>OZ024822.1:29415280-29771588 GCA_964016985.1 Anodontia alba | reverse complement strand
AATAAGCAAGAAGGTTTTATCATTACTGCAAATAACCCTGGCTGCTTGGGGAAGAAACTGACTAGGGTGGGGGAAGAAACTGACTACTTGGTTTCTTCCCCCGCCCCCACCCCCCCCCCCCCCACCCCCAACCCCCAACTACCCACTTGGACGTTTTTAAGCATCAGGGTGAACTAGTTATATATGTGCAATAAATGGTGGTAAATTGTTACATATGATAATTTAAATATCTGGAATAATTTATCATTACCGCAAAGCACCTTTACTAGAGGGGGTAGGGTGGGGTGGGGGAGAAGAAACTGAATAGTTGGTTTCTTTTCCCCTCCCCTACCTTTCAGCATAAGGCTGAACTAATTAACTAGATGAAATAAATGATGGTAAATCATAATTTAATATTAATAAGCTAGAAGTTTTATCATTATGGCACAGAGCCCTGATTGCTTGGGGAAGAACTCACTAGGGTGGTGGAAGAAACTGACTAGTTGGTTTCTTTCCCTCCCCCCTCCCCCCTCCTCCACCCACCAACCATCTTGAACTTTTTCAGCATAACGGTGAACTAGTTATATTTGTGCAATAAATGGCGGTAAATTGTTATAGGTGCTTATTTAAATAGCTAGAACAATTTACCGCAAAGCACCTTGACTGGAGGGTGAGATGGGGGGGGGGGAGGGAACTGACTAGTTGGTTTCTCCCCCCCCCCCCCCCCGGACGATCCCCCCCCCCCACCACCACCACCACCTCTGAGAATTTTTTCAACATAAGGCTGAACTAGTTAAATACATGAAATAACTGGTGGTTAATCATAAAATAAGTTAATGTTAATAAGCTAGAAGGTTTTATCATTACTGCAAAGAAATTGACTGGTTGGTCTCTAATGCGTAACCGTTCATTTTCGACCCTTACCGTGGCGATTTCTCAACAATGCTGCTTTGACAACCAAAATATCCATAACACAAATAATTATGTGTCTATCCTGTGTGTGTGATGATATGTTGAACTTCTAGCAAAGCGCAAAATTAAGTAAAGGACAATAAACACCCCCGAATTTCACCGTGTTTTCTTTTGCTTTCGGTATACCTTCAGCACGCGAAAAATAATTCAGCCAATATGCGTGAAGTAGGTGGTCTGAGATTTACTCCACAGACGCCGATATCAATGGACGGTTGAATAATTCCCCGTTTTTCAAACAATTTCCTCAAAACATTTATATCGCTGATGAAACACAGAAAATGCAAAGTTTGTTTACCTTTTTTGAGTCATCGAATGCATAACCGATGTCGCTCTAATTGTTTCACGTTCATAACCGATGGTTAGGCATTCATTCGTTTGGTAGGTGTGAATAATAAAATTAGAAAAGAAAAACAATGTAGATCCTTACAAGACAGCTCCTAGTGAGCCGTCTCAACAGGATTTACACTGTCATTCTGTTTTGAATTTTGACTGAAACCCCTATTTTGAAGAATGGTATTAACCAGATTCAAAGATGGAAGAGTCCACTTCAGAAACCCAGGGATGAAAGGGTTAAATAAGGATCTTCGTGCATATAGTTATCTTTTATCTCATCCCTTATCATATTTCATCGAGTAAACACTATGGACAGGCGTAAGCTTTTATTGTCCTTGTAGGAGAATCTTTACCCTTAAAACGCTAATCACAAATACAGCAGACGACAATTTGAATTCTCTCTCTCTCTCTCTCTCTCTCTCTCTCTCTCTCTCTCTCTCTCTCTCTCTCTCTTTAAAAAAAATAATGTTTTAGAGAAAAGGAGACTTGACATTTCTTAATCGTCAAGTTTTATTTTGTCTCTGAAAATAACAAAATCAAATTTACAATGTCGTCTGCTACAAATTTGCTTAGCGCTTTAGGGGTTAAGTATAGCACCGGAGACCGGAGGGATTATCAACTTCTTGATAACAACTTGTAGTAGCAGGTGGTCATATAAATTAATGATAAATATTCTCAAAAATGAAAAGTATTTCCCCCACACAGGTAAAACATCTTTGTGACGATGGGTGGAGATCAAAACCGGATATTTTATCTTCAGCTTGGATTCCAATTCTTAAACGGTACTTTTTAATAATAATAATAATAATAATAATAATAATAATAATAATTAAAAAATAATGTAGAATTATTGCACTGACATTGGTGAATATTGTCCCGAGTTGGGAGCTCGAAGGACGCGAGCTTGCTTGCTTGATTTCTGTAAGGACGGATACTTCTAAAGCAAAGAACTCACCGCGGAAACAAAAATAGCAGACTCGGTTTTATTGCATCTGTCACTTCTACTAACACAAGCGTAATGCTTAGCACCCTGGGTAAAATGTTCAAAAGACGTCATATTGAGCTTTTCTTTTTTTTTTTTTTTTTTTTTAATTTTCCCAGAAAACAGGTTTTGACATTCTATGCAACTTGTCTCCAATGAAATGTCAAATCCTGTTTTCTGGAAAAAAAAATATTACAAATTTGTCGTTTGCTGAATTAGCCCTGAGAATGGTAAAGGCTAAACAGTATTCCTTTTTCATTTGGCTATCTAAGAAGTGGTGCCGGTTGAATAGCAAACCCTGTAATGACCCGTAAACGCAAGTCAAATGGTACACTGGTAGTGCTCTGTTACAAAACAGTTGGGCCAAGTGACTCGTAGTAAAGAGTTGATAAAAACGAGGGATTGAAGCTGTTTCAAAGTTTTTTTTTACTAAATATAATGAAGAAAAAATCGATCTACTGCTGCTAAATTACTTTTGGGTTGATTGTTTACAGTCGAGCCAAAGTATACATTCACCGACATTTCCTTTAGGCAGTTATCCTCGTGATCATCACTGACTAATTAAATCAAACTGCGCGTGTTTGTACGAAATCCAGGTAACAGTAAGTATAGCTGCGCTATTCTTGTCATTGAGACGTGGCGCTGCCGCCGTGTGACTCAGTTGCCTGGTAGCGTTAAAAATCTGGGCCCAGTTGTTCAGAATGTCGTTAGCTTAACGAGCTCGTTAAGGGTCATTTCGTTAACTGTTTAAGCGGATTCAATAAACAATATTCTGAGATTTTTTGCTGAAAAAATGTGAGTAGCTTTTGCACTCACATTTTTTCAGCAAAAAATTGCAGCATATTTGCGTATCACTCGATGTAAATTTTAACGAATCGTTAACTAACGACATCGTTAGTTTTGAACAACTGGGCCCTGAACAGTAGTGCAGTGTAAAGAGTCTGTAAAACCAGGCCCCGAGGTTATAAACATTTTTTTCATGCTCAACTCAGCTGAGCATGAAAATTTCTCTGCTAATAAATATTTTCATTTTTATTAGCAGGGAAATTTTCATGCTCAATTGTGTTTAGCAAGAAAAAAAAATGAAATTTTTAGTAATTAGAGTTTATCAGCATGAAAAATTTCATGCTCAGTTGAGTTGATCATGAAAAAAAGTTTTATAGCCTTGGGGCCTTGACTGGGACATTGGCAAACAGTGTAGATCCAAATCAGACGCCATACAATGTGGCGTCTGATCAGGGCTTACACTGTTTGCTTAAATTATAGGGAGTTACGGGTTAAATGAAACCCCCATTAAGGACCATTTTCCCAGCCCCCACCTAGAGACAATCGACCCACCAGTGCTGTAAGCGCTTTAATTCTTTAAGATAACGAACTGCTGGATGAGTTTAGATTTTTATGACAGGAGAGAAATATAGAAGGACTGCATATTGTAGTGTAATGTTATTAGGATATAAAGGTTTTGGTAACCTCGATCTTAACAGCTTTAAGGATTTGCGATCCGCTGATGCTTAAACTTTTTTATTACAACGTATACTTACTATTTATTTTCATTAGTCAAAAAATAAGGCTGACGAGTAATTATTATTTATTTCCATATGTCATATAGTCTGCATCTTCCTCAAGCCAACCGCCGCATAAATTTTGGTCGCCTATCCACCATTTCAAAGTCAACAAAATGATATACCACTGGTTAAATGATATGCCGACTAGCAAATACGTGACAGATGTGTGATTTTTCTTTTCGGCTGTTATATTAATTTCATAGACTACCGTTTTGTGTTTTTTGTTTACAGCTTTAGCATTTGGGCAGCTAGTTGTTCGTACACATCCATCGTACGTGGCCGTAACATGGCAGCTCCCAGCGGTTCCACCTTCAACATGGGATATTCCATACAAGATCATGGGTACCAGCTATCATTCAGTTCTGTCAGTAGCTGGTAACGAGACTTCAGTAAATATCACGACGACCGATTATCCGGGCGCTCTGTTTTCCATAGAGTTATACTCCAATACCAATGGGACTCGTGCATTGTCAGGAAGACGCTTTATACGAGCTGGTAATACATCAATAAGTATACTGACACAAAAAGACATGCAACATTAATAATTACATGAGAAACAAAGATAAAAGCTTTATGATTATAAAACTGACCAACTGCGTACAACGTTTATCGATGGTGTATTTGAAATGCTTATTCCTCAATACAAAGTACGCATGCAAGAAACTGTGGCATATCACATACAGATAAATTTTATTGCTACAGAAAAAAACAACAACAACAAAAAAAAAAACAAACAAAAAAAACAAGGCGTTGATTTTACTGTCCTTTACAGTTCAGAAGAATTGTAGTTCTTTTCCTTATTTGGGCGAGTATAATAATACCACATCACACAAAATGACCTTCAGGCATACACAAAACTTGTATAACAACAGCAAATAGCAAAGACCAAGATTAAATTCTGCATCCGCGCAACCTGATCAAGCATTCGGTGTTTGTCCGACAAGAGTTTGGGTACTTACGTATCTAATGACGGAAAATGGAGATCCTAATCAGACTACACCCATGCACAGGCGGATCAGACCCTTTGCTGTTGCCGCAAACACTAAAGCACTTTCAAGCATGCAAATTACTAACCCTTGTCCTGCTGAATAAATTAAGATGCTACACCCATTTCTAATTTTCAGCCAATCAGATTACTTGATCCAGGTTGTTGATATAAACTCGCATGGCTTAATGGCAAACAGTGCAGATCCAGATCAGTTGGCTTCTTCAGAAGCCAACTGATCTGGATCTACACTGTTTGCAAAGACAGGACATATCCGGGTTCAGCAGGACAAGGGTTAACCGATATGGAAACAGTTTCGGAATCTCGATGGAGTATTAAGATGTCTGCTGGAGTGGTAGGCTTTGACATTGCGGCTCTTTAACCCATTATAGTCTGGAGCCCCCTAAAAGGGTAACTGACAAATAGTGCAGACCCAGATCAGACGCAGCATCTAATCAGGGTCTCCACTGTTTGCAAATAGTTCAACCATTTTTTTTTCTCTCTCGGAATATCTAAATTACATAGCCCAACATACCTAAAATCGAAATTAGAATCTTCCCATATATAGTATGGGGGAGTTCATTTAGTCTACAATGGGTTAGGCTGCGCGAGTGTTTGTTTCTGCAACGTGACAAAAGCAAGAGGACAATTCAGTCTGCAAATCCTCACACTCTGGTCAGAGCTTTCCACGCTGCTTACGAAATTATTATATGCTGCTTAAAATATCAAAGAACAAAGAACTATCCTAGTAGGCACACAACGTTGAAACGACGTAGATTCAACGTTGTTTCAACGTCAAAACGTATCAACGTTGAATTGACGTTGTTTCACCACAACGTTGGAACAACATCGATTCAACGTCAAGACGTTGAATCGACGTTGTTTCAACGTTGTGTGCTCGCTGGGATTATGGAGGATTTCCCGGAAGTGCCACAGTCAACACAGAACATAGCCTACACAATGACACCAAAAGGAAGAATAGCAATCTTCGAAAGACAGCATACATGCTACAAACCAACGAAATGCAAAGCAATGAGCTCCCTTTTCCCAAGAGAGGTAATCGCAGTGCCACACAGGACCAACCAAACACAACAATATGATATCACGAAAACACGCCTGTATAATTTTGTCTCCTATAACTCCACTTTTATATAGTAAAACTGGGGTTTACTTTTTTTCTTATTGCTGCTCAAAAACATAGATTGTGGGTACGCGTTAGAACCGCCTCGCTATGTTTTGAGCAGAAATACGAAGAATATCAGAATTTTTTATCTGAAAATTTTCATGTTTTTGTCGGTAAAAATTTCAGTATATTTGAATAGGCATGTTTTTGTAATGAAAGAGGACAAAACATGAAAAAGTCCTGCATGATAATGTCTTGAAGCAAATGACATTAACAAAAATATTTCATTTGATATTTTTATTTTCATGTTTATATAATCATTCCTTTATGTTTTATTATACAGCTTGTTTTAATGAGATTAAAATTCACACCGGTGACACAACAGTCGTAGAGTCCCCAGGATATCCAAACAGCCCTACTCCTGGACAAATCTGTACATGGACAATTACCGGATCTGACCAAACATGGTACAATGTTACTTTCGATGACCTTGACTTTGGTAACGGACAGTCCTGCGACAATTTTCTTCAGGTCTTAAATATTACTGTATGTGACAACGGTACCTTTAATGACACATTGCTAGTGGCAAACTCTGACATGAATTGGAAATTTGTTGTTGGAAAAGCTGTTAGAGGAAGAGGTTTCAGAGCAAATGTTACAGGTAAATCTCTCACACAAGTAGCTATCAGAACATACAGGTAAATCACTCACACAAGTAGCGATCAGAACATACAGGTAAATCACTCATACAAATATCGATCAGAACATACAGGTAAATCACTCACACAAGTAGCGATCAGAAAATACAGGTAAATCACTCACACAAGTAGCGATCAGAAAATACAGGTAAATCACTCACACAAGTAGCGATCAGAACATACAGGTAAATCACTCACACAAGTAGCGATCAGAACATATAGGTAAATCACTCACACAAGTAGCGATCAGAAAATACAGGTAAATCACTCATATAAGTAGCGATCAGAACATACAGGTAAATCACTCACACAAGTAGCGATCAGAAAATACAGGTAAATCACTCACACAAGTAGCGATCAGAACATACAGGTAAATCACTCGCACAAGTAGCGATCAGAAAATAACGCGAATGCGTTACTTTCTGATCGCTGCTTGTGTGAGAACCAAATGATCCAATCAGTAGGTACATCCGGGCTGTCTGATAAGTTTTATCTGTTCGTTGACATAGCTGTTGACATATGAGCCTCGTCGAGAGAAAAGGTTCTTCGGACTTTTCGTCGAATCGATCTTTCTGTGCGCATGCCCGCCTTCTTAGAAAGGCCAGGTGCAAGTTACTCGCGATTGTTTTGCCCTGGATTCCTGTTCCTGTTGGCGCTCGTTATTTCGGTACAGGGACCCAGGGCAAAACATTCGCATTCACTGCACTTCTACACGCAGCCCACAGTTCTGATTTGGCCTATCGCTTACGTCAGCGGGCAGCATAGATTCTGACGAGACTGCGCAGTTCTTTACCCTTGACGAGACTCCTATGTTTTACCTGGTAATGACTTTTACTAACACCGGGTACTTTCGCATCTCTTATTAGACACCAATATTTTAGGAAAAAAAGACGAAGTATGTCGTTTTTGTATGGATTTGCACCGTCCGTGTTTTTCACTCAATTATGACTTTTCTCTTACCTTTTTTGGTTGGTACAAGTGAAAATATGTCTTAAGAAATAAACGAAATGTACAGATTCATGCCGCACATATAATGATTCTGTAAGCGGGCATGTTCAGACTGCGCGAATGTCTGTCTATGCCCAGACACATTTTTCTTTGGTGCGGCTCTGCTTACATGAAAGTTGATGTACATATTCCTCAGCAACAACACAATCTAAAATTTTTATCTTGGTATACAAATTGAACATGCATACCCTATCGTCGAAAAAAATCGTCTTTCATGTAAGGCAACTGTCAGTCTGTTTAGTCTCATTTCTGAAAAGGGGTCTGCTCTTAAAAGAAAGTAGTTACTCCCAACTGGAGCACATTCGTTCCTTCTAGAGCAACTCCCTCTGCAGGAGAACAAACAAAAATCACAAAAGTTGTCTCTCTTGTAAAAATGGTGGCATACCTACCAAGCGTATCTAGCTCCCAAGTAGTTCATCCTACTATTCATTCCAAGGCGGAAATTCTCAGTGGCATAGATAGAACGGAATTATTTTACGCACATCCAGGAAAAATATTGAAACCTTTCCCTATTGTCGCTTCTAAAATAAGGGCTACTCTTAAAGGAAAGAATTTGCTCCCGGAGGGAGGGAATTCTTTCCTTTAAGAGTAACCCCTATTTTGGAAGCGATAAATTCTGTCTTTAAGAGCAACCTCTATGGTAAAGAAGCAAAATATTTTATGTTAGCTGATGTTTCTTTATTGCTAATAATATCATTTTTATCACGCATCAATCCACTTGTACCTCTAGCATTATTGTTGCCTTCTGTAAAGCTGCCCACTTTGCTCACTGTTGTGTTTAGCCATGTTATCTTGTACTGAGGACAGCATTGTGGTCAAGGCCGATAATCGGTGGCCACATAGCTTTCTGCCTTTCTTTCAGCTGTGCAAGAGGCGTTTTTGCATTTAGTGTATAGGCTTGGAACTGCTTCAGGACATAAAGGTGAGATTGGATAACCATAAAACCAGGTTGAAGCCTGCAACAATTTTACTACGGACCGTTCCATGTCGATATTTCTATTGTAGTTCCTCCCTCTTTGTTTGTTATTTCTTCGTTTGTTCTGTTGTTTTGACGAAGCGTCGTTTCATGTAATTAAACCATTAACTAGTGCTTTGGGAAGGCCTAAATATTCGGACAGACATCCCTAAGCAAACAGTATTAAAACAGCATTTAAGAATAATACAGTTATGATATATCAGTCACTACAATGCAGTGGTTTTGTTTTCAATTTTTAGGATAAGTATGGTAAGTAATTAAAGTGTCCGTATATTTAGGGTAAATAAGGTGACTTAGACTGGATCACTTCAAGTAATGCTCAATGTGTGTTTTTTGTTGTTTTTTCTAGCTGTATACAAAATGGAGAAACCAGAAAATGTGACTGCTACTCGTGTGAATGATGACAGTATTTCTCTGACATGGCAGGAGTCACTTTCCCATCCTCCAGAATTCTTCTACAATGTACGAATCTCGCATTTTCCACATACATCACATAGAGATGTTTTCTTTCCTGGGAATGTTACCAGTTATGACGTGAACGTAACCAAACATGCTGGTCAGAACTTTACTTTTCAAGTAAGGACAGCGACTCAAGAGTGGTCGAGTGGGTTTTCAGATCCTGTCACCATACAAACAAGTATGTCATTCCATTCTGTTTCATTCTATTTGAACCATTTTGGGAAGCAACTATCCAAATTAGTTTCGCTTCCCTTCTGAAAGGGGTCTACTCGAAAAGGTAAGAATTTGCTCTCAAGCCAAGGAGCAAATTCTTTCTTTTTTATAGTAGATCCCTTTTTAGAAGAGCCTTAGTTAGACTAGCTTCTGTCGAATATCAATGTTATTTTCATCAATGAGTCATAAGTATTAATTTACTTAATATAATTAAAGACCATCTACTGCCTACTGCTTGCCTCACCTCTTTGATAGTACCAACTACTCTTGGAGATACCCTTGATGTCATAGACCAAGTATTAAAGACTGTCTGTACTAGTTATCATACATTTTGAATCAGCTTCTACTAAGGAGGGATAAAACATGACATCAATGTCTAGGAGCTAGTCTAGGCCTAAGTATAGGCATAAACACAAACAGGAAGTCACAAAAATTATCTCCCTTGCAAACAGAAAATTTACCAAGTGTATCGTCCCCTTAAAATATGAATCAAAATGTAGAATTAGCTTCTGAAATCTCTGTCCAGCGAAGACATTAAGGTGAATGGATACATTTGATAGACTCTCAGCCATTTTTATTAAAAGGGAATCAAGTTATGTAACTTCATGTTTGCACATCTGCGAACCATACACAACTCTAAAAGGAAATATGTTGATCCCAAGAGGAGCAAATTGTTTCTTTTTAGAGCACACCTCATTCCAAAAGGGAGCCAAAATAGTTCTGACGGAGTTACTTTCCGTGAAAGTGTATCCCTTCCCTTAACCTATGCGTTCAGTGCAGTCTGATCAATACCTCTGTCAAGTAATTAATATACTATAGAACGTAACGGTTTTGTATGCAGATCTACTCTAAAGAAAGGTATAAATTTGTTCCCAAAGGGAGCAAGCTCTTTATTTTAATATTAAACCCCTTTTCAGACGTGTATGTTTCGCAGGGTGCAAACAGAAAGTAACAAAAGGTGTCTCCCTTTTAAAATGGTGAAAAATTTACAAAGGGTATCCATAATACATTGTAATGAATAACAGGTTGACTTCTTAAAGACATAAAAATAACGTGTCTCGGTCAGTAGTCTTATCACTGATAAGAGACTGGGGACAACAAAACCTAGTATACTGTCAATAAACAATAGACAGGAAAAAGGGAATTTAGTACTGGCTTATTTAGCTGATTTAAAGGTAATATCCTCTTCATTTTTTTTAATTATCCCTCAGAAGCCTCTTTATCATCTCCTGCTGGGATATGATAATCACCTCTTTATGAGACACCTTTGCCTTGTGCATAGCGCTAAGGTAGGGCAATAAAATAAATACTGAGTGGTACTACTTTTAATTTCGTTTTAGCTTTATCTTTACGGCCGTCCAAAGGCACTAATGCCAGCTGCAGTAACAGGGTAGGAAAGTTCATAATCGGAGCCATTGGCTCTGATAAGCAAATGTTGTGTGCGTCTTCCGGAGCACGTGCGGCTCTGAATATAGCGGCTGAAAAAGTAAACAAAAGAGATAGGTCAGTCACTCGTCCAAAGAATCTGTTTTTGTGGGGTAGTTTTTCTCAAAAAGGAAAATTACATGCTGCTCCCAAGTCTTTTAACAGTTTTCTCACCTAACAGATAGTTTGTAAATGTGTACGATCTCGTCTGAATTACTTGTGGCGTGGGCTGATCGATGCTGAATAAACTGATCGTCGAAGGTTCAACGACGCTATTCCCGGTTATTTTTTTTTTTTTTTTTTTCATAAAATGCATCTGCGCCTGGACTGTTTGGCATTTTCTATGTGTGAAATGATTGTTTGACCTGTCTCACTTACCGAAAAATAAAAATTGACAACAAACTAATGGAAATGGAGGGCAAATAAACAATGGCTCCGATGGTGTAGAGCGGCTCTGAATATATCGTGCCGGCTCTGACAGCTGAGGGCTAATGTTTGCAGAACTATTATTATAAAAGACAGCCTCTGTCCAGTTGCGAGTATTGAAGCCTTGCAGCAACATTTGTCTCTTCTGATCTTTGAACATCTATTCTGTGCTGTAACAGTTGATTTTTGCTCTAAAATGTCTTGACGGGGACGTACAACCTTATCAAAAACACAGAAACTGATTATGGCCCCTGGTAGTGGATTTACGTGGATTTTTCTGTTTCAAGATATGCGATGAAATCGATCACGTCACAGATGCAATTTTTGTGGTCTCGTTTTAGCGGTAGGGGTAACTATGTATGATAGGGGATAGAGACATACACAATTTTTTAAATCTCTGAACAAGCGATCTAGACGTAGACACTTTTCTTCCATAAACACTGAGAATGAAATCTAAGGTGATAACCAAGCTCCATAAATAATTACAAGAATGACGTTTGGAAGAAGTTTTAGAGTATCATATCGACCAATCCAAGTTAAAAGAGTTTTTGTCTCACAAATTTATTTTTGGTTTAGCTTTCTAAGGAATTGTTCTTGCTAGAAGTATGCCATATGGGTTATTTCTTCATCTTGCAAATTTCCATCTGTTGGTACATTCAAAATATGCATTTGACCTCATTTCACACGCCAATGAATACGCATACAGTATATAATTGAAAAAAAAAAAAAACAGGTATAATTCACAGCTTTGGTCCATTTTGATTTTAAGTTAAGAAACTTGAACCAGAGGAGCATCTCTTGGACAGGTCATTTTTTTTTTAAATTACTGCCACTGACCTACTTTTCATGGTCTTCTGAACATGGGTTTTGAAATTAGACAACTTACATTTTTATTGAAACGTATGCACCATTAAAACTACTTCAAAAAGCCATTTTTGAAATTGGAAAGGTACTAAGTTATCACCTTAGACATGATTTTGTATTTAAATATGTCTCTACTCCTCATGATATATAGTTACCCACCCACTTTTATATACTTGTATCTCAAAAAGTAGCTTTCTGTACGAAGTCATACAAAACAGGATTAAGCTAAACCGTTTCAAAGTAATATTTGCATTGTAAGTCTGACTCAAAAGTTTATGTTTTGACCGGAAATCATATTTTCAGGATTATAAAAATGTATTTAGTTTCCCAAGCTCCTTAACTATTTCACTTTTCTGAAGCTTACCGACGGCTGTTCACAACTATTTGCTTAACTGAAGCAATGTCAATGGATTCCCATTTTTGTCGTGAACCATTAATGGCAAGAACTCTCTGTCTGAACATGTAATCACAATATTTATTCCTTTTGTCTTTCCATTCTTTTTTACAGTCAAATTAGGTCAAATTCATATTTTGAATGTATGGAAATTTGCAAGATGAAGAAATAACCCATATGGCATACTTCTAGCAAGAACAATTCCTTAGAAAGCTGAAACAAAAATAAATTTGTGAGACAAAAAATCTTGAAACATGAATTGGTCGATATGATACTCTAAAACTTCTTCCAAACGTCATTCTTGAAATTATTTATGGTGCTTGGTTATCACCTTAAATTTCATTCTCAGTGTTTATGGAAGACTTTCTTTCATTGGCTGAGAGCTGTTTTCAGCTCAGTGAATAAAAATAATGTTCACTGGCTTGCGCGCCCTTTCCAGTGAATATAAACTTTCAGTGACGTCGACAGTAGTGACGCCGCACAGTTATCCAGAGAAAAGACAAACTATATAATAAAATAATTATTTACTATTGAGGTATTGGGTATGGCGTTGATATTCACCATTGAATACCAATATTGACCTCGGTTATCGCCTCAGTCAATATTGGTAATATCTGGTGGCTATCACGTCATAGTACTCATTAGAAGCGTCTCACCGAGGTGCTTCTAATGAGTACCACAACATATGTTTTTTGTGAAGAAATAAAAACAATATATATTGTGTGGATACTCCCTCTTATCTGGAGCTACTCGTATGACACCGTCTGTCTGAACTCTTGACTGAAATATTACATATCATTTTCAGACTGTGACAAGAATTTCTATATCACACAATCACAGACAGTTGCTCTCACTTCGCTACAGTTTCCGTTCCAGTATCTTGCTGGTGTACATTGTCGTTATAGCGTTAGATCCAGCGACGATTCTTACCTCAGAATAACAGTAAATACATTAGATGTTGATGGCGGTATTGGCTGTGTGGATAGTTATCTCGAGATCAATCAGCAAGGAAAATTTTGTTTGGATTCTCCACCAGAACCCGTAACAGTTGTACGTTCAGCAAGTTTAATGATGGAATTTGTTAGCGGCAAGTGGGTACATGGAAAGGGATTTAACATTACTGTAAAATCAGTAGGTATGTCAGGTTCATACAAAAGACCGATGGTGACTTCATAGTTCATACTTCACATTTAAAAGTTCATACTTCACAATTAATAGTTTTTTGTTTTTGATTTGGGTTTTACGGCCCTTCCAAGAATATTTCACCTATATCGAGCCGATCGTTCATCAAAGGTGGGCGAAAACCGGAGAACCTGACCATCCGTAAGCAGACCTTGGCTTTCCCACATGTGATCCGAGCGATGCTCGAACCACAGCGGTGAGAAACCTAATGGATTATGAGTCAACTCTCCTATCCACCAGGCTACGGGGGCCCGCACAATTCATAGTTCGTAGCTTTCTAAAAGTTCATTTTAGGTATATAAGACGACGGAAACTGACAATTCAAAATTCATAGTTCAGACTTCAAACTTCAAAGTTCGTGGTTCCTGATTTTCACTTCATATTTCAGACTTCATAGTTCACACTTCATACTTCACAATTTATAAGTCTTACTTCTTAGTTCACAGTTCATAATGCACAGTTCATACTTCACAGCTCATAGTTCATACTTCACAATTTATAGTTCATACTTCACAGTTTAGGGTTCATTAAAAAATATTTTGTGACTAACGCGCTTCCATACAAATTATTACAGGCATGCGCACTGTTGTAGAATCCATGGTTGCAGAGCACTCTCGCTAAAGCAGTTTTTCGGATAACTACATTAGTGTGTTTTTCATTGGGAAGTGTTCACGAAATTCTGACAGAACACATATAGCTATAAAAAGTACATGCACGGCGGGTACCTCACTTTCTGACCAGCATGCGAAATGTTGCATAGATCTTTTGAAAGTACAAAAAAGCTGATGAAAGATGACTAAATGAGCTCGTCACAGGTCTATTATATCCAGCCTCAAAGGCGGGTAAATAATAAACAGTGGCTAAGGAAAGGACAATAAAACTTATTGTAGCAAAACAAAATCAAAGTTCTAAATAGGTTCTGTACATAGTTTTCTTCAATTCTAAAGGCACTGTTGTGCAAATAACCTGTGCATCTAGCAGATCTGTTACTGGAAAGTTTTATGGAGATAGGAGAAAACATTACGTTAATCTTCGCCCACGAATTGTTTTGAAGGGCATCTGTCTGATCCATGACAATGCATCTGCACACAAGAGTATTAGCAGCAGTTTCTGAGGGGCCAAAAAGTTGCAGCACCCGCCATACTCGCCAGACTTGAGTCCTTGTGACTGTTTTCTCTTTTCTGTACTACAAAAAAAGATGCTTGCTTAGCTTCAGACGCTCTCTCTGCAGAGCTGTGTATTAGAGTCTAGAGAGTATATCAAGGACAGACTACTCTGCAAGTGTCAGGTCATAGATACGTATCTTGGATGGAAAAGTGCATTTTGTTCAGGGTAAATATTCTGAAGGTTGGATATTACACATTTCCTGTAAATTAGATTTAATCTTCTTTTATAAGACCAGTCTAAAAAACTTTTAGAATTACCCTTATACTTCATCTCTAACCCCAATCATGAATTGTGAAGTATGATGTATGAAGTGTGGAGTAGGAACTATGAACTATGAAGTGTGAAGTGCCGTTGAACTGTGAAGTATGAATTATGAACTACGAAGTATGAACTATGAATTGTGAAGTAGGAAGTATAAATTGTGAAGCATGACTTATGAATTATGAACTATGAAACTGTGAAATGTGAAGTATGAAGTCACCAGCGGTCTTTCTTAGGTTCATTTGTCGGTTCTTTTCAGAATTGTAGTAAATGCTTTCTGAACATACTAAATATTAATTAAATTGAACTAATTTATTTTCTGTGCTTTTACAACATTCAATTTCTATTCTTCTTAGTTATTCAAATGCTAAATGAGCCAGCGCACAAAAAAAACTACAATAAGACTTGTGCGACCAGCGAAGGATCAGAGTCTTCACTAATCGCATATGCCTTTTACAGTCTCCGGGCTATACAAAGAGGGATGAACAAGAAGCCTTGCTGTACTTAGTGGCTGTACAGGCTGATCGGAGTCTTTGCTGGTCACACAGGTCTTATTGTCGGTTTTGTCATACTCTGGCTCAAATGACTATACGAGTACACTTGGTCCAGTTTGTGTTATATTCATTGTGCTTAACTTAAAACTCATCAACAGTTATATGAGCCGGAAGATGAGGACACGTACCTTCAGACATGTGCGCCCGACCAAGACCCAAATCAACCTGCGCACCTGCGCAGTCTATCAATTTCTTCGTTGTCCACTTTAAGATACTTTGCATCCTTAGCTATCCAAACTTTGCTCAATGAAATTCTGATCAGACTGCGCTAACTGACTGATCTGAATCTTCGCTCGGCACACATTCTGAAGGTACGTTCTCTGACGTTACGGCTCATATAAGTAGATAGGTAACGACTGAAGTTTAACACAAGTATTTGATAGACAAGTTCCTTCTTCCAAGGGGGAGAACCTGTCATAGAAAACAATGGAAACCACTATAGATTATTGCGAAAAGGGCCCGTTCAAATCGTTTAGTCGTTTTTATTATCGTTTTCGTTGATTTGAAAAGTAGAATAAGCTCAGAGTATGTTCCATGGATGAAAGTACTGATATTTGCAGATTTGATATACTACCGTATTGTCATCGTTGAGAACACACAGGCACAATATTTTAATAATCTTATTTATAAGTAAATTGTGTGCGAGTGTTCTCAACAATGACAATACAGTTAAGCATCAAGTTAGCCAATATTATGCCTTGTTTCTTGTTACATTCTCTCAGCCTATCCTGGATATTTTTTTTTTTTCAGAACAACGAAATGGAAATCGACAGAAACGTACCGATTTTGAAAGGGTGCTTTTCACTATAACTTATAGTCTTTTTCATTACAATCTGTAATGTAGGTTCTCCACCTTGTCTTTCGTTCTAAATCAGCTAAACCACCAACAGAGCCATACAATCTTAGGACAAGAGCGGAACCCGGAAAACTCTATCTCCAATGGAACACACCACAGGAACGAAGTCAACATGTCACAGGGTACATTATTCGGTACTCGATAATGCCAAGTGCCTCACAAACAACTATCGTTACTTCAAACCAGTCGACCACGGTTACTATTGACACTACTGAAAGCAGCGGCAGATTGTTTGTATTCCGTGTTGCGGCAACCAGTGAAGGAGGATGGAGCGACTTCAGCAAACCGCATTATACTAGAGCATGTAAGTACTATACAAGCCGGGATGCAGTCATTTCCTACAAGACTACACGCGCGCCAAGCGAAGACTCAAATCATCCGTGCAGGCTGATCGGAGACTTTCCTGTTCGCATGAAGACGATTTGGATCCTTGGCTACCCACAAAGTGCCTTGCGAAGACTCTGACCAGACTGCATGGATGCTCAGGCTGAACTGAGTCTTCGCTGGGAGCACATGCAGCGTTTTCGAAAATGCTGTGTCCCGACTCATATTTGTTTCATGTTAGTTATCGCTGTATTAGTCAGGGCCCAATTGTTCAAAGCATCGTTAGCTTAACGAGCTCGTTAGTGGTCAAAATGTTAACTGTTATAAAGTACAATACTAAATTCACAAGTATTTTTGCTGAAAAAATGTGAATGCAAAAGCTACTCACATGTTTTAGCAAAAATATCAGCATATATGCCGTATTTAATAATCAAATTCTTAACGACATCGATAGTTTTGAACAACTGGGCCCAGACTTCTTGTTCATAGCCGCTAGAGCCTAGTCACGACACGTCGTCTCAGGTCTAAAATGAAGGGGAAGGACACGATTCATGAGGGATGTCAGCCATTGAAATATTTGTCACCCTTCTCACGAGGGGTTACTGGTAAACTGGTAAAGAAAACATGGTATATTTTCATTTTTTTTCTTTTACACGCACGCACGCACACACACATACATACATACATACATACATACAAAAATACATACATACATACATACATACATACAATGTTCTGAGACAAAAATACCACACAAAAGACAAATATAAATTTGCAAATCTAAAAGTATAGTAACATATATGTCATATATACTTTTCTTATGGCTTCAAATTGTTAACAGATTGCACGGATGTGCAAGCTGATCTTGCTCTATGCTGGCACATATAAGAATGCCGTTTTGCCTTCAGAGAGGCTCAATTATGTTGTTTATTTCAGCTTGTGGGTCATCACTTCATTTGTCTCAGTCAGCTTCAGCTATTGTCATGGCACCCCAGGACCACAATCATAAATATCAACCAGGTACGGTATGTAGGTGGTCCATATCTACAGATTCTCCATTGTGGCTGCAGATTAAGATAGAACGACTCGATCTAGAGTTATCACAAGACTGCACGAAAGATTTTGTTGACGTCAGCAGTATTGGAGCGATTTGCGCGGCCAATTTTACAGGAATGTCATACGTTTTGAAACAAACACAAATCAACGTTACATTTGTTTCTAATATGATGAATGAAGAGGAAGGATTTCTGTTGAAGATAACAAGTGTGGGTAGGTATAGTTTCGTATCACATTGGTATAAAGTAGCACTAAGAGTTATTTAGGGAACGTGATACACTTGGTAGTTTTTTCCGCCCTATTTTACAAGGGAGACAACTTTTGTGACTTGCTGTTTGCTTTTTTGCTTTCCAAATCCCTTAATTAAAGTGTCTAAAAGGAAAGAGTTTGCTTCCCTCGGGAGCAAATTCTTTCCCTTTAGTGTAAAACCTTTTCAGATGGGATAACCATTCCGCTTAAGCAGGCTAGGTAGAATGGAATTTAAGAAAGTTGTATGCCGCTGTGTCAAATCCTTTTCTGGCTAATATAACACGGTGGACACAATACTCTCACTATGAAATCCAATGGAAAGCTGTGTATGTATGTGAATCCTAAGATAATCAACGATTATGATGCAGAAAGACTGTGGACTACATTATACCGTGTACCAAGAGAAGTTAGTTCTTCAAATCTTATGCGGAAGCTAAGTGTCATAAGGGTTTAAACAGATTTTCTTCTAGAAAATACATTACAATAACCATACAAACATAACGTCCACCCAAAGTATAAGTTAAGAATGAAAGGACTGGATCAATTAATTATTCTTGTAAATGATAGGCTTATCCTGTGCCCAGCAAACACACAACGTGGTTTACAACGTGATTACAACGTCGCTGCAACGTCACGACGTTGCAGCGACGTTGTAACGACGTTGATGCGACGTTGTGTGTTTGCTGGGTTCATACATTCCATGAGCCGCGCTATGCCAAAACGTGTCTTCAGGCATACGGGCGTCCGCGCAGTCTGATCAGGGCCTTCGCTATCCGCAAACAGAATCATTGGATACTATATAATGTTTCAATGGAGAGCAAATGCCCGGATGAGAGTTTGCGCACGTACAAGACAGAGGGACACATGGAAGCAGAGATAGACTTTTGATAAACGAGATATCTAGACAAATAAATAACTGATAGTGATACTAGTCCGGGTAGTACGAGAGACACAGCTAAGAAAGCAATTAATACAGTGTACAGATTACATGGTTAGGTCCGGGAGGTTGGCACGTGCAAAGTACTTCGGGTGGATATCTCCAGTGGCCTATCTTGGAACCCCACATACACCGTAGTACCGGAAATGCTTAGAGAACATTAAGTTACATAAAAAAAAACATAAAACCTAAACACCCAAAGGCGAGAGTAATAGAGTATAATATGCTTGTCCGCCCTTAGCTCGAGTACGCTGCCCCCATCTGGGACCCATACACCAAGGAAAAGTACTCCAGCTCGAAAAAAGTCCAAGAAAGGCTGCACGTTGGACCACTAATAATTACGATTACAGGTCAAGTGTAAGAGCTATGCTTGATCAGTTGAGTTGGAGGACCCTTGAGCAAAGATGGGCAGATGCGCCCTTATGACTTTTTTTATATAAAATTATCCATGGGCTTATGCCAGCACCTCCAGTCGGTATCCATCTTACACATAAAGTGTCGCGGTACTGCCTCTGAATGACTGACTTTCCACTAGATTTTACGTAACAACTAGGAATTATTACTCGTTTTTTTCCACTGGCCATAGTACAGTGGAATGCTTACCAAAGTCTGTTATTAGCTTGCGAGACCTTAACTTATTCAAGGTCGCGGTCAGCATACCCTAGATCTAGACATTAACCTGATTTTAAACTCCAGTTCACTATTTTGACCTATCATCTTTTATCCCCTGCACTAACTTGCTTTAATCATTTCGTTTTAGTTAATTTTCTGCCTTGTCTTGCTTGACAGTGCGCACCTGCCTAAAATGTCAGCGAGGGCGTCAGGCAGTATATGATGATAGACAGATACTAATCTTAGTTCGGCTAGATATGCATGCTAGAATGGTATTAACCCTTGTCCTGCTGAATAAATTAAGATGCCCCTCCCATTTCTAATTTTCAGCCAATCAGATTACTTGATCCAGACTGTTGATATAAATTCACATACTTAATGGCAAACAGTGCAGATCCAGATCAGTTGGCTTCTTCAGAAGCCAACTGATCTGGATCTATACTGTTTGCAAAGTCAGGGTACATCCGGGTTCAGCGGGACTAGGGTTAATGAGTTGTTTATTTTGCAGGTCCGTCTCCATCTAAACCAAACAATATACACATTGATACATCAGCATATGCGCTAATAGTATCATGGGAACCACCTCTCATACATAGAAAATACCTGAAAAATTATGTTCTTCATTATCGTCTCCATGGTAACAATACAGTATATGGTAAAGAACTGTTGCCACATCACACTGTGCACGCTATAGATACGACAAATACACCAGGAAGTTTATATGAAGTCTGGGTTCAAGCTCAAGGTTATGCAGAAGCAGGAGGTTCTTCAGACAAAATGACGGCACGTGCAGGTTTGTAAAACGTGACTGATACCATTGCGAAAACACGCCTATTTGATACCATTGCGAAAACACGCCTATTCAAATATATTGAAAATTTTACAACCAAAAAAGGAAAATTTTCAGATAAAAAAATTCTGATTTTTTTTCAAATTTCTTCTCAAAACATATATTGTGGGTACTCGTTAGCGGTGAGGCGGTTCTAATGAGTACCCACAATATATGTTTTAGCAAAATAAGAAAAATAATGTATACTCCTGTAAACCCCAGTTTTACTATATAAAAGTGGGGTTTGAGGGAATCAAAATTTTATAGGCGTGTTTTCGTGATACAACTGCTTCTTTGGAATATACTACTATTAGCTTGCTACCCTATACGAAAAAGATATGCCCAGACAGTGAAAAATATAATGCAGATTACATATGAAAAAAACATCACGAAAACATGCCTATAAAATTTTGACCCCTTCAAACCCCACTTTTATATAGTAAAACTGGGGTTAACAGGCGTATACATTATTTTTCTTATTTCTGCTCAAAAACATATTATGGGTACTCGTTAGAACCGCCTTGCCGAGGCGGTTCTAACGAGTACTCAAAATATATGTTTTGAGCAGACATATGAAAAATATCAGAGACTTTTATCTGAAAATTTTCAGTTTTTGGAGGTGGAATTGTCTATATATTTGAATAGGCGTGTTTTCATAATGTATGAAACCATCGACGCACAAACAAAGAGGAACTGCATCAGGAGCCGTCTTGGAGCGGTCAGTAGGAAAATTGCTCTGTGGTTTAAACCAGTTTTTCTCGCTCAAAGCGTCACCATTAATATATGTTCGGTTCGCATAGGGGTTCTCTATATCATCTGTGAAACATCACAGTGAAACACATGCTGTGATGGTTGAACCGATTGGTCTGTATAGTTGACTGGAAATTATTACAAATATAAACGTTTATACTTGGACAGTTTTTATATGTGTGTTTGGAGTGACTTATAGGCACCTGCGACCGAGTGTACTTGAAACAGTTATATTTTGTTGTACATATTACATAAGTCACTATAATGAAAGATAAATCTATCTATCTATCTATCTATCTATCTATCTATCTATCTATCTATCTATTACTTCGGACATGATGCTTCTAATCTGCAAACAACGAAAAACGGTAATGATAGAAGCAGCAACATGAGAAAACCTACCTGCTGACATGTGCGCCAACGAAGACTCAAATCAGCCTGAACAGCCATGAAGTCTGATCAGAATCTTCGTTGTCCACATACAGAAACTTTCCATCTTTGGCTTTTTAAAAAGCGCTCAGTTATGCGCGAATGACATGTCCGAAGGTACGTTTTCTGACGTTGCGGTTCAAATATTCCTGGTATTCACTTTCAGTATAGTGAAAATAGTCTCGAATACTTATTAAATTTGTAAATACACAGTCTAGCCTGACCGACTCTATGTATGTCCACGGGTACCTCTGAAAAAATGTTCTATATTATTGCTTGGATTTGTCATCAGTTAAACTATTAGACGTTTGTTTAAATTTTGATGTAGGCAAACTATTTTAATGGATCTATAATGCTGAATATGTTTATATAAATAGATTCTAAAAGAACAAGAAATGAAATCACTCACAAAACTGAAAACTGCTAGTGTTAAAATGTTTCGTCCAGATTAGCTACTTTCGGCCAAGTAGCCTCATCTGTGGCTCTCACATAATATTTTAAAATTCCCACAATGGGCTTAATGATCACAAATGACCAGAAAAACCCTGCAATGTAGGGTCGCATTGGATATGACAACGTATGAATCTGAAAGTATACCTACACAATGATTTTCCCAGACAAAGCAGACTACTTTATAGAGAAGTTTCTACCGTTTCGCCGTCAATCTTAATCATAAAAAGAGGGTTGCCACAAAGATGGGAAGAGATTAATAGGTTTTGAAATCGATACATGGATATGTCCTGCCTTTGCATACAGTGTAGATCCAGATCAGTTGGCTTCTGAAGAATCTGCACTGTTCTGGATCTGCACTGTTTGTTATTAAATTTGTGAATTTGTATCAAGAACCTAGGTCAAGTAATCTGATTGGCTGAAAATTAGAAGAGGGCATGGCATTATTCAGTATGACATGGGTTAAACTACAATTTGCATTGGTTTATAAGGAAACCAGTGGTCTTTGTCTTTAACCGAACGTTTAATGTGTAATGCTTATACTCGTTATACCATTCCGCTGACATTAAACCATTCTTTCTATTAACAGCTTGTGGACAGAACTACACGCTGGAGAATAACAGAATTTATATAACATCTCCCCACTATCCAAATCTGTACGGTTCCAACATAAAGTGTAGCTGGAAAATGTTTACTACGACAGTTATTGATGTGACCGTTACATTTGTAAATATTGACATCAACAATAAAGATAATTGCAGTGATACTATTTCTGTATCTAGTTTTGGAGATATATGCGATGATTCAATGGAGAACATAAATATTGTTCTGAACAATACCAAACATATTGAAATAAGTTTCAACAGTAATGGTGAAGGTGAAGGGCAAGGATTTTTGATGTTCGTGGAGAAGGCATCTCGTAAGTATTTCTTCAGAAAGTATATTAGACAGATGATATGTGTAAGAGGAAAAGAAAAATTTTCATCTGCCATATCCAATCAACAAAACATCCATGTAGGCCTGTGCGTCTATCTGATTGGATACTTTACTGTTTGCTAACACTTTAAATGATTAATATGGTGATTAGTGTATATGCTCTAGCTCTTTACTTTATGCATATCCCTTAAGGTAATTGTCCTTCGCCGCATGTCGGTTATGGGTAAACATGACACGTATAATGCGAATTTCTAACACAGACTCACTGCATTACAATTCGTCCTGTGTGTGTCATGTTCACCCATAAGGCGTATTATTACATTTTGCTAAGCGGCAGAATGAAAGATAAAAGTTGATAACCAAGTTACTTTTGTTACTGTTGTGAAAATGTATCCGCATTTTACACATGTAATGTCAACTCTACAAATAAAGCAGATAAAAAGAGATTTGCATCTTTTATCTTAAAACACCTTGGTCGCATTTAGATAGAACCTATTGTTGTTTTGTGGCATATGTGAACTGAGAAACCTTTAAAAGTGAAATATTTTGTGATACTGTAATTTGGTATCAGAACGTTTGAAACTGCTATGTTCGTAAGAAACAAATGAACTGGTGTAATTTTTGTCATACGCTCTTGCAACCGGATATTTTAAGTGGAATGGCAAAAGCGCTTTCTGCGTTAATGTCCTGACATACCCAAACTATCGAAGAAAGTCATGGTGGTATTTCGAAGCTGACATCAAAATTATGATACTATGATAATCTATTAGGGCAGACTTGAGCCCATTTTGGTTACTTTGAAAATCGAATGCGGCTTAAGCCGGTGCTAGGGGGGCATATACAGCCTCGCAAACTTCATAGTTGTATCTTAAGACGCTTAATAAAACCGAGTCTCCAATTTTTGTTCTTTTATGTGTTCTGTGTTTGTAAAGGCAACCGTTTGTACTTTATTTTACTTCACGGCAGCTGATGTAAAGTGCCGTGTGCCGGCGTATATAGCCTCACAAACTACATAGCTGAATATAAAGAGACTAAATAAAACCGAGTCTCCGGTTTTCGTTCTTTTGTATGTTCTTTGTTACCAAAGGCAACCTTTTATATTTTTATTTGCCCGAACAAACAGTGCACACCAAGCTTAGACGCCGCAACGTCTGGTTAGGGTCTGCACCGTTTGCCACTCATCCAGTAGTATTTCAGACACGTGAACGGGTAGTCTGTCATGGTTTGTTAGCTCTTAATCTAAGTGTCATTGGTAGACTATGCTCTATGAGTTAGGCTATCCCTGGGCATCTTCTATAATGTTGTTACATTTCTACACTCATATTACGTTAGGAAAACGAAAACAGGCACAACGATGTCTTAAATTCACAAAGATCCTTCTTACAGATCATATTTGATACGTTAATTGTGCAGACAGAATATTAACCCACTTACACCAAGTGGACTCTTCTACCTCAACTAATTTGACAGGTCCATTTCCAGTGGAAGGGACGTCTGATCTGTCTATACTGTTTTTCAATGTCTTTTTGTTTGGCGTAAGCATAAATGGGTTAATCCTAGACCTTTTCTAGATGGTTTGTGTCTGACCTTACTCGTCTTGAATCGGGATCACCGTGGTTCTACTACTATTCCTTCTTTGCTGTTATTTCGATTCGTAATAGAGCCCTCGTGTTTGTATCATCGTAGTGCTAAAAAGTAATTGATGTGTGTTTCTATGTTGATCCACTGATGAATTCCTACGCGGACAGAACCGTTATATATCACTGTAACTGGGTGATGCTTGTCGTCCGTAAAACCAAATTTAAACCCCCGTTACAGTTTTACTGTTGACCATTCAAAGGCAGTACTTCTGTTGCAGTTCCTCTTTGTTTGTCTTTTTTGTCTTCGTTTGTTGTCAACAGGGTGTTTTTTGGGGGTCATTTTATGTATGTAAAGCCTTATCTGAACCATTGGGAGGGCTGTGCTCCGTAAATTTGGCCTTTTCTGGGTAACGGTAATGGTTAGTAATGATTTACTCACTCCCAATCTTCAAAATAATCATAAACCATTGAATATTATATGATAGTGAAATCTTCTTTGAACTCTTTTGACATTCGGAAACAGTTTCCAGAAAAAGTAGTTGTGGTCATGGTACCCAAGCCATAATCCATAAATCCGTAAACGAATGACGAATCAGAATATTCAGACCAACAGACATGGACCCCAGAATAAAGGGTGTAATAAGGCGTCCGCGGATAGTAAGCATTACTTGGTAAGCAAGCTTCGCCCACCATGCCCATAGGCCTGAACTAAGGAAATGTAGGTAGAAGCGTATGTCCGGGATTTTGGATGTCTACTTTTGGCTCGTCATTAGCAAAAACATCAGAAACACTTCTGGAAACTGCCACATTGTAGGGATTGACCAGATCATGTTGTATCCTATAGAACTTCCTAAGTGTTGCTACCAGTTTGGATTTTGATACCCCTGGCTCAACAACTTTTTATTGAGCACTTTCCCACGCTCCAAGAAGTCCTGATAATTTAAACAGGCTCTTGCATAACGGATTAACTGTGATACGTAAACGCCGTATGCTGGTGCAGAAGGGATTTTACTGCTCAGGAATGGAAAGTTAACAATGGGAAAATTGAAGTCATCCCAATTGTCGTAAAGCCTAGTAGTAAGCTTTCCATTGTCAATGTAGAGATAGCAATCCAAGTATGAGGAGGAGGCTGCAGTCTCCGTTGTTTCTTTATTTCAAGTTCACGTGGATAGATGAATTCCAAATACTCTGCAAATTTTGTGTTTTTAGAGACAATACATCATCTATGTATCTGTAGGTGAAATTGAATTGTTGTGCAAGGTGTTCCTTGCCTGCTTTGTGGAGACTTTGTACAAACACCGCCTCATACGAGTATAAAAACAAGTCGGCAAGCAACGGTGCATAGTTAACAAGGTTTTCAAGATTAGCCAGTGTTTATATTAGGAATAGTTTTTATCCTTAACAAAATTTCAGAAAAGTTTTACAATGAACTATTTTTAAGTTATTCAAGTTGATTGTATCCATTTGTATACCAGGTATCGCAAGTTCTGGAAGAGCATCAAGAAACAGCGCGTCAAGAGCATCACATTTAGAACCTACTCCTGCTATGGCGCTAGGAACATCCACAACAGCAATAACTGTCACTGCATCAAGCTTTTTATCTAGTTATACAGTAAGTAGGTAGGTCATATAGCTAAATATTAATTTTATTTCGAACTGAAAATGATTACGTTTTACGAACAAACACCTTTAATCTGTTAACGAAAAGCTTCACAAGCGACACTGAGTGACAATTCTACTATTACTTTCCGTACATATTTATCTACATCTAATATACTTTGTTAACGTGTAACAATGTCATCTTAATATTTCGTGAAACGTCCCAATAATTCAGCCGTGCAGATACAGAACAATAGACATTATAGCCAAAGTGTTTCTTTCTATGTTATGATTTCTATCAGCAATGTGCCATTACACCATGCTTATGCAGCTTCGCAATCTACATTGCAACAAATGAAGGGTCTTAATAATACCGAGTCTCCGATTTTCATTCTTTACCATCTGGAAAGCTGTTTTAGTTTTCTAGGAATATTTGTCCTAAAACTGCCTCTTTTATTTGACGAAAAACAGTCAGAAAAATACATGGTCTTTATGGAAAATGAAAAAAAAAGCATTTTTTGTTTAATTTTGATACTGAAGCTAGTTTAGATATAAGTTTGGTATTACGAACTACTGTTTCCAAATGTAGTGTTTCTAGCTTGATATAAATGCTACAGAGAGTGGACAGTAAAGTATTACTGGAGAAATATTGTCTGAATAGATAGTGATATAATTGGCTGCGTAGCGAAGTTAGATCAAAAGTGTTATTTATGTTATCAGTTTAAACTGAATATATCGTACAATGTTATAAAAAAATATGTTCGTATTTGACGTATTGTCGTAATTAATAATTAATTCTATTTTAACTACGAATGTGCAGGAATTTCAGACTCACATTTAGCACATATGTTTATACCCCCGGCATATGAAATATGTAGGGGTATATAGTTTTTGTCTTTTCCGTAACAATGTTTGTCTGTGTGTGTGTGTGTGTGTGTGTGTGTGTGTGTGTGTGTGTGTGTGTGTGTGAACTTTTTCTTCGACAAAGATTTCTCAGAAACCACTGCATCTAGGATTTTGAAATTTGATATAAACATTAGGTATGACTTGTTGTATTGTGTAAGACAGAACCAGCATACTCATACTTATCATTCACTTTCTTTGTCCAGTTTTCTTTTCCTCCAATAGAAGTTTTCGTCAAAAAGTTCACTACTGCACCTAGTATTTTGAATTTCGTATAAACATTGGGTACGACTTCTTGTATCGTGTAAGAGAAAGTCAGCACCCTCATGCTTATCATTCCTTTTATTTGTCATTTTTTTTCTTTTTCACCAATAAAATTTTTCGTCACGGATTTCTCAGCTCTTAAGAGAGCCAGAGTCTCCAAATATTTTAAACACCTACAGAGGGTTTAAGTATCTTGTGTAAAAAACAACAACACAATGCTGAACTTTCTTTTGACTTTTCCTTTTTTCCATCTCTCACTCCAGCATAATGCATAGTGAAATTTATATCAAAGATTTCTCAAGAACTACATAACCTAGGATTTTGAACTTTGGTACAAACATTGGGTATGGTCACTTGTTTCCTGTAGACAGAATCAGCATCCTCCTATTTATCATTCCCTTTATTTATCCATTTTCTTTTTCTCAGATAGAATATTTTGTCAAAGAATTCTCAAGAGCTACTTCACCAAGGATTTTGAAATTTCGGATAAACATTTGGGTATGGCTTGTTATATTGTATAAGACAGAATCAGCATCTTAATGCTTGTCATATCCTTTATGTGGACATCTTTTTTCTCAAAAATAAAGTTTTTGTCACAGATTTCTTAGCTCCTAAAAGAGCCAGAGTCTTCAATTTTTGTGTAAGTGTAATGTGTAAAAGAAAAACGCGATGCTAAAATTTCGTTTGTCTCGTTTTCATCTTTTTCTTATTTTTTCCATCTCTCAATCCAGTGTAATGCATAGAAAAATTTGTGTCAAAAAATTATCAGGAGCTGCAGCACCTAGGAGTTTGAAATTTGGTACAACATGGGGTATTACTACTTGTTTAGTGTAAGAGAGATTCAGCGTTCTTATGCTTATCATTCGTTCTATCTGTTCTTGTTTTCTTTTTCTCAAATAAAATTGTTCTTCACAGATTTCTCAGGAACTAATTGACCTAGGATTTTGAAATTTGGTACAAACGTTGGGTATGACTAATTATATTGTGTAAGAGAGAATCAGTATACTCATGCTTATCATTTTCTTTATTTGTCCATTTTTCTTTCTTTCTCCTAAAAGTCCATCACATATTTCTCACCTGCTATTAGAGCCAAAGTCTTCAAAATTTGTTACACCCTGACCATGGTGAAGTATGTTGTGTAAGAGAAAACAAAGATGGTGAGATTTTTTTTGTTTTTGTCCATATCACCAATGCAATATTTAGGGAAATTTGCATCTACAAAATTATGGCTCAACGTTACTCTAATACCTATGGCCGGGAGTGTGTGAGATTTGCTCACTATTTGCTATATTTTTCAAGCTTTGAGTATCTGAATGCTTCTTCTAATAAGTTCTACGAGAAAATATTATCAAACATTCGCTGGATCATGAGGTTGGAGCAAAAGTAGTGGTCCTTGATTTTTGTTACATTCAATGTAGCCAGATATCAACCTTTAAACTTAAAAGTATACCAAAATATTGTCGAGTTATATGTACGTATTTCATTAATATATATTGTGGCGCATTGGTTGAATACTACGTGACGGTTATTTACACTTGCTCGTTATCAGAGATATAAAGAACTTATTTCTGTTTCCTTTTTATCATTCCTTCTGTTTTCGTTTGTTTTTTCTATTGCCGATGAAGAACGGTCAATTGAATCCTTATCCGCTGCCTTCTGTAGGCAGTGGTTCGTGATTTTGGACTTTCTTTAGTATCTTCTTATTGAAGTTTAGATGAGTTTACACAATATAACAAGTCATACCCAAATGTTTATCCGAAATTTCAAAATCCTTGGTGAAGTAGCTCTTGAGAATTCTGAATGCTGAAAATAAATACACTGCGGGGTTTAATCGACGAGAACGATTGGTTTGCACCTCTATTTTATATTGAGACATTTCTACTCTGAACAATTTGTTTTTTCTGATTTTGTTTAAAAATAAGATTCGCGTATTAAACACCTAATACCGATCAGTCTTAAAATAAGTGTAAATATTCTTCATCTAGAAGATTAATATCTTTATGAGTTTTTCTTTGCTTTTCAGATCGGTATTCTCTCCCTTGGCCGACAGTATTGAATTAAAATCGACAGTGAACTTAAGATTATCCGAAATGACAAGAATGCATGTCTCTGCAAGCACCAGTTTTCCAATGAAAATAACCTTTCTGTCTAAAGCCTTATCGCTCGTACATTATGCTTTCAATAACATGTCAGTTGTGAACAGTTCATCAGTAAAATCACAAAGTGAAAGACAAATAGTGACTGAATCGTCTGTATTAAATGCAATTAAAACTAAAGCAATCGATTCTTCCGATACTATAAATAACATTTTTACAAACAGTTCTTCTCTTATTGAAACATCTAAAAGTGCTGACAATGTGCAAATAATTCGTTCAGAGTATCCGCGTGCAGGTGTATCTATACTTTCCACACGAACAATGACGTTACCTTCTGTGAGTGCAGATCGACCAGATTTTCTACAAACGTCATTTACTCCAGTGACCTCAGTATACACAACAGTATTTACAAACACGGATAATATGGTTTCATACACGCTATTGCCTTGGTTACTTGAAACGCCAATATATGAGTCAATAACAGCAAATAACACTTTTATGTATAATATATTTCCAAGCTCAAGTATAAAATATGACCGACATAGAACAAATAATATTATATCAATGTTTACAAATACATATATGTGGCGCTCACAACTTACATCGTCTAAGTGTTCTCATTCATCACATAAATCGTTAGACACGCATGCTGTTACAAGAACGTCTGTATCTGAAATACTAAATACAGATTCAACGTTACTTTCTACCTTTACTGACAGTAAGTATAGTAATAGGTTTGTTGAAGATGATTGCCTTCCTTTCTATTTTGAATATAGAAGATTATAAGGTAGGTTATGTTTTGTGTTGTGACTTTTCTGGAACTCTTCTGTTCTATTTTAATACTATGGTCCTGTAGAAGATTATTTCAAATGACTTCATTTACTTATGCGGAAGTGATGCGTTTTCAAGGGAGGCAACTCTGTCAAAATTATTTTGTATCCCTTCTATATAAGGGTCTACTCTAAAAGGAAAGAATTTGCTTTTCGGTCAAGCTAGCCACAATGTCTGGTGCGGCTTGATGAGTGATTTTATATTGATGATGTTAGTATTTTACGACACAAGTTCAATGAAATATCTTGACAAGTTAGGCTTTTCGCAAGCAACGATATAGATAAAGTACATCATAACTAAACCTTGACAAGATGTAAACCATTTATTCTTTGTGGTTGTTCCATCTTGGAATTGAAGACAACTCCATTAGGACAAATCCATTATTGTTCATATATTTGTTACTGTTTAAGTAACATTAGAGTTTTGTCAATACTTGTTCCACTTCACGTCTTCTTTCTGTGCTTTGGGAATGCTTTATTCGAGTCTTTACAAATTATTGGTATTCCTTTTGTTGCAGATTTGTTTCTTTTTTGTTATGAGAGAGATTTCATGAAGTCTCTCTCGCGGGAAAATCAGGCTGACATTATTGAGGCTTTCTATTCCACTTCAAGATACCTAGATGATTTATAAAATATTAACAATATTTACTTTGACCAAATGGTGGAACGTATATACCCTACTGAACTCCGATTAAATAGAGCCATTTCTTCCGATATCAAGCCACCTTTTTAGGACTTGAATTTATGCGTATCTAATGGTACAGTGTTTCCCAAACTTTATGATAAACGGAACGATACTGATTTTGATATAGTCAATTTCCCTTCTCTGTATGGCGATGTCCCCGGCGTACCTCATATGGGTTATACATATCTCAACTAATTAGATTCGTCAGAGCTTCTTCAAATCTTAGTGACTTTAACTACCCGCGCGAAGTTTTATCGCAGACACAGAGCCTTGGTAGAAAAATATAACGTCAGTCTGAAAACACTTCTGCAACAAGGTTTATCGGAACCAGAATTTTACGGTGAGTTAGTTTACAGATTTAGAAAAATTGTGGGGAAATCTTAACTTTCCGGAGCAATTCAGAAAACTAATTAACCGTTACAAAAATTGGCCATAGCCTGGATATTATGCGGCAGACTGCATGCCTAGTTATCAACACAATCATTGTTGATGGCTATGCGCCACTCTTTAATTGCATTAACTTTCCGGAGCAATTCAGAAAACTAATTAACCATTATAAAAAAATGGCCATAGCCTGGTAATTATGCGACAGACTCCGTGCCTAGTTGTCAACACAATCATTGTTGATGGCTATGCTCCACTCTTTAATTGCACGACGGCGGTTCGGGCCTCAGACTCAATGACGGCCTCTTCGTAAAACTTTAACCAGTGGGTTGAGGCTTGATGATATGTCTTTGGCTTGGCCCACCGTGGTTCAACTATTGGTTTTCATTTACACTGGTACAGAGTAGAATTAGCCATGAGTAGTCGTCTTTGTTTATCATTGTGATTAATTTGAAGTTTATGTTTTCGCTTTGATGCATTGACTGAGTTAGGAGTAATCGATTTTTTATGTATTTTTGTTTTAAGAGTAGCATCGGGACCCAGGTAAAGTTGGCTAGCTGTAAAAGTGCTTTAACAATTTATGTTGATTAGTTATGGAATAAGAATCTATTAACATGATTTTAAAATCAGCTTACTAACAAATGAGTATTCATTTCAGGACGTGAACAGGAAAGACAGCCAGCAATAAGTGGATCATTAAAGAACAAAACCAACATTCATGCAATAATACTTGGAGAGTTAATTTATTGGATGAAGAAAACAATCATATAACTAGATTACAATACTGGAAGGGCTATGAAGAATCGAAACATCTCGCTATACATTATCAGAATAAATACATATGGCTTTGCTTCTCATAGATAGCTACATGAGAACAAGGTTCGAAGGAATAGTGACAGATGGAATGGCCTGTTAAAGGATTGTACAACGTAAAGATATTGCTGGATACACTTTTTCATATAAGGACATTCGACAGACGTCATCAAAAGGTCGAACAAATAGACAAGCATCTTGGTGCACTAATATAACGTGTTGATTTAGAGCAGTGTTACATAATAATGGACATACACCATAACAGTTAGAAGGCAAAAGTTTTCAGTTCAGTTTGGAATACATTTAATATATTAAACACAAGCAAATTGCTATTAAGTCTAAGAGTATTTAAACTGCATTGATAGATAGCTGATAGCTTTGCAGTAAATACTGCGTTTCTATATAATTTATATCATTTGTCTCAGAGTACACATTTTTTAAATACAAAATCATCTTTGGAAAAAGGTTTCCTGTCTTTACTTGTTATGTCGCCAAATGGATGACATTATTCGTGACGTCATCAAATTGTTAACATTACTATAGATGTCGCAAAATTGTAGACATTACTTGTGCCATCGCCAAAAGATGGACACAAAAAGATGAGAGTAGAAGACAACAGACATAATAACGATTGTGATTATAAACTCTCCAAAGGGTGATGTTTTGTCAATCAGCCGCCTGTCCAAGTATTTTCCTGAATACAGCTGTATTCTGTTTTAAGTAAGGCGTTTTGTAAACAAATATTGATAATATACTAAATTGACATGAAAATCACAAAGTGACTATACTTCTGCCATAGGCGTAGCTTTCCAAAACCAGGTAAATTGTAATGTAGTTTGAATTAGATTTGAATATAAAACGTAAATGCCAGATAAACATACGTTATATCTGACATTTAAGAAAACAAAACACAGAAAAGATAAACTTTCTGTTTCATAAAAGCCAATATGTATTGAAGGAAGTGGTTCCAATTTATGAGCATGTTATGTTTAATATAAAATGTTTATTACTATTTAGCCTATATAATATTGACCCCCTTAAACTTTTATAGAGTCAAACTGAGGTTTACATTATATTTCTTATTTCTGCCAAAAACATTGATTGTGGTACTCGTTAGAACCGCCTCGCCGAGGCGGTTCTAACGAGTACCAACAAGCTATGTTTCGAGCAGAAATATGAAAAATAACAGAGTTTTTTATCTGAAAATTTTCAGTTTTCGGAGGTGATATTTTCTATATATGTGACTAGGCATGTTTTCGTAATGGTCTGCAAAACCAGGTATAACTGCTCCGAACCCACGAAGAGAATGCTGTTTTACTATTGACAATTTCTCTTGGTTTGTCTGCTCTGTTGGTTCATCCACGCAGCTGATTTTGGCCTGTTCTGTTCGTTACTACACTTTACCAGATAAGATTACCGTATTCGACCTAATTACCACACATGCTCCTGTAAGCGCACAGTCGATTAAGTCCGTAGTCTTCAGATTACAGCCAGTGTAATTTTTGTCTACTTCTTTATAAAGGCATTTGTTGTGGGTACCCATTTGAATTGCATCGACTTGTCGATGCAATTTAAATGAGTACCCACAGCATATGCTTTATAAAGAATATCAGAATAAAAAAACACAAAAACATCGCATAAAAAATTATAAATAAAGAATCATTAGATGAGCCTTCGCTGATCTTTTTTAAGTGTACCCTTAGTATAGGTGGATACATATTTTACTACAAGTTTGCCTAGTAATTGTGAAAAACCTGAGCGCATGGTGCAGTAATTAGGTCGAATACGGTATTTTGTAAAAGGGAAACGAAGGCCTTCATAAAAAAACTACGCGGTTTTCAAAATAAAAAAAAAAACTGTTCAGTATCTACTAAGTAACATAATTAAATAAGTAAATTCATAAACACTAATCATCATCCGTCATGTACGTATCAATATCTTCACTGTCTGTTGATAGGGACTCGCTTTGTGGAAGACATGCATAGCAGCGTTTCTGCAAATAGAAAACCATTTCTTATTATTAGAGTTTATACAAACCATCAGAGCTACATTTCACTAAAATGTGATTACAATACATCCTACAGCCGTGTCTTTCCGCTAGTAGACATGGCATTATCCACTCTTTCACAAGGATAATAGCAATATAAGAATCTCTCACGAGTGTTCGGTGCGTAAAGAAGAATCCCTCCCAAGGGATATCTATCTGTCATCATCAGATCGTGATCTCGGGGACGGGTTTTTCTACACGTACCGAATATCTTTGGTGAATTCTTATTCTTGCATGACTTTCAATTCTAATTCTTTGTTGATATTTGTCATTGAATTGGAACGCAGCATTCCCTTCGATACACTGTGGTTGACGTTCGCCAACCCGAAAGCTGATGTCATTAGGTTGAGTTGAGTCACATTACATCCTATATAGCCAAAGCATTGATCGACCACACCTGAAGTGTTTTCCTTCTTTATCTTACGTATGGGTAGGTTAGGGTAGGTAGGAAAAGAATTTTTATCCCCCGAGACAACCTCGGATTTTTATATCTGGTAAGAAAGACATATATGAGACACAGATTGACAGGCGGATCTAGGACTTTTCTGTTCGCATTTGCATGAAGTTTTACTTGCCCCGTGCAACATTCACGTCCAAGCCCACATAATAATCGGTGTACATAACGGTGTATATCATGAATCCCTTGGTATGTAGATTTTACTTATAATTACAACGAAGAGCGAAAATCCTGATGAGACTCACTTACGAACGGCGCAGGCTAGTATAGAACAGTGCTGATCATAACTGATACAAAATTAATGAAGAACTCCAGAAAATGCCATGATTATAGATTGGCGTCAACCTCCGATTCGGAGAGGAGAATATTACGAACAGAACTATCGGGATTAAGGGCGAGGGTTGTGCGCTCATAAAACCCAGATTTAAGGCCCCAGTAGTTTTACTGTTGACCGTTCCAATGTGGTATTTCTCTTGTAGGTCTTCGTTCTGTTTTCGTTAGAGTGCTGTTTGGCGAAAATGTTCCGTGCCATTCAACCATTATCTTGTGCTTTGGGTGTACTGAGTAATGTGGCCTTTCCTGAGATCACCAATTTTTATTTTTATACAGAACTAGACGTTATAGCTAAACGTCAGTTTCCTCTTCCCTAAGTGAGGTGATTTCTAAACTAGCTGTATCAGAACAAACACAAGAACAAGACACCAAACAGGGAGGAACAGGATAGAACATAAATTTAAACTCCGCGGCCATGGCCACAAATTGTATCATGAAACTGATCTGAGACAGCCTAATTATGACCATGTAATTCTACTTGAAAATTTTGTAAGTCGATAAGTTTTGTTACAAAAAGCAATACAGATTAAATGCGGGTGGTATCAAAGGCTCTGTGTATTTATAATATTAGGAAAAGTAACGGGATCCATTAAATCGCTATCTTGATATACGTTAATGGCAACTGCTTCAGAAATGACATGAAGTATTCACGGCCGCCTGGTACTTAAAGGTGAGGTCAAACCTTATTTACCCTTAATATTCGGACAGCTTAACTCCTTACCATACTTGTCCTAAAATTCGAACAACACAATTTTACTGCCTGTTGATGTGTCATAAAACTGTTGGATGAGTGCCTAGAACCTAATCATACGTCACCTTCTGCAGTCTAATCGGGGTTTTCACTATTTGCTCAGATCTGTCTATCCAAAATACATAGAGTAGATACAGTAACTGATACACGCAGAAATAGGTCCTTATGCTATGTGGGAAAAGCGAATGCTTAGTTCAGCCTGCGAACTCCCGTTGTTTCATCAAGGCCATTGTTGCCTTAAACTGTAAAATAGATTAATGAATAAGGAAGACTGTTATCAAACTGCGCAGGCTGAACTGAGCTGTTTGCATGCGGCATAAGGATCATTTTTAAGGCTCCTTAGCATATTTTCCAGGAATGTGCTTCTGTCTTGATATGCCACATCCATCATGCAGTCCCTTTCGATTTCAGTGTAATGCATAATCCAATACAGGAACTCAGAGTGATACATACAGAAATGAGCCACGACATCAGAAAACCAACCTTCTGACACGTCCTCAACGAAGACAAATATCAGCCTGCGCATCTGTGCGGCCTGGTCTAAGTCTTCGTTGTCCGCATGAAGAAACTTCGCATTCTTGGTCATGCAAAAGTTCCTGGGTAGTTTCTTTTATGTTTTACATGAATTGGCAAGAGTAGTTTTACTTCATTTCATTTTCATAGTATATAGTTTTGCTTCATTTCATTTCTATAGCATAAACACATTATTATTGATACTGTTGTATCAATAATCTTTCGCTTATTGTTAACGTGTGTGTGTGTGTGTGTGTGTGTGTGTGTGTGTGTGTGTGTGTGTGTGTGTGTGTGTGGTTAGATGCAAAATATAATATAAAAATCATATCCTGGAAGGTGTGAATAAAATAGATGAACGATACTTTATGGCAGACAATCACTAAATCTAACCTTTACATCTTGCCAACATTCCGGACAGTGCACAAAGTCACAACCCCGAGTGTCACACTTATTGAAATTCTTTTGTTCCTTTTCTTGGCATATTAAACATTTCCGTTTAGAAGCGGGACAGAGTGCCAAACATTTGCACATCACCGGAAACTGTTTCAGCAGAGAATAAATTAGTCCGTTGGCTTCCTGCAAACAAAACAAAAATTGTATGAATAATTTTCTATGTTTAGGTGTTGGTTTAAACAATATTTTATTTCAAGCTAGTATACATTTACAACATACAAATAAGATCTAGCATAAGGATCTGACAGTAAGGATCTGTACAACATTATTGATTAGCATGACTCAAAATATTGAGATGAATTAAATATGTTTAGGTGTTATTAGAGGGTCGCATCAAGCGAAAAAATGCCTTCGAACATGCGCATAATTAGCAGATTCAGATCATCCTGCACGCGCGTGCACAAAATAACAACCGGGCCTTTGCTCTTTATCCATATACTCTGTAGTATCGAATGATTTTGTTAGCGGACAGTGAAGGCCCTGATCAGACTGCGTGGACGCGTTTTCGCTTGGCACGTCCTATATGTTAGCAGACAATTCATGCAAAAAGAAGTTCAAAGTAAATGTAGCTCTGCAAAAAAAAACGTTAAAGTAAGTTTACAGAATAGTTAACTTCGTTTCTCGTACCGATCAAAGGCCATTAAATTGTTCGTTACGCCACATTGTTTAAACAAAATTCCTGATCGCCTGCCGCACCATACCTCTGTTCAGGGCACAACTAGTGAGCAATTTTCGAAGTTACAACTTATAAAGATGCTACAGGAAAATGTAATATTTTATACCAGATACAATAACATCAGTAAAACTGCTATAAGTGCAGAAATAACTTTGAAGACAACAGTACGTAACTATATTCTTATTACTTAAACGAGCGTTGGCTCGTGACAAGGACGAGCAGACTTGTGACTAGTGCTAAAAACATGCTTGTCATATTTTCAGCCATTTCTTATTGTACTTTTTTGCTGGGGAAGGGATTGTTGTTGTTGTTTTTTTTTTTTGTTTTTTTTTTTTTTTGTTGTTGTTGCTCAGTGCGCTCTTATCTGTTTATTTGTGAAGCCCAAGTTCCACCCATCAAATTTAGTGAAATGGTATCCGATCTTCAGTTCAGTCTGTATTAGCGGGATTTGAGGCTCAACATTGCTTTTCAAGAATTTTAGAAAGTGATTTAGTCCATATTGTTTAATCAAGATTCATTCATTCTTTCCATGGCAAATATTCCTGAATGGAAAATGTACATAGAAAATGAAAAATACCGAGTAGATGAAACTTTTATTAATAAACTATCAAACAAACAAAAATAAATAAATAAATACCAAACTAACAAGTTTGCAAAAAATAACACAATAAATACGGTTTAACTGGTTTAATCAAAAATCTTAAAATCATACTTTAAATAATTCAAGTAGTACTAATAAAAATATCGACTTTAGTACTTAAACACATACGACTAAAATTTTGCAAAAACAAAAACACAACCATATTGATACCAAGTATACTGAAAGTCTGTATCTTGGTTATTACTGTTTAGAACGTTGTTTTATGCTTGTTTTAAGCTGCAGCAAGGTAATGTTTTATGCTGCACTAATATTTAACTGCTGCAAGCAATACGATGTTGTTTGCTAATCATGTACTCCAGCAAGGTTATCTGTTATCGTGTGCTTATATTTCCCTGCTGCAAGTCATGCGTTGCTGAGTGCTAATCTTAAACGGCAGCGGCAATATTTTTTATCAGGTGCTAATATTTCCTTGCTGCAAGCTATGTTCTGTGCTTATCATAAACTTCTGCAGCAAGATAATCTTTTATCGTGCGCTAATATTTCCCAGCTGCAAGCCATACGCAGACGTCACCTTACCAAATCCATAAAATCACCCTCCCGTCCTATGCATCCATAAACGAATCATATCGGCGGTTTAAAAATTTTGGCAGAAGAGCTCAAACAAAGAATTGACCTGGTCCCGAAGCGAAAAAGCATCCGATGGCATTTCCATAATATGCAGGCGGTGCTAAGGTACAGATGCCAAAAGCTATCAATTATATAGTGCCATCTTTCAGGAAAGATGGCAAAAAGGAATGACGTTTGTGAGCAATAAACACGAACAAAGAAAATAACTGATGTGTCAGTTTGTGTTAGGACTTTAAAAATAAACAAACACTTTAATATGGATAGACAAACTTAAACGGATTTTATTTTTAAGGAGGCATAACTGCAAGAAAAACATTGCCAACAGACAAATGATACAGGTCTGCTGTCTTTAAATATAAGAGCCTCAACGTGACAAAACGCACCTGTTTACATGTGCGTCAGACGAGGACTCAAATCAGCTAACACATCAGCGTAGTCTGATCAGTTTTCATTGTCCACATGAAGTAAAATTGCATCATTGGCTGTCCAAATGCGTCCAATGGAGATTCTGATCCGACTTCGCTGGGGCATGTCCGAAAGAACGTTTTCTGACGTTGCGGCTCAAAATATGTTTTGAATAACAAGATCCAAAAATATAACGATTACATACTTATAATAAATATTAGAAGCGTGAATGAAACTGCCTAATAAAGGGTTATAATTCAGTTAATGAAAACACGACACCCCCAATCGCTATTACAGCAAACAATCAGATTTCAAGTTTCATTGATTCAAAGCTTACAACAAAACACACACACACACACACACACACACACACACACACACAACACAAAAAAACACAACAGGAACAACAAAAAAGCGTGTTAATTCCTAGAAAGAGGCAACCCAAACCTTTGTTAGTCCTAACATGTTAATGTAGTTAAAATAAAACGAGCTTAGCTGAAATGATTTTTTTTTTTCGAAATTGCGATAACGATATTGCGTTTTACTTTATTGAAAACGAAAAAGAAATGTCAACAAGCATGGCTTAATAGATACCACGCCCCCCACCTCCAACCTCAAAGCAAATGTCACAAACGAACGGATGAAAGACAGAAAGACAACATGAAACCAGTATACCATTACAGTATGCAGAGGGAACCATAGATTGCATTGGATATAACTGGTTACTCGATTGTTGAATGGATTTGAATGACATTTTCTACACCAAGTAACAAGATGGATATAAAATAAACTAAAATGCATTTCTTTATAAGATTTACCCTCCCCAAAACAGTTTTGCTAACGAGTGTTCCGATGCGGCGTTTTTGCTGCATTTCCACATCGTTTGTTTGTTCTGTTTTCGATGAAATGCGGTTTTGTATTATCATTTCATGTTATTCATCTGTTTTCTGCGTATCATCATTTTGTTTTGAATCAAACTGCATGTGCCTGGTGTTTTAGTTATAATGTCACCCATTTGAGTAGCTTTGAGATTCAAAATTATATACTTACTTCCAATTTCTTATTCTTTACTTTACGCTTGATCTTTCGTCTCGCTAACTTCAAGAAATGCTTCCGTTTCTTTAACATGCTGTTATAAAAGTACAGAACTCGCTGTTTTTCCCTCTGAAAATATGCATAGAAACACTACAGAATACATGATGACATTAAACATTGGCAGCCAGGTTCCAAAATAGACATGGAGATACTTAGGAAAAGCCACAATCATAACACACAGCTCTACCAAAGCATGAAATCATGAGAATAGAAGAGTTTTAGAAAAGGCTCAATCATAACACACAGCCCTACCAAGGCATGGAATTACCAGAGTACCGTAGGAAAGTTTAGGGACATAAAGCAACAAAAGATTTCCTTGAAAGCAGAACGAACAATAACAACAAAAATACGCTAAAATTAATAACGCAGTAGGAACTATGTGGCCTCAGAATATTCAATAGCATGACTGGTGCTGGGGCATGACGTGTTTTGACATTTCAAGCCTAGCCCTTAGTCCTGATGCAGTTACAGCTCTACATATAATTATTTCGTCCGCTAGGGGGTTCCTAACGCATATGTAGATCAGCACAGAAAATTTGTAAACGCTTTGAAAAAACAATGATGAGGTGTTGTCTGCTAATTGAAAAAAAAAACTGAACGGGAGAAAAACAATAGCTAGTAGAAGTATGTTTGATCCGACCACAGACGGGTAAGCGGGGCAGCAACTTTCAAGACCTTACGGTATGTTTGCCGATGTTGAGGATGCAATTTAGAAAGAACAGGAGTTTCTCTCTACTAAACGTTCTTCTTATATATCCTATAAGGAAGACAACTTCTGTGACTTCCTGTTCAGTTTCCTGCTGAGTCTATTTTAAAAGGCTCTTTGCCTGCTTACTTCTACAGAGGACTCCTTTACAGAAGGATAGCAAAATATTTTTGCTTTTTTATTTGCTCTTAAAGCGTATTCATCTTTCTTTTTCTTTTTTTTTTTTTTATAAATGTATAGAAATCCCGGTAATCACTGAGTATCTGTCGTAGGTAGTAGACTCCTCCAAAATCATGATATACATTTTCTATAAAGCATCCGGAAACTGACTTTTAAATAACATTGGTGTATTTATTTTAAATATACCAAACTAATTATGGTATATTTGGCTATATTTGATATTTAATCAATTAATACATACTATATCAAATAGAAAACATATCACATATAGAACTCCCTTGATGAATGTTATACGAAGTGTATGACACCAACAGCCAACTTCATAAATAATTTTTAAAAAACAATTGTTCTTCAATGAAAATAGATGACAATAACTACAATTTAAGTCGATATGTAGTTAAAATGTAGTGGCGAACAAAAACAGATAATATATTATAGAGACCAACACACAGGGGATCATCCTGTAAGATTAAAATAGTACAGCTGATATTGGCCGGCTTCATAGCACTGCTGGTTCCTTAACTAGTGCGCGCCCATCCAAGGTGCATGTTTTGATGGAAATAAAGCAATTTGATCTCCGTTTCTGACAGAAGGTGGAATGTAATTGGTAAACATGTTAGGGATGTGTCTTCGTTGTCGTCTTGAAAACAATTATTTTATTCATTTGTAGAGACATTTGGCACTTTCTGATTATATGACCTTATCCTGGTCCTTCATCAGGACAAGTACTCAGATGTGCAAGAAGTGATGGGTTTCGAAACTTTTAACTGTAAAAATGAGTTATTGTGAGACAGTTTCCACTGGTGAATTTCATAATACCAGTTTGATTGATATGTTGTGCCGAAACGTTGTAGTTATACATTCGGTATTGTATAAAATCAAACGTTGAAAATTAAGTTTATTAACAATAAGTAGGAATATTTCGCCCATCCTGGATCAGCTAACGATTTTTTTGCTCATGACTGCCCGTGTACGTACTAATTTGTCATGAGCCTCATCTTTGTTTCTCCGCAGTTATTTCATTCTGATTTAATTTTATCAATGATGTTACACCGGTTGAGACAGTAAGCCTCTATGCAAATCGAATAGCGCAAGTTGGAGTGAAGCTTAGGACCCTGTAAACTTTAAGTAAAGATACCCAGGAAATGCCAGTCACAAAGCACAACCTTCCAGAAGCACCAGTTGAAGGAGAGATAAGAGACAAATAATGTCAAAAAACGACAACAAAAACACCACATATGATATCACCGACGCACGAATAAAGAAAAACTGCACCAGAGGATCCGCCTTGGAATGGTCAGTAGAAAAAAACTGCTCGTGGTGCTTAAACCTGGGCTGTGTTTAATAAAGTGAGACACTGGCGAGTGCTTTTCACAAACTATTTTGCATCTTCTGAACTATAATCGTTAATCCGTCTCATGTGATCTCCAATTAGAGAATATCCGTTATTCTCGTAGACTATATCAATAATTGTTAATTTCATATAGAATCAAATAAATAATATCAACGCAGGAAACATTCCCATATTTTGAAAGCCTCGTATTTTGACGTGTGCATTCTTTGGTTACAAACAATCGTGCATAAATTTTATTCGCAAAGGCCACCATCTTGGTTGTGCCAAAAGACAGACTGAGAAGTTTGTGATATTCACTACCCTCCGTTGAAATCTGTCACAAATGAACGGAAAGTTTGCTTTTGTTTGCGAGTGACCGTGATCGTCTCTGTTAATTGAACGCAGCCCTGTTTTACTCGCGCGAAACCTCACCCTTATCTCCTGATAAACTAGTTTACCCGCTCCCACCACCCACACACTGCGGGTGTTTGTTTTAAACCGCTCACTATTCTAAGGCGGTGGTTTCGATACTATCGTTTGCTCTTTTTAAAACGTTTTAGATTTTTGAGCCCATCCTGGTTATTTTGAAAATCGAATACCGCTTAAGCCGGCGCTAGGGGGCATATGCAGCCTCGCAAATTACAGTCTTGCATATGAAGAGACTCAATGAAACCGAACCTCCGATTTTCGTGATTCTGTGTGGGGTTTTTTTGTTTCCAAAAGCAATCCTTTTTACTTTTATTTGTGGCTCTGACTGCTGAGTTATTTTTGTTTCAACCTGTCGGGTTACCTCTTTTCTTGAAGAGGGAGTCGGTCTTTTCCTAGTGGTCAAGTTATATTTGACAGTGGATGCCCCAGTTTGTTCGCTTATCTCTCGATATCAGAGACAGGCGGCGATCTATTATTATAGCACTTCCCAAACTTCTTTATTATTTTAACTAATGTGGTTGGTTCAACATTTGGAAGCTATTTTAAATGTATATATTCGTTTTACATGTTTAAATAGGCACACACACACACACACACACACACACACACACACATATATATATATATATATATATATATATATATATATATATATATATATATTATTTACGAAAGACAATACTTTTATTTATATAAACGCTTTTAAACGCGCTTTTATTTACCTTTCTGTAAAAGAAACTTGCTATTACTTTCCTCAGACGAAGTCCATATGCTTCCACCAAGATGAGTATCCATAATATTAAGTAAATGCCGAAGACGTAAGCAAAATATTTTGTCTGTAACTGTATAGGATTGGGTAGGCATTCTGAAAAAAATACATTGCATATTATAGCTAACAGACTTCCTAACAACAACAAACTATCACTGCTTCCTTGAAATACAAGAAATGTTGATAAGAGCTCAGTGGCTGTTGCGCAGTGCTTGCATACGCCTGTACTTCAACAGTTTACTTTCAACGTTTTTGGCTTGGTGCCGCTGTATAGTAGAACCCGAGGTCTGTACATTTAATAGCCACATTAAGCTTGGTATGATAGCGTTAATATTAATATACTGAATACTATTTTGAGAAACATAAAAAAAAAAAAAAAAAAAAAAAAAAAAAAAAACGCCTGCTCAAGCAGATGCTGGTGGACGTGTGTGAACCTGCAAACTAATGACTGTCATATGAAGACTCCGAGCTTCGTTCTTTTATGTATTCGTTTTTTCAAGGCCAACCTTTATAGATTTTATTTCACAGATACGATTGTTAGTAGGCTGATCAGTGCCTTTGCTGTTCGCACAGGCGAAAGCCACGCCCTTTTTCATGGTACGCCTCATATATATATGTAACTCTCGCATATCTAGTGCTTATATTTCCACGTTTCCATTACATTTGGGTCCCTCGTAGTTGAGCTATGCAAAGCTCATATGACTACCTAAAGCAGAAACACCCTAACGGCCATAAAATATAAGTTTACTATTAAAAATATGTTTTGTAACTTCAAGCTAATAGATGTAGAACATGTACAGTAGTGGGCAGTTGAGCATAAAGAATTCTTATAAACACGCAATGTAGTGTCACATATCATGTCAGTGTGAAATCTGGTAGATTTACTGTGTATGTACACTTAAAATACTGACAAATATAGCAACTTGTGCAATGTTAATAGCAGTTATCGGAAAAGACGGCTATGACGTCCTCGCAGATCGTTCGATATAAATAGTCGGGCGTACATAGAAAATGTAGGGATATAAGGCTACAAAGATGAATAATATGGATAAATCGTATTTCTTAGCAGCAAGAAACATACAATGACTAAGTTATGAGTGGTTAGAAGCATGCCAAATTCTAAGTGATAAAACAAGTTATCTTTATTTTAAAATACGGTCATAGTAGTTTGCACTGTCAGTAATTTTCTTATTAATGCAAACTTTCTATTAAACAATATCATTTATCCAAAGTGGAAGCTTTTTATATAAAATTACGCGTATAAACTTTGTTTTTCGCGCGCGGATACGTTTTCAGTACTGTAGTTTTAATACCAAAGCGCAGACGTATAATACCTGCTGGTATGAATACGGATAATTGTACGATTCAAATTGATGTTTACCAACTAAAACACATTTTTTTATTTATTTATTCATTCATTTATTTATTTATTTCAAGACGGATACACATTTGGCTAAAATGTCAGTCTACCATGCGGCCCTTAAAAATGCAACATGCATATGCATATCAAAATACTAAAATAAATCTTTAATGATTATCTTATTTTAATGTATTTTTATCCAAGTTGTTAAAAAGAAACTTATACAAAATATCCCTCTTAAAAAAAACTCGAGCAAATCTCTCGCAAAACATAATTGTTTTAAAGTAAGTCTTCGATATATTACTATATATGTAATGAAGTAAAGATTGTAAGTCAAAATAAAGAACTGGACGCTTTTGACATATATTCTATATAGTGTGTATTGCTTCCGCCATTGATTTGTACCCGTGACGCCTTCCGATATTCCCAAAAGAAAAGGCATGACAGGCGTGCCATGTCTCGAGATAGTCTGTTACAGGTGTGCCATGTCTCCACAAAGTTTGTTTATGGATCAGTATTTCTTAAGTGTTTCAGTAGTATATTAATACTCTTATAAGATGTTATCAGTATTTTGTTCTGTATGTGTTTACTTACCAAAATTCGTCGAGACCTTGTCCATTTTGTGTTTGGTGTTCAGACCTTTCATGAACAGCCGTACAATTTGGCTCATAAATCCAGTTCCTCCTACAGCCACATCAACATTATTCACTCCTAGAATGATGCAAGAACGATGTTTAACTATATATCATTAGTAAAGTAGATCCCTAACGTGTGTTTCTTAATTTATATATTTTCTGTGTTAAACCACCGATGTGCTTGGGAAACCATACAAGCACTCAGCCTTATTCAAAGCTGGAACTGTATCAGGCCCCGAGATAAAACTTTTTTCATGCTCAACTCAACTGAGCATGAAATTTCACTTGGTCATAAAAATAAAAATACCAAAAAATGAAAAAAATATCATGCTGAACTCAGCTAAGCTTGCTCAGCTGAGTTGAGCATGAAAAAAGTTTCAAAATTTTGTCAGTATTTTAAGATTTATAAACAAAACAAATTTCATAGTCAGCCGAGTTTAGCATGAAAAAAGTTTTATAACCTCGGGGCCGGGATTAAAGGCGAGGGTTGAGCTCTCATATTTCATCCTTTATGATAATAGATACTGAAATGCGGAACTTCAAAACCAAGAATATGTGCATGGGAGCATACAAGAATGCAAGAACGAAAATAGAGGACTGTTTTCAAATGAACCAAAAGAGAGTCAGTGATCCGAAAGGACCATAAAATAATAACTACATTATAGACGAAAGTATTTATTGCACATGAATTCATTTAGCAATGATTTCGTATCATATCCCAGTTTATGATGTTGCACCTAGCAAGTCCTGTATAGATTGAGATGATAAATTCCATTACCATTTAATGTCTTATAACACTTTTGATATCAAATACATACAAGGGAACCTTTTATCAGTGCATTAACTTAAAACATAATGCTTTATCAATGTGTCCCAAAAATTAGTTGCAGCCCAAACTGTCTGAAGTTTTTATATTATCTTAAGAAGTGCCTCTATTATTTTGGGTTTCCATACCTTTGAGATTTTCTTGTAGTTTTATATCACTCAAACCATTTTAACGTTAGCATCATGTTGGGTAAAATAATTCAGCAACAAATAAAACTTTCAAACGTTTTCAAATTCTATTTCCGGGATAATCAGAAATATATACATGTAATCAATTTACCGTTTGCTGAATTTGCTCAGACAGTTGTAAAGGTTAAGATTAAAACAACACAGTCAGATTATACACTTAATTATGTAAAGTTTAATAACTGTTCTGATACCGTAATGTCTGTAGTCTACTCTGCTGTGCCTTCTGATGATATACATAGCCGTGTACAATAAGTGGTCTGTGAAGAAAATCATTCCAGCAAGCAGAGCTCGAGCAAATAATAGGAATGTACCTTTACCCTGGAAGAATGTGACATTTGAAAAAGTTTGCTGTACTTACACATAAAAGAAATAAGGTGGTTATAATTTCCGAGTTCAATAAAAAAAATTGTACACTCAACACGCATCCACATATGCCCAAACACTCACACATACGCGCTTATACAATCAGTTTAGCGGCATATTTATCTGTCTTTACTTTTGCATAGGACTTCATATTTACAAGTAATGTCTACGGAGCTTAAGCGATAGTGATGAACATTTCGGGGAGGCAACTCTCAAAAGTATTTTGCCTCTCTTCTGAGAATGTGCTTCCTTTAAAGTAAACCCTGTTTTAGAAAAGACTTTGTGTGCAGGAAACTGATCAAAAGTCACAAAAGTTGCCTCCCTGAAAAAAAATGGCTAAATACTACTCAGTGTATCCAGTATCCAAATGCATTCTTTAACTGTAAAAGAGACACGCATAACTGTAAACAAAAGATGAAATTAAACAGTTTCACTAAAGTTTGTAGTCATACCAGTTTCCGTTTTTCGCTAGTCATCAACTTCAGACTGAGTGGGACAATGCATGTTGCTATTTCCATCTTCTTTAAAGGGAGTAGAGTTTTCTTTTCCTAAAAATAATATTTGGTCTTAGTTCCAGAAGGTCGATTTAGGGAAATTAAAATATGATATAGTATGCGTTAAGCAAGCAAAAGACGCCAAGGTAATGTATCATGTCAAATATAAGATAATCCACATTTTAATGCAAAATTAACCCTTAAAGTTGGCAACAGATAACATTTTGAAATATTATTTTATTATGTTACAGAGTAAATAAGACTTGACATTTCATATCTGCAGACGATTTGAATAAAAACACATGTCTGCAGATGATTCAAGTGAAAAACAAAACCTTATTTTAGACAGGCGATTCGCATGAAATGGCAACCTTATTTTCTCTGAAAAAAAAAAATCATATATTGTATTATATATTGTTTGGAAGTGGCAAACAGCTGGAAATAATATTTGTAATGTAGAAAGAAAAAAGTGTTTAATAGCATTTAAATGGGAAACAATTTATCAGAATTATTGAAATGATTGGTTTTTAAAACAAAATTTGCCGTTCCTTTTTTTCTGGACTAGATTTTATTGCGAATCCTTTTAGCAACGGTGTAACGTACCCGAAACAGCCTTAGCGTTTACTGCTGTGCAACTAAACAGACATTGTTGTATGATACCGGTATATATTACTTTCAAATAACGGCGACATGATTCGAAAACAGTGGAGCCACCATTAATGGACACCTTAAAATTTTTAATCGCACCTCCATTTTACTATAACAGCATTTTTTTTCGAATTCACAATCTGGTTTCAACACATATGTAACCACTGTACAACGCTCGACTGACAACAATTGTCATTCTGTGGTAACAGCTGTAAAAAGTGTGCATTGTACATTGATGCGGTACAGTAAGTCTTCATTTCTAACAAATAGCGGCCCGTTCGATATGTTGTTTCATTGAAATATTAAGGAATACCTGAAAGTAAGGAATACAAGTAAAAGCTGTAAAAAGTGTGCATTGTACATTGATGCAATACAGTAAGTGTTCATTTCTAGTAAATAGCGGCCCGTTCGATAAACTGTTTCATTGAAATATTAAGGAATACCTGAAAGTAAGGAATACAAGTAACAGCTGTAAAAAGTGTGCATTGTACATTGATGCAGTACAGTAAGTGTTGTAACAAATAGCGGCCCGTTCGATAAATTGTTTCATTGAAATATTAAGGAATACCTGAAAGTAAGGAATACAACTTCAAAACATTTATGATATAAAGATATCCTTATGAGAAAGAAACTCATTCTACTGTTTTATTATATAAAATAAAGAAAACCTTTTTTTCCTCAGACAAAAATAAATATGAACATACACAGAAATGGCCACAATTACGAAAAACAGCCTACTCAGGGTTAAATTTCATGAAATGACAGCACGAAACAGTACCTCGTCGAAAACAGATCGCACCAACGAAGTGAGAGCGAATAAAGAGAACTGCAATAGAGACGTCTTAATGCCATAGTTTTCACATATACCTTTACTTTACGCCTTGCGTCTATTTTCCTGAAGTATGACGTGATATATACATTATCAAAACGAAGGTCTCTGAGATAGTTCTTGTTGTATTTGTAGGCCCTGTCAACAAAATGAAACGGTTCATCAGCAGAACATATCAAAACGGTAAAGTAAATCATCAAATAGATTTTAATTGCACAATATGTGCAGATTCTATCACTGTCTCAATGTGGTACACATTGATATTCCATACCCAAAAAGATATTGTAAATTGGGCATTGTAATGGTTGTATATTACTCATTATGTAATTATGTAACAGACAGTTGGAAGCAATTAATATACATATCTAATATATATTTATATGAAATAGTGTTATGCAAATAATAAAGGACCGCCACTGACGAACATGAAGATTTAATTTTATGTATAATAAAAATCTAAAAAATCATTTTTATAGAAATATAAACAAAGAAAAATAAACACAAACTGTTAGAACTGAAGCGTCTAAAATATTTTAAAAATATACAGAGGTGTACACGTATGTCAACTGTTCAAATTAAAACTAATTATTTGCATCATCAAAAGGAATCGGTTGAAACATGGGATGACAGCTACAATTACTGTCCGTACCGAATAAACATATCTTTGGCTATATAAATACAAAATGTAAACGCAAATCTGCAGAAGAGGACAATGATATCTGCAAAAATATCAGTGAAGAAACCCAGGAAATGCCACAATCACGAAGCAAGCCCTTCCAGAGGCAGCAAAAGAAGATCAGGAACAAATAAGGAAAACATAAACGCCACATGTGAAACCACAGACGCACAAACAAAGAAGACTGCAACATAGGAATAGCCTTGAACTACTGGTAACTACTGCAACAAAAGAAAAAAGACGGACAAAATGTAGTAAGAGATTGTAACATCCATTCCAAAATGTATATGATCAGGGATACAAGTTTCAACAAAAAAAAACAAAAAAAAAAGCAGTGGACACATTCTTTCGCAGTGGCAATACATCTTATAGCAGTATATCGGGGCCATCGATGGTTGAAAATAAGTAATGGTAGATATAAAGTTCAAAGTGACGGCTCCCGAGAAATGCGTACGATGCCGAATCCCTTACCAGGTATCGTTTTTTCGCAAAAGTACATGTAGGTCACAATACCCCAATTCTTGTGTAAGATCATTTAGGGTGGTGGGATGCATGCAAGGAATGAATGTGAGATATGCAAGAAGTTATACAACTCCACCCCCTAAAATCTGACTACGCATCGATTTTTGCAAAAGCAGGTCAAAGTGACCTAGGTTTGTGTAAGATCACCTGAGTGGTTGAATACATGCACTGATGAGGTTTGAAGGGTGGCACTTTTGGAAGCCGAAATAAGAGTCCGACCTCGAAATTCTGACCAGGTTTCAATTTTTACTGAGGCAAGATAGTGTCATGATGAATGTAATGCAGAAGCTCTAGGGGACGCACTTGTTGAATCCCAGATATAAGGTCTGATTTCCAAAGTGTCATAGGACGACCGCATTGACACACGGACAGACAGACGGACGCACTAACACCAAAGAGTCGACTATGTCTCGCCGATTACAAGCGGGCTCGACAAAAATCAAACAGATGTACAATTTGTTTTCATATATCATGCGACAAACCAATCAACGAGTGCATATTGATTAGTTCAGTATGCATAAGTGCATTGTATGCGTAAGAGCATAACAACATACCGTATTCCCGGTATAGTAAGAAAAACGAGCAAACTGTGCATAAGCAAAGTGCTGTCATTGCATTTTCCATTCATTAGCAGACTAGCTAAAAAAAAGATAAGAGAAAAGTCCAGGGAGTGCCACAATTTCAATCCGCAACCCTTCCCAGACACAAGAGGAAGAAGAAACCGACCGAACCAAACAAGCACAAATCGAACAAACGTACGAAAAGCACTAAGATTAGCTCTCTCTCTCTTCCCCAAGCGAGGTAATCGCAATGCTAAAAGGATTGAAAAACACCAGAACAAAATAACAAAAGGTAAGAAATAAAACAAATCGCCTCGTAGAATAAACCACAAAGCAACAAAGAGTAAGACTAAGACCGGGACGCCTTAGAACGGACAGTAGACTAAACCACCGGGAGGAGGGGGATTAAAGCACTTTTGCAGCTAGCCAACTTCACCCTGGGTCCCGATGCTACTCTTAATACAGAAATACATAAAAAATTCGGTTCGCATAAAGGCTCCCAACTCAGTAAATGCATCAAAGCGAAAACATAAAAAATCAAATAAATCAGTATAATAAACAAAGACGAGTACACATGGCTAATTCTACTGTATGTCAGAGTGAATGAAAACCATAAGTTGAACCACGGCGGGCCAAGCCAAAGACATATCATCAAGCCCAACCCACTGGTTAATGTTTTACGAAGAGGCCGTCATTGAGTCTGAGGCCCGAATCACCGTCGTGCAATTAAAGAGTGAAGCTTAGCTATCAACAATGATTTGGTTGACAACTAGGCATGCAGTCTGCCGCATAATATCCAGGCTATAGACAATTCTTTTATAACGGTTAATAAGTTTTCTGAATTGCTCCGAAAAGTTAGATTTTCCTACAATTTTTCTAAATCTGTACACTAAGTCACCGTTGTTTACATACAAATTATCAATGCAGAAAATGATCAGATAAGCAACGCAGTTAGTCTTACATTTACTTGATGATCACACAGTGATAAATTCTGCCATTGTGCGGTGGCATTAAATATCTGATTAAATGGAAATGTCACATCATCTTAGACATACATGTAACTGATTGTTAAGACAACACATGCTCAGTCAAACACCTACCCAAACACTACCAGAAGGAAAGTAAATCCTAGTAGTCTCTTGATAAGGACCAAAAAGAACTCCACGATAGTTCGGCCTTTACCAAAGTCATGCATGACTCCTTTTCTCATTTCTTCTGCTGTTGTCAGGTCAATGTCTTCTTTGGAATGGACAACCTAAATACAGTCATAACGTTTCTAAGTAATGCTGTTGATTGATTTTACTAGAGCATCTATCAATTCAGAGACTTAAATGATCGAAATAAAAATTTAACTGCTAAACTTCTTAAGCAGGGCTATCGGTATCATACACTATGTCATTACGAAAACACGCCTATTCAAATATATAGAAAATTTTACCGCCAAAAATTGAAAATTGAAATATTTCTATAAAAATTCTGATAGTTTTCATATTTCTGCTCAAAACACAGATTGTGGGTACTGTGAACCTCGGTTTTACTATATACAAGTGGGGTTTCAGGTGGGATCAAAATTATATAGGCGTGTTTTCGTGATGAAACGTTAAAGTGGATACCCAAGAAATGCGACAATCACGAAGCACAGCCTTTCTGAGGCACTACAAGGAGAGAACAAACATACATATGAAACCAACGACGTATGAACAAAGAAGAACCACAACATTGGAACCACCTTTGAACGCCCTTCCAAAATAGTTTTTCTACTGACATTTCCAAGTCGGTGCCTCTATTACAGTTCTTCTTCGTTTGTGTTCCGGTGATTGCACATCACGAAAACATACCTATATAATTTTGACCCCGCTTAAACCCCACTTTTATACATTAAACTGGAATTTACAGAGGTATACATTATTTTTCTTATTTCTGCTAAAAAACATAGATTGTGGGTACTCGTTAGAACCGCTTCGGGCGGTTCTAACGAGTACCCACAATCTATGTTTTGAGCAGAACTATGATAGATATCAGAATTTTAATCTGAAAATGTTCCTTTTTTGGTTGTAAAATTTTCAATATATTTGAATAGGCGTGTTTTTGTAATGATATGAAGCATTCGTTTTATCATTATTCGTTTATTTTTCTGCGTAGAGAAGACTATGCTTCGTGATTGCGTCGTGTTTTGTTTTTTGTTGTTGTTTTTTTTTTTTTTTTTTTTTTTTTTTTGTTTTGTTTTTTTGCTGGGTATCTTCACTTATATTGTCATATTTTTTTACATTTATATATATATTCTTTAGATGAGTAGATGAATATGCTTTGATATTTTGAACATGAAAATAATGGTGCCATTTGCTTTTAATAGTCTTTGTATGTAACAGATATTTTAGTAGTCATTATTCAATAATGACACAATCATGACATTGATACTCATAAATATTTATCAGATTTAACTAATGCACGGTATAAAATGGACATGAAGAGATATTAGTAATTCTTATCAATATATATATGATTTTTGTAAGAAGATCGTTCATAAAAGTGGGTGATTCCATCAAATTGAAAACACTAAAGTATTGAAAGCAAATACATGTCTATCTACCTTGTATTGTAGGTTAACGTCAAAACCACCCTCCATCGAAGAAATTGACTTTTCTGAAGTTTTGTACATCTCTCCGAAATTTTCGTTCATCATGTCAGAGGAGTCGCATTCTAGATTGTCCATTCCGGGTAGAACTATTTTATAGACGAAATTGAAATGGTACTTTTGAGTTCACTGAGCTCATTTGGTAATTTTAAAATAAAAGCAACAACAGTATTGTTAAAGACGGTGCTACCTGTGTAGGGTATGTGAGTTGAGGGTAGGCGTGCGTGCGTAGCTTTGCTCGTTACACTGCTGCCAAGAAGAGACCCTTTGTTTTTCAAGAAATCCATTTTTTCAGAATGTATTTGCCGTATATTGCTGGGCTTTTGGATCAATGAGACTGCTCAGGTAAATTTGACTACTCTAACAGGAAAGAACAGCCACTTATATTTACCTCCCATCTCATCGGCGGCTATTGTTAGCAACTCTTCACTGAAGTGGTAGTTCCCAATGAGAATAGATAGAAATTAGTCCGCAGTTGTTTTGAAATACGGGAAATAACTCCCTAAGACATTGAAAGTCCGATTAAAACCGAGAGCTTCAGCAGGAGGTATTGATCAAGACTTTCAATGCCCGTGGGAATTACTTTCCATATTTTATAACAACTGTGGACTTATTTTCATATTACATATACCATAAAAATGACTTTTAGCTATTCTACTTACTTAAATGACGTCATATTTTGCTTCAAACGTATGTTACATAATATCATATACAGTGTAATGCTATAACATGACGTCATTTATGAATTGATAATTTCACACAAGGATATATTTTCCAGTAGGAAATACCAACTATACTTTCCCTGGAATTCTCGGTCATTATCCATAAGATATGTAATATATGTAAATATTTTAATAGCACGGAAATTTCTCTTTTAGGTGTATCAGTTTTTCCTAACAACTACATATACTATAAAGGTTTTTATGTAATGTCATATTGTCAATATACGTATATGGTAATAACTTACTTTTTATAAGATCACAAAGGCCGTGTAGTCTGACCAGATTGCAAAGCAAGTCAACAACAGGTGGAAGAGCGTCCATACATCTGTGGTATATACCGTCAAACATTTTCTGACATTTTCGCTTGGCTGCATTGTAAACATCTGAAGCAAAACAATGAGCCGGCAATCAGTAAATGGGATTTTTTTACATAAACAGATAAGGAATGTCTTACAACAAAACTGACTGATTGGAATATTTGTTCTTTGTTGAATATTCTTTTCTCGCAACATGATACAGGTTGCTAAACTGAAGTCAATGAAAATTCCAGGCAGAGAGAAATGAAATTAATGGCGCCTTCTACGAATCCACCATAGACATCATATTAATATCTCATATGATAGCCAGTCACTACGTAGTATAATGCAAGCAACGAATAAAAGCGAATAAGGTTGTTTGGAACGGGGCAATAAATTGCATTGATACTCCAGAGAGATTCCGCCACATTTTGCAAGGAAGACAACTATTGCAGCCAAGAAGAGTATTCCCTAGAATATGATCTTTTCTTACATCAAGGATACTCTGAAAGGAATAAACGTCGTCCCACAGGGAGCGAATACTTTCCTTTAAGAGTATCCCCACTTGAGAATGGAGGAACATGCTTTCAGATCAGAGATGTCCCATGGAGGTTTACCCAGTTCCCTTAATTCAAATATAAATTTTAATCGTTTGCCTGTGCTATAATGGTCTGTTTTTTGGGAAAGTAAATGCAAAACAACATCCCTGAAGTGAAATGCAAGAAATATATACTGATCAAAGGAGACAGAAGTACATTATTTTTTACAATTAAATTTCAGTTATTATATATGTTTATTATTATTACTATTATTATTATTATTATTATTATTATTAACCAACCTATTGAACCCACAATACATAAAATGCATAGAATGCGAATATGTCTACTTTCTAATCGTGTGTAAGAGCTTCCCTAAAAACAAGATGCAAAAATGTGACGGATTGCTCACCTTAGCACCAGCTGACCTAATACTGAAGCACAAAAAAATGGAACAAGAAATCACAGATCTAGTCCCTCAATGCATTCCGATAAAGGGCCAACAGAGTGACTTCGAAACTTGAATTTAATATATTCATTTGAGCCGTTTCCTTCACGAAAAGAACAGTGTCTTAAAAGAGTTTTTCTAGTTCTCCAGAGAAGCACGTCCTTTTCAACGTTCACATAAAATTGCAACATAAAATTGTTAAATACTAAAAGAGCCGGGGCACAGCATTTCCCACAAAATTGCATGTGCACCCAGCAGTCATAAATCAGCTTGCATATCTGCGCTGTCTAATCAGAGTCGTCAAATAGTACTTTGTGGGTTGCTACGGATCCAAAGCGTCTTCAAGGGGACAGCGAAGACGCTGATCAGCTTGCACTGATACGCAGTCTGATCTGAGTCTTCTCTGAACTCAAATGCAATCTTGTTAGAAATGCAGTGCCCTGACACAAGTAATACTAAATTATATATTTTTTCCATTTAGTTTTACATGTATATAACTCAGCCTTAATTTTGACAAGTACTGATGCCAAGGCAACCCTTGGCCCTCTGAGAATTTGTGCAAAGGAGCTCATAGTTAACAATATGAGCTGAAGCCCTGCTATTATGATTTTTACATTATCTTACATATATGTAGCCATGGGCAGAGCTTCATGTGCAAAAGACTGACACGTAAGCACATTGTCAGTATATGTCTCTGGGACGTTTCGTTTAACAGGGTAACCAAACAAAACAACAGACAGCGTTCATTTTGCAATCTTGAATTCCCCCATCAAAGCTATAACTAATTTACAACGCAGTTCACTGATATCAGAGAAGACTTTTAAAATGTGAATGGACGCAAGGAGAGGCGACAAACGAAAAATGATGATTTTAGTCCACCCTGACTATAAAATAGTTTGAATACATATACCACTACAACGGAACGAAAGCCTTTTCTTATAATCAGACTCAAGGTCCTTGGATTCTTCTTGTTCGTCCACTGCATGATTTCGTGTTTTCTCCTTTTTGGTACCACGAATCTGTAAAAGAAATGAGCTAATACATGAGAAAAGGGTAATTACGTAGGCGACCGGCAAAGGTTTAAGCGAGCCTGGGCATAAGCGCAGTCTCGACAGAGCCTTTGCTGTCCCAGACATGTAGTAGAGATCTTAAGAAAGCGTCAGGATAAAAACGCATGTATGTAGCCTTAGTAGAGGACTGCTCATGCGCATTTGAAGACCCATAAACCGGAGACCTATCAAGTCAATTTTTTCGTGCCGGCTCAAATATGGGTATCACCATGCCTAACCGAGTATATCATAATTTCGCGTGACCAGACCAGACAGTGAATGTCAGACCAGACTGATTCCAGTCAGGTCAGGTCTGTGCAATTTGCTTAACCCATTTGTGCCTAGCGTCCCATAAATGGAACATTGGCAAACAGTGTAGACTCAGATCAGACGCCGCAGAACACGGTGTCTGATCAAGGTCTTCACTGTTTGCTTTAATTACAGGCATTCCAATAAAACATGGCAATAATAAAACTGACCAGACAACCCTTAAATTGGAAATGGACTGGTCCAAAGAGTTCAGGTAGAGGAGTCCACTCGGCATGAATGGGTTAAAAAGGTCAAAACTTGTCAGAGTAAACAGTGTATACTCTAACTATACTGTGAATGAGCACTGTCTGTTAAGGACTTGTATTTGTCTGGAACTGCTTCGTGAGATAAGAGTGAGGTTTTCGAGCGAGTGAAACTACTTTAAGCCCTACCACTCCCAGTGTTTCTACTTAACATTCACAGGCGGTTCCTTTATTTCAGTTATTCTGTATTTATAAGTCGGTTAATGCAGCTGTCCCGTTCTGTCATATCATTGTTCGTCCCTAATCGCTTTGTCTTTCGGTGCCCCGGGAAAACTGCTGTACTTTCAGATTGCACCGTTTCCTGGGCAACTTCATTTATAATTCTATTTTTATGTCCTAATCCAGGTTTTTCGTTTTTTTTCAAGGCCGGTTGGATAAGGTTTGCTTGTATTGCTGTTGTATTGTATTAATGTTCAACATTTAGCCAGCATTGTCTGTCTAAAATCTTTTAGCCAAACATAAAAAATAGCGTTTGGGTCAACATAAATCTATTCATCGGCCTCACATTACTGGCATGAATCTTCGCTGTGTTATAACTATTGTTCTTTCGACATCAATTGGAAAGAGGTTTTTGCTTGGTATTTTATCTTAAATGAAAACAATTTGTTCTGATTGACCATATCTTATCAGAAACCATTTGTCTTTTTTGTGTTTTGTTCAGCCTTTTCAGACATTTCTCGTGAGTAATGAAAGCAGACTGTAAATTATAAAGTTTGAACCTTAAAGCGTGAAGAATTGAAACATAAAGTATGAAGTTTAAAGGGTGAAGTAAGAACCGTAAAAGTCTGTATTATCAGTTGTGATGTTTGAACGGAATAGTGTAAAGTATGGACTGTAAAGTGTGAGTATGAAATGTTGTGTGAATCGTAGCCTATGAAGTGTAAACTATGATTCTTTTCGCTTCAAACAGCAATGTGTCAATTATGAACTGTAAAATGAAAATAAACATCAACAGTTTATCATAAAAATGTGAGTATGGTCTATGAATAGTAACGTGTGAATTATGAACTGTGAACTGTGGTGTATAAACTGCGAAAAATGATGCATAAATTGTTAACATCAAATATGAATTGTAAAGTAATAAATATGAACTTGGAAGTAAAACCTGTGTGAACTATAACTCACCATATTCGTCATTAACTTAAACAAAGACTGACTGCTCTAGACAGCTGTTCGCATACTCTTTTATGGCTCCTCCATAAAAATCTTCAGGCATGGCACTGAAAAAAGTGTGCACCGATTATGTTTTAGATAATTAAAACTTAAACCCACCTCGTTCTTTATTGGCTCAAAGGCTTTATTTACTTTTTTCCCCATCTTCGTCAATAAGAATCCTTCCTCCTGTACAAGTAAAAGAAATCGTGTATATAAGAGCCGCATCATGAGAAACAGGCTCTTCAGACTTCCGTCGAATCAATCTTTCAGTGTGCATGCCTGGTCCCTTATCAAGGACACATGTCTAGTTGTTTGGCTGAGGTTTCAAGTAGCCTACCGCTTACGTGAGCAAACAGCAAAGGTTCGGGAGAGACTGCGAGGATGCGCCTGAACCTTTGCTATTCGCATATACTATAATGGCTTTTTCCCATGACACGGCTTATATTATGCGGAGCGTGAAACTGGAAACCGCCGCGCAGTTTGATCAAGGCCGATGCGTTTCCTCTATATATTCTACAGTATTCACTGACTATGTAAACGGCAAGGAAGGTCTGATCAGAATGAGTGAATGCACAGGCCGGTCTGAGCTTTCGTTGCCTTCATGTTGCATGAGGGGCACTTTTCGCGAGTTGTGATTAATCTTTAAAACTTGGCAAGCTGGAAAAATGCGACAATTTGAAATATTTTTATTATTTGTTTCCAGAAAATAGAGTTTGATATTTAAACATCAAACCCTTATTTGTGGGAAAAATAATAAAAATATCACCACTTTGTCGTCTGCTGAATCTGTCCAGAGATTGGTAAAGGTAAAATATTTTAGATAACTACTGAAACTTTCAGTCACATTTTTTTTCTGTAAGAATTATTTGTCACAAGTGTGTATACTGTATTTAATTTAAGCATTCAGACACCTCAGCTCATTACCATACTTGTCCTACAGTTTTAAGAAGTATCTTTTACTATCTGTTGATGTGCATAAATACTATTGGATGATCGGCAAACAATGTAGGCCTGATCAAACTCCGCATTCTGTGGCGTCTGGTCTGGGTCTACACTCCTTGCTCACCGTGGCTGTCCGAATACTTAGAGAATAAATACGATAGAATCTTATATATAACTGCTTGCAATGATATATATATATATAACACAAGAAACCAAACAACTGATCAAGGTGCTTCATAATTCAGTGTTTCAGTGGAAATAATGACCAAATACATATGACATCTGTGCGCTGTTTAAGGTAAAAACTAAGGCAAAGCAAAGGACCAAACCTCCCCACCCGCACACGCTTATCTGGACTTTTGCTTTATCACGCGCATTATTCAGATACCCGGCGGTGAAAGTTTTGACAAGATTGCCGTTTTAGCATTTTAGCTGTTACCATTGGTTTTAAAAGAGAGTACTTTTCACGTCTATGCATAACGCATGGCATTGATTGGCCTTTAAGCCACAACGAATGCTCAAAACAGCCTGTCCCTCCACGCAGTCTGATCAGGGCTTTCGTTGCCCATCCACTGAATCAATGGATATTGTCGTTTATACAGTAGAATACAGAAGGCCCTGAATGTGTATACAAGTCAAGAAGAACTATAAATTATTTTCGTTTTAACTCTTTGTGTGCTGGGTTTTTGTCGGCTGTGGATTTTTTTTTAATTATTTTTTTTTTCAAATTAAACTTTCAGGAATACCATCAGAGTGTCAAACAGTTTGGATCCAGATCCGACGTTTTGTCGGGCCTGATCTGAGTCCAAACTGTTTGCAAAGGTTATCAGCAGACGACAAAAGTCGCCACTAGCGGAGAAAGAGTTAAAACAGAGATACTCATGCTAACCTGCATATCTTTGAGGATATTGCCGACGGGCTGCATTCTAAACTTCCACTTGGTAGCTGTATGATTGGCCACAAGTTCTGAAGCACACGTCAGTGAACGAGTAATATCTTGAGCATTGTCTATGATGTTCTCGATTGGACCTGTACAAAATAATGTGTAAGTCTGTACAAACGTATACATTAGAACAATAAGCTATATGCTTGCACATTCGCAAAGTCTGCCTACGCGTTCGCGCAGTCTGATCAGAATCTTCACTGCGCACATCCCAGTCAGCATTCTACGTAAATCTATATCGGGCCGTCATCGGCCCGTCAGGGTAGCTGACGGGCCGATGACGGCCCGATGTAGATTTACGTAGAATGCTAGCTGGGATATTGGATAGCTAAGGAAACCGTTTCTTCATGCGGACAACGAAGATTTTGATCAGACATTAAGTCGAACTTATTTGACTCAAATTTCACTTTCATAGGAAGTTTTAGATAAATTTGATAAATTTGGGACACTTTTCCTGGTTCTTCTTTTCAACAAGTCCATTTTATGAGGGTCGTGCAAAAAGTTCTGTCACTAATAGGCTTCCTTCGTTTTATCCCTGGTATATTTTAAAATGCTTCACTGTACTTGAATGGTGTGCTGAATAGCTAACGATACCCGTTATTTCGTGCATATTGCTTTCCAACTGACCGAGTTATTTCAAATTGAAATAGATGCAGTCATATACACTGACCAATTTACTTGTTACACTGGAACGTGGACCAGAAGACTGAAATTCGTAGCTATATTAAACGCCGCATTAGGCTTAATATAGATTCAAAGCAGATATTTAATGAATTGTGTGGTATATATGGACCTCAGACCATTTCAATGCGCACAGTTTTAGGTGGGTTAAAACTTTTAAAGCTTTTCTGTTGAAGATGATACCCGTCCTGGAAGGCCTAAAACCTCCGTTACCAAGGCTAATATCGCTGCTGTAAAGATTGTGGTCGAACAGGATGCGCGATTGTCTGTCAGAGATATAGCTAGTTGTACTGGCATATCAGAAGGCAGTGTGCAAACAATTCTGAAAAAGCGTTTGGACCCGAGAAAGGTTTGCGCTAGGTGGGTACCTCATTTGCTCACTGAGGAGCAAAAGACACAACGTCTTAAATGTGCCCGGGAACTTTTTAAAACATACAAAGGCTGTAATAGTCGGGTTATTTCTAATTTGCTAACAGGTGATGAAACCTGGGTGCACGTGTTTGAGCTACAAAGAAGGGCTGATAATAAGCAATGGAAGCGAAAAGATCAAAAACGCCCATGTATTGCCAAGAGAACCATAAGTTCGAAAAAGATGTTGTACGCAATTTTCTTTAATTCAAGTGGCCCAGTCGTTCAAGTGCCTTGTCCACCTGGTCATACAGTCACTGGCCGATTCTACAAGAATTCTGTACTGAAGAAAGTGAAAGAGTTTTACAATAAGAAACGACCAAGCAAAGGATGGTCAGGAGTCCCCCTTTTACATAACAACGCCTCCTCTCATAAGTGTGAGTTTGTTAAGTCTTTTTTAGCTTCTGAAAAGGTGAACGTTTTAAACCATCCACCTTATTCACCTGACCTGAGTCCCTGTGACTTCTTTTTATTTCCAAGGCTTAAGAAAATGCTTTCTGGAAATAAGTATACGTCTAGAAGTTCTCTTGGCAGCGCTATTTATCAGGTTCTCCAACAGATACCAAAAGAAGACTATTTATCTGCTTTTCACGACTGGGTAAAACAGTTACAAAAATGTGTTTCAGTAAAGGGGGAATACTTTGAAGAATTATAATAAAAATATGTTTGATAAAACGTAGCACTGAAGTAATCCGAACCAGTGAAAAAACTTTTTGCAGGACCCTCGTACTACCTGTGAATGCAATCAGTGTAGACCCTGATCAGACGCCGCGTTCAGTGGCGTCTGATCTGGGTCTACACTGTTTGCTCAGGCCTGTCTGTCCGAATACGTAGAGTAAAAAGAACGGTAATATGATTAAATCGAACCCCTCAGAAATCCTCCTGGATCCGCTCCTGAAATTTATGTAAGCAACAATAATAAACATAAAGGAAATAAAGCTATAATATGTAAAAAGTAAATCGCATTTAAGGGTAATAGATTCACTTTCAGAGAAGATAACTCTTTCATTTTGTTTTACCTCCCTTCTGACGAAATTCTTCCCTAAATGGAAAGAATTTGCTACTCTTTAGAGCAAATTCTTTCCTTTTTGAATGAATATACCCTTTTCAGAGGAGAATTAGTGGACAGTATAAGCTAACATGGAGTCACAAAATTTATCTCCCTTGTCAAAATGGTAAAAACAAAAAAGATATATATATAGCATGTGTATCCATTCACCTTCAAGATATGAAAAAATGCCCTTTCTTGTGTCGAATTTAATCTTACATATATTATATAATATACCGACAGCGCATAACCTAACTTTGAATTGAACTATCCGTTTCAAAAAGAGCTGGACAAACAAGTGCTCCTGTATGTAATACAACCACAAACCAATAATATAAAGGTTGATATGTACTTATCTTGTTTAAACGTGATTTGCTTAGATTATTTGAACGCTGCTCCCCCAACCACGCCGCCCCGCCCCGCCCCCCTCCGATCCCCGTCATGTCATCAATTTATCTCCAAACCGCAAGGCACACATCGATTTAAAAACGTATAGACTAACTAGCAGTTATTCAAAATGAAATATACGGGGGATGTTCAAAATGAATTGCTTATTTCTATCTGGAGTCTTCAAATTTCAAGTTAGCCCAAAAGTACTCATTTCATGCCCTCGAAGTACTTCCCGTGGCTAGAAATACAAAGTTTCAGCCGATGTATCCACTTCTTGAAGGTGTCACGGTACGCTGATTTGGGCACAGTAATAAGGTACTGATGAATGGCAGATCCAAGTGCCTGTCGGGACTGGTATTTCTGCCCAGCAAGGAATGCTTTCAATTTCGGAAACAAAAAGAAATCACATGGGGCAAGGACTGGGGAATAAGGGGGGTGAGGCAAAACAGTTACTTTTTCTTTCTTCAAAAACGCCGTAACTATTGCGGAGGTATGAGCTGGGGCATTGTCATGTAGAAGACGGACATGTTTAAAACCAGTGGCAGGGCGTCGTTTCTGATAATACTTTTTCAGTTTCTTCAGTACTACGTCTTTGTAGTACTTTCCGGTGATGCTTTTGCCCTTTTTCACTGGCACTTTTATTGCGACTCCTTCACCAGAGAAGAAGATTGCATACAAAACCTTCTTTGAACTCGAAGAACGTTTGGCAATTATTGGGCGTTTGCTGTGTTTAGTGGCCCAGATCTTATTGCTAACCTTTCTGACGGGCTCAAAATAATGGACCCAGGTTTCATAACCTGTGACGACATTGGAAAACTGCTTTTTGTCATATTTTGGAAACATTTGAAGCAGCTTTTTGGCCACTTTAACCCGTTGTCTCTTTTGCTCGTCAGATGTGGCACCCATCTAGCATAAATCTTTCTGACTTTCTAATACTTCTTCAAAATAAGGTGAACCGTTGATAGTGATATGCCTACCTTTCGTGCAATATCACGAACTGTAAATCTGGCATCTCCTTCAATGATTTCCTTTATTTTGGAAACGATTTCTTTACGTGATGCAGATTTTGGCCTACCTGATTTCGGTGCATTTTTGATGGACTCTACACCAGACTCAGATTTCTTTTTCCACCGCCGAACTGTGTCATAAGACACACAAGAAGGTCCAAAAGCAGTAGAAATTTCAGTCATCAGCTTCTTCAAAGAACAACCAAGTTTTGAGCGAGCTTTGATGTAAGCCCGTATTTCATCTTTTTTGTCGACGCTTCTACCAACCATTTTTTCTGCAGTGGTCAATGACTGCGTGTATTCAAATGGCAAATTTTATGTCTTACACTTAGTCTAACATGTACATTTATACACCATTGTGTAGATATTGAATAACCCTATACAGGTATGTATTGGTTTTTATCGTGCCCCACATGGATATCGAGCTAGAGGACAATAAGCAATTCATTTCGAACATCCCTCGTACATATGTTTGTTTGTTTGTGTTGAGGTTTTACGGCTCATTCAACCCAGTTGGGTCATAATGAGCGCGGTCAGTTTACCTAACCACACGTTTACTGGGCAGGCTTAGTCCTCTAAGCGGTTAACCAGTATTGTGCACATTCTTTCGCCAGAAACTGACAACTGCCCTTCTTGAATTAGCGGAAGGGAGAGAATGGCCGTAGAAAATATTTCATGATCAATCTCCACGAAAGAATGTTGCCGACCTCAGCGGGGATTGAACCCGCGACTTCCTGGTCTCCAGTCGGACTGCGCATCCAACTGAGACACCGAGGCCAGCATGTACATATGTTAAAAGTTTGCGTGTTAATGTGACAGATGAAAATATTGCTTACAAACAATGACAATAAGTACAAACAATGATTAATTAAGTAAAACAGATTACCAAGATTCCTCAAGGTTTGACCCTTATAGGTCCAATCACAATTGTAGCAGACGGCATTCTAATTTTTTTGGAAATTATAAAAAAAAATCAGAATGCTGTCTGCTACAATTTCGCGTGTCAATATGAATCATAAGAAAACAGAAATGAGTCTGCACAAAGCAAAACCTAAAGAAATAATTGCGAACAGCCAGGACCCATGCCAGACTGTACGAGTCTACAGTCTTGTCAGAACTTTTATTGTCTACCGTTCAGATTCAGCTGATTCAAATGCGTATAGCAAAAATTCTGAAAAACAAAAAAAAAAGAAAACGCACAAAAAACCCAACTCTGGACTAGCATACTATAAGGCGACTGAGATATATATACTTTTCAGAACTTATCTAAGAAATGTTACAGAACATGACATAGAACTTACCAGATATAAGGAAGGCAATGGCAAACGTGCCGATATATGATCTCCCGGCTTTCCCGAAGAACGTTGGAATAAGAAGGAAACATATACACCGGACTTGGACAGACATAGCGAACCCACTGGCAATTCCCAGACCCATCAGTCCTCCAATGAATTCTCTGGTTTCCTTTGGCAGAGCCATCGGTTTGACCACAAGGTTATATAAGCCTGCAAGAAGTAAATGAAGACCATTTTAGGAGAAATCAACAATACGCGAACAGTGAAGACGCAGGCCAGCCTGCGCATGTGCGCAGGCTGGCCTGAGTCTTCACTATTCACTAACACAATATAGGGATTCTGTAGACACTCTACGATAAGCAAAGAATATCCTGTCTGGACTATGGAGATGTGCAGGCTGATCAAGATCTTTGAAGAGTAATTTCACATACAGTTGCTGGTAAGCTGTAGATACATATATGATACCCGTATAGTGAAAGCCTATGCCAGCATGTAATGATACGAAGCTTCCATTGTCATTGTTGGAACTCAAAATATTTGGGTACTTACCAACGTATATGTTTCTTAACCCTTGTCCTGCTGAACCCGGATATACCCTGCCTTTGCAAACAGTGTAGATCCAAATCAGCTGGCTTCTGAAGAAGCCAACTGATCTGGATCTACACTGTTTGTCATTACGTATGTGAATTTATATCAACAACCTGGCTCAAGTAATCTGATTGGCTGAAAATTAGAAATGGGAGTGGCATCTTAATTTATTCAGCAGGACAAGGGTTAAGGGGACTGGATATGCTTGGTAGATTTTCACCATTTCTGCCAAGGGAAACAACTTTTGTGGCTTCTTATTTGCATTACTTCACACCTACTGAAAAGATTCTACTATATATGGAAAGAATGTGTCCCCATTGAGAGCAAATTCTTTCCTTATAGAGTAGACCCCGTTTAAGAAGGTGAAAAAACAATTTTGACAGAGATATCTCCCCTGAAATGTAGCGATTCTCATGAAGAGGGAAGCGAGTGTCAGCAGGAATGAGGAAAAGGATTAATGTTTTGTGCCACGGTGATATGTGTACGGGAATGAATGAATATCTGTATCCCAACTTGACTACCGTATTTACCCTAAAGCCAAACAAAGAATTCTGTAGACACTCTACGATAAGCAAAGAATATCCTGTCTGGACTATGGAGATATGCAGGATGGTCAAGATCTTTGAAGAGTAATTTCACATACAGTTGCTGGTAAGCTGTAGATACATATATGATACTCATATGGATCTACACTGCTTGCCATTCTGCTTTTGATTTTAGACTGAAACCCCCATTGTACAGTGGACACGTCCAAGTTCAAGGATGGAAGAGTCCATTTTAGAAACTGAGGGATGAAAGAGTTAAGCTGTCTGAAAATTTTGGGTAAGATGTTTTAACAAGGTGGGCTGCTGTGTGCAAAATAGCATCAGATATATGAGACACTCACATGCTCCTTATGTCAGTACATGCACGTTTCTCATCAAAACATACGGTGTACAAATATTGTCATTGTTGAAAGGAGTCAGCTGCTAGGAAAGTAATCGCGACCACGTCTTTCAGCGTATCCGGTCACCTTAAGAGAATGAATACGTATGATATTCTTTATATCATAATTCATAGTAATATACTGAAAGGAAAAAGAAACGCAGGGTAGAGTTTTTTTCCTTCTTATTTTAACCATTTTTTACAGTGTTTACTATAGCCGTACACTTTTACAGATTGTCCTGTGAATGTGAACCGCGGGTATACGAGTCTTTGGTCGATGTGCTATCTACCCAGTGTGTGAAATCATTCAACCGTGCACTACACAGTGCATTGCACGGACAATACGGAAAGCCAAAATTTCGTGCAAAACAAGCATGTTTAAACCTTCAGCACAAGATTTCCTCGCACCATTTTGTACACTTCAACGATACACAACGCTCTTCAATTCTTTTACCGATTTTTCTTTTCATTTTTACGCTACTTTGAACTTTTTTCAATCATGGTACGATTGACTGATGTTCAGAGGGGTAGGGCAATTGCGTTGCTGATGCAGGGTCAGAGGCAACAGCAAGTTGCCAATCATTTTGGGGTTAACGTCTCAACAATTGAACGTCTTGTTAGACGTTTAAGGGAGACAGGGCATTTAGCAGACCGACCGCGGTCTGGGCGTCCACGCGTGACGTCGCGACGTCAAGACAGGACAATCCGTCTGACACATCTGCGGAATCGTCATCTCACTGCTACCGAAACTGCCCTTAATACAGTAGGTACGCATAATCGACAAATTTCTCCGAAGACTGTTGGAAGTCGATTGCGTGAGATTGGTCTTCGAGCTCGTCGTCCATGCGTTGGTCTGCCTCTGACCCAGGCACGTAGGTTGCGTCGTATGGCGTGGTTGACGGCGCATGCGCTCAGGCTATTTCCGATGAGGCATTGGAGACGAGTTCTTTTTACGGACGTCTAGGTTCACTCTCTATCGCGCAGATGGTCGACGTCGTGTGTACCGACGTCGCGGAGAACGCTTTGCCGACGCCTGTGTTGTCGAACGGGATCGGTGTGGGGGTGGCTCCGTTATGGTCTGGGGAGGCATTGCTCACGGGATAAAATCACAGTTGATTATTGTTGCGGGCAATATGACCGCAGTAAGGTATAGGGATGAGATCCCTATACCTGTTGCAGTCCCGCTTGTGCAACAACGTAATCTGATTCTGCAGCAGGACAATGCCCGACCACATGTTGCCCGAGTTTGTCAGGATTTCCTGGCAAACAATAACATCGCACCACTAGCATGGCCACCGTACAGTCCAGATTTGACCCCAATAGAGCACATGTGGGATGAGCTGGACAGAAGGGTTAGGAAGCGCCGAAATCCCCCCCCCCCCCCGCCCCACCACCACCACGCAACTCTCGCACAACTAAGGAATGCGTTGATCGATGAATGGAATAACATCCCGATGCGAACTGTCAATGCTTTAGTTAACTCTATCCAAAGGAGAATTAGGGCTGCAACGGCAGCAAGAGAGGGGCACACCCGATATTGATTTTCAGTTTGATTTTGATTTCAAGATTTGGGGGGTAGCTACCAATGAACTTCAATAACTCGAGACTTGTTGATCACAAACCAATGAAATTTAGAACTTTTGTTCCATACATGTACCGTTTTGTAATCATAGTAAAATATTTAACAAACTTTTTCAAACTTGAATGAAATTTAGAAATAAAATTTACCCTGCGTTTCTTTTTCCTTTCAGTATATATAGAAGTTAATACACCCTGATTTGCAAATCCGATAAACAAACAAGTGCATTGCACGCGTTTTTGTTTACAAGATCTGCAAGTCTCGCGGGAAATATGAGTATTTCCTGCATTTTATACTCAAAGTGTATAAACTTATGCATTACATATCTGAAGCTATATTTTAGTAATTTCTGCGGGGAATATAACTGATAATTTCTTGGAGGAAATATTTCCTCCTAAACCAAAGCAATATTTCCTTTAGAACGCAACGAGTGTAAATAACGTAACGTCGCAAACCTTGCTGAGCATTTGAACAGAATCTAAAGAAAAAAAAGTCATTTTTACGATATGTAAATCATACGTTAATTCACCTCGAGTTTAAAATACAGGAAAGATTTCTGTAGAGACTTCCAAATCTAATAAACAAAATCGTGTTAACGCGCTCGTTTGTTTATCGGATTTGCAAATCTCTCTCTCTCTCTCTCTCTCTCTCTCTCTCTCTCTCTCTCTCTCTCTCTCTCTCTCCTGTATTTTAAACTCAGGGAGCATTGACCTCTATACCTCAGAGCGCTAGGCAAATTTGTAGCAAACGACATTCTAAAATTAAAATAGTCATTTTTTTTTCAGAGAATATTAGACTTGGCATTTCATGTGAAGTCTCCTAGGCAGACGATTCACATGAAATGGCAAGCTTTATTTTCTCTGAACAGTAAAGAAGAAATGTTTCAAAGTGTCGTCAGACGAAGTTGTGAAGCGCTTTAAGATTTAAATCTCAATAAGTGAACCCTCAGTACAACATTTTGTTCCCAAAGATGTTGTCATTAAAATGAATTTGCTTTTGTAAAGAATCCTTAATGGACAGAATATGTAAGAAAGACCTTGTTTTATTCTTATTTCCTCATAGAACATATGTTTTGGATATTTGTTAGAATCGCATCAGTGAGGCGATTCTAACAAATATCCAAAACGTATGTTGCTTCAAGTTTTGATGCAATATTCTTGCATAATTTCTCATCAACTGTCACCTCTTGAGCGAAGGTTTTGTGACATTCAAATCGTCATTATAACGAATTTCGTCGTTGTATCGAGTGTCGGTATAAAGAGGATTAACTGTATAAGAAATATGTGATGTCCAATATGCGAAAAGACTCTCATGTGATATGCGAACATCGAAGGCCCAAATCAACATGCACACCCAAGCAAACTGATCAATGTCGCCTCTGTTTATCTATGTATAATCGGTAGTACCCATTGATTTTTTGGTGGGGAAACAAAGACCCTGATCAGATTGCGCAATTGCGCAATCTGATCTTGGCCTAGGTTGCCCACATATGGTATAAGGATCTTTTTCGCACATTCCGTATAGATACATACCATAGGCAAGTAAAGCTCCGAAAGGAAATCCAAATAGCACCTTAAAACTCTTGTAGTCCTCAGGTTCTGATCTGAAGAACTTGCAAATATATGTAAAAGGTGCACAACATGCTGGAAAAACAAGAAATCTACATTAAAGGCATAGATTAAAGGAAATTTAAGGCACACATTAAAGGAAATCCGAATAGCACTTCAAAACCCTTGCTTACTGTCAGATCCTGCACCATGTGTTTGTACCTCATATTACTGTTATATTGTCAAATAAAATATTGTTTAAACCAAACCCTTGTAGTCCTCAGGTTCTGAACTGTAAACGACGCACAGCATGCTGGAAAAATAAGAAATCTACATTAAAGGCATGGAAAGCAAAGGGACAAGATGAAATTTAAGGGATATTTCTGGAATAGGACCGACCTGTTTTGTGAGAGAACTACATAAAACAGTGATAGAATGAATCTCAATTTTTTGGCTGGGTTCCTATCATAAGCAAATCCAAATATGGTGTTGATTTTGCTCTAGCATGGGCATTAAGGATTCTTAGGCCCATACATTTTTCCCAACTGCCCATCAAATTTTCTAATGACCCATCAAATTTTGAAAAATGCAGACAGGAATATGACATGGGTCATTGGCCTATTTTATGGGTCCATACTAATTTTGTGCTAGACTATCTCTGAAGGGTCATTTAATTGGTTCGTAAATTCCTGTGTATCCCTTAAAGTTCAAAGCAAACCTGTAGTAGACAACATTGTATTTTTTTTATTATTATTTTATAGAAATAATAAAACGTAGATTTCATGTGAATCGTCTGCCTTTACATGAAATATGAAGCCTTATTTTCTCTGAAACTACAAAAAAAAAAAAAAAAAAAAAAAAAAAAAACATTGAAAGTAATAATAAATAATAATAAATGTCATCTGCTGCAATTGTGATTAGAACTTTAATGGTTAAAACTCTACCCTTCAAATGGTCCTACAGCGTAGTGTTCATTTCAGTGGATGACTAAATTACAAGAAAAGCTGTTTTAAATTTTAAAATTGTCACAGTATTTCGTAATTGAAGTATTTTCGATATTTAACACGCACACGCATACACGCAAACAGATACATACAACACGCACACAGCCGCATATACGCGACCTCGCGTTGAAGTTCAGTTCTCGTCGGATTCTGTCTGATCGTTTATATTTGTTTTGAATCTCCATTCAGAATTACTGTACCATTTACGCGTGCGATATTTAACAATGGTATGAGTTATTAAAAAAAATACTGTGAATAATGATTTTTAAAATCATCGCAGTATTTAATTACTTCCCCCATTTTCAGGGAAACTGATAACTGAAACGGAGGTAATTCTGTCAAATTTGGTTTGCCTCTCTCCGTAAAAAGAAACCAATTCTAAAATTCTGAAAAGGGACATATTCTAAAAAGAAAGAATTTGCTGCCGTTGGGAGAAACTTCTTTGCTTTTCTTTGCTTTTAGTACTTTTAGAGTAGATCCCTTTTTAGAAACATACAGGAAGGCACAAAAGTTGTCTCCACTGTAAAATATGGTTGAAATTCAGACATGTGTATCCAGTCCCCTTAAACACATTGTAGCTTCCCAGCAGACAATAAGCGTTGAAACTACGGCGTCAAATCAACGTTGAATGGACGTTATTTCAACGCTTATTGCCTGCTACTGTCCTTTTGACATCTCTCGGAAAGAAGTTTTTTGCTTGGCGTTTTATCTTAAATGAAAATATTTTGTTCTGGTAGACCATATCTTATCAGAAACCATTTGTCTTTTCTGTTTCCGTGTTTTGTTCTCAAATATGTACTCTAAAATTAAACGTATCGCCAGAAATTAGTCTGACCTATACAATTTCTATAGTGAAGTGTTGTGTGTGTGTGTGTGTGTGTGTGTGTGTGTGTGTGTGTGTGTGTGTGTGTGTGTGTGTGTGTGTGTGTGTTGTTTTTTTGTTTTTTGATGTTTGTTGTTTTTTTTGTTTTGTTTTTTTTTTTAATTTTTGTCTTAGAAAATATTCATTACTTTTCTTTGCTGAATTTGAATTATTGATGTTTCACAACAATATTGTGAAACTTTCAGAAAAAAATTAACAAGCAGAACCTGTTGAAATATGCCTCCAAGTTACCTACCCTACAAATTTCTGCATAATTTGCATTGATTTTTACTATGGGGAAAAGTGAAAATATTTGATTTTTTTTTTAAAAAGCGTTGACTAGAATAAAACTTTTTGTGCTTAGGTAGTTACGACAAAATTAATGGTTTTGCATTAAATCATGACTGACAAAAGTTTGCAAATTTACTTCTGTGTAAAGCGCCCAGCAAAAAAAACGACTTCCTGAAAGATGTCTAAAGCACAGTAGGTTGGTTCCTAACTGATTATGTGCGGGTCAAACAAAATTCTGTCACACAAATTAACCAGGTGCAGTTGTTCAAAACTAACGATGTCGTTAGTTAACGTATCGTTAAAACTTTTATCATTAAATACGGCATATACGTTATTAATTTTGCTGAAAAAATGTGAAAAGCTACTCACATTGTTTCAGCTTAAATATCTGTGAATTAGATATTGTGCTTACTAGAACAGTTAACATTTTGACCACTAACGAGCTCGTTAAGCTAACGATGCTTTTAACAACTGGGCCTAGGGCGTCAGCTATTCGCCTACAAAACTCCGGATATTATCGAACTTATTCATACTACTGACTTTTCAAACAATTGATAATCTTTCTTCGTTTCTTTCCTTCCGGTTGTTGTTTCTCTGTATGAGATGCGGAATAGTTTTTGTTCTTCTTTATTTTGTTTCCAATTCCCTCGTTATATCGGTCTGTTTCTTCTATGCCATTTGTTTGCTGATCACTCGTCTCATCATCAGATCGTTTCAATTTTCCTGTTATGTAAACGAAATCGGGATGATAATAACGACTCCTTGAGGGCGGCATGTTACAAAATTTAATCTACTTTGTTTAATGTCTACAGAAGCATGTACGTCCTCTCCGCAGCAACTTCTACTAACGCACGGCCATTTTGATGACGTCATAAAAAGTTAAGACGACGTCATCATGCAAGACGTGACGTCGTACAAACAAAAAACCGTGGCGTAAAATTGCGACGTTGCCTGTTTTATGAAAATTCAATTCCACTGACAACGAAATTTATCAAAATGTCGGTGGCTGCAAGCATAATTAAAGCAATCAAGGTCAAAATGATGTTAAACAGGTTGTCCAAAGCGAAAGAAAACGCCATGAGAGAGTTCCTAGGTCTTCCTCCAAAACGATCATGGTAAGTTCTTAACTTCATTTGAAGCACAGGACGCTGACTTTTCATCACAAACTCTAACAAAGCACTCACAACGTTCCTAATCCACTTTTAGTATCATAAGCTTCGTTTGCTTATTGTAGTAAAATGGATTCTGGAGAGTGCTTTTAGGGTTTGTGATAAAACGTCAATGTCCTGTAATTACAACTGTCCTGTCGCCATCACTCGGAAAGACGTTTTTGCTTGGCGTTTTATTTCAAATGAAAATATTTTGTTCTGACTGACCATATCTTATCCGAAAACATTTGTCTTTTCTTTTTCTGTGTTTTGTTCTCAAATATTTACCCTAAAATTAAATTTTCGGCCAATTATTGGTCTGACCTATGCAATTTGTATAGTACAGTGCCATTTTGGAATTTTTGTCTAAGAAAATATACTTTTTTTTTTTTTACTTTTCTTTGCTGAATTTAAATTATTGATGTTTCAAAACAATACTGTGAAAATTTCAGAACAATTGATCAAGCGGAACTTGTTGAAAATCTGCTTTCAAGTTACCTACCCTACAGATTTCTGATTAATTTGCAACCATTTTTTAATAGAAAAAATTGAAATATAAGATTTTTCAAAAACCAATGTCTTGAAAAGAAACTTTTTTGTGTATAGGTAGTTACGACCAATGGTTTTGCATTAAATCATGACTGACAAGAGTTTGCAAAGTTACTTCTTTTGTGTAAAGCGCCAAGCAAGAAAAGAAAAAAAAACGACTTTCAGACAAATGTCGAATGAAATGAAATGAATGAAATTCAAAATGATTTGAAAACAGTGCTGCATGAAAAACACATTTTCATCGACCTCTCGACAGTATGCCAATTAATTTTCTTATCGATTTGCTTTCTTTCGGTATATTTTTCATTGCTATAGACATAATAATTTCAGTGTAGGCATTTGTACAAAACAGTATCAAAATAGATCTACATTGATTCAAGTCGCGACATCACAAAGAGGCGGCCAATTACGCCACTGACTGTAGGCCATGTGTCCGTAAATAAAGGCTTTGGTCCAAATGCATGTATCTACTCAATGTGATTACGTTTTAGGTTTGAAGAATGCTATACTTCGTGCATGACTGCTGTGAAGGACAAATGTTGCCAGACCTTCTGTCCATGCTGTGTGTATGATGTAAAGCGACGACTAAAGAGACCAGGTTGTTGGGACTCTCCTTTTCTCAGGGAGTTTATAGGTAAGTATTTTATTTTATTTTACTTTATTTTATTATGTATTGTATTTTGTTTTATTTGAAATATAGGAAAATGATTCTTTTGGCATATGCGGACAGGAAATGTGTCGAGGCGCTTCTAATGAGCACCACAATATATGCTTTCGTGAAGAAAAGAAAAAATATTATGTGAATACTCCAACTAATTTGGAGCTATGTTCTGTGGCAGGTTTCCTTGGTGGAGTTTTCCTGACAGTGACTCTTTACCTACTGATGATATACCAGCTAGGCTGGAGTCCCTACAGGTCGTTCTGTGTGTGTTCACTGACGGGGTTTCTTCTCTCATTGTTGATGGCCTTCTCTGTCAACATGAGGTGTTTTGTTCTGCTAATGGTACCACAGCTATTCTCAGGTGAGAACGTAACTAAACATTATGTTAACACAATTATGAAAAGTGTATAACACTAAATAAGAGATTTTTTATTGATATTTTACCTTATTTCTCCACAGCAACATATGTTGTGGGTATTCATTAGAAGTGCCTCTGCGAGGCGCTTTTAATGAATACTCACAGCACATGTTCGTGTGAAGAAATTAAAAGCTATTTTCCTTGATCTAGAGCTTGTGTTATTTTCACCATATAATATTGGAAATGAGGAAGATTTTAGTTATGAAGTAGATTAAGATTAATTGATGCAGTAAAAAATTCCAAGTTGTAATGAACAATTTTAAGAGTTTGTTTAAAACTTCAAAATTTTGAAATCCACCGCATATAGTAGACCCCTTGTTTTCGCTATATATTATAGGGGAACTTAGGAGGACTCATTGTATAGACTTGTATACGTCACAGCACAACTTTACGAGCTTGTTGTCCTGGCAATAAGACACAATGTTGTTAACTCAAATTAAACGAAGACTAGTACTAATTTCATTATTGTAAAACAAATCTAGAGAGAAAAATGTGCATGCAAATTACAATTGTGGTAATATTTGAATTGTTCATTCCTCAGTATGAAATATACATGAAGAATTCACCAATGTGGGCTGGTGGCCTAGTGGTTAATGCACTCGACTTTCAAGCGGGATATCGTGGGTTCGAATACCGCTCTGGTCGAGACAATTTTGAGACCATTAGTACGCCTAGCTCATACTCGACGCGCCCTGGTTTGAGTATAAAGTAAACAGGGAGGCGCTTGGTGAAAGACAGCGGCACCAAGTTTGCATGGGTGATCCATGAAAGCAAGGCTATACAAAACGTACGTAACAATCACCGTTGCCCGGATGTTACTCGGGTGTCTGGTAGCGTTAAAAATTCGCACAACAACAATAATTGACCAATGCGTAGAGATAAACTTTTATTGCAATAGAAAAAATAAAATGGTGCTCTTCTTCTGCAGTTCAAAAAGTGTTGCCATCACGAAAACATACCTATATAATATTGACCCCCTGAAGCCCCACTTATATATAGTAAAACTGGGGTTTACAGGGGTATACATTTTTTTCTTATTTCTGCTCAAAACATAGATTGTGGGTACTCGTTAGAACCGCCTCGCCGAGACGGTTCTAACGAGTACCCACAATCTATGTTTTGAGCAGAAATATGAAAAATATCAGCGCTTTTTATCTGAAAATTTTCAGTTTTTGGAGGTGAAATTTTCTATATATTTGAATAGGCATGTTTTCGTAATGATTTCTTTGTAGGTCAGTGTATTTGAAATGCAAATGTGTAATGTTAACCGATAAAACTTGTCTTCAGGAAATTACTAAACGCACATGCCCGAGCTTGATAGCGCGCGCACATACACACAGTGTGCGAAAATTGGTTAAGACATGCGCATTTTATCAGTCTTTTTTGGTAGACTTTGCTAGTAAAGTACACAGTATAATAACTTCTATCACGTATGTACCGGGCTATTATCACTGCTGAAGATTTTTGTTTTGTCTTCTACTCCTTAAAATGTAAGTAAAAACAAATTGTAATAATTTCAAATAATAATAGTAATTTAACAAACAAAATCATATGTCTCCCCTCCAGCTGCACTCATATATAGAAAGGTAACCCATACTAATTGTTCATCAACACCGCTTTATATTTCTATAAAGTTCATGAAACTATCTTGAATGGTTTTCAAGCAATAGAGCGGATATGAAATGACCATTGTTGAATTTCAAAGGGGGATAACTCCAAAAATATAAAGACAAGAGTACCTGATCTTGTGTTCTGCGCGTCATCTGATGAAGTTTTATATTTCTATGAAGTTTCATGAAAATATCTTCAACGGTTGTCAAGTTATAGAGCGGACAAAAAATTACAATTGTGGAATTTCAAAGGGAGAATAATTCCATAAATGTATAGACAAGAGTTACGGTTCTTCTGTTCTGCACGTCGTCGGGTGATGTTTTATATTTCTATGAAGTTTCATTAAAATATCTTGCACGGTTTTCAAGTTATAGAGCGGATATGAAATTACCATTGTCGAATTTCAAAGGGGAATACCTCCATAAACTGTGTACTGACAAACATTACGGCTCTTGTGCTCTGCACGTCGTCTGATGATGCTTTATATTTCTATGAAGTTTCATTAAAATGTCTTGAACGGTTTTCAAGTTATAGAGCGGACGCGAAATTACCATTGTCGAATTTCAAGGGAGAATAACTCCAAACATGTGTAGACACGAGTTATAGTTCTTGTTTTCTGCACCTTGTCTGATCCATATTTCTATGAAGTTTCATGAAAATATCTTGTATGGTTTTGAGTTATAGTGCGGACACGAAATAACCATTGTCGAATTTCAAAAGAGAATAACTCCAAAACTATATAGATAAGAGTTATGGTTTTTGTGTTCTGCACATCGTCTGATGATACTTTATATTTCTATAAACTTTCATGAAAATAGCTTGAAAAGTTTTCAAGTTATGTTAAGGGGAGACATAAAAATAATAATAATAATAATTAGTATGATAAAAATAATAATAGCTAGCTAACAGCACACAAGGTCCCCGAGCAGCGCCCTGCCAAGAATATCAAGCCATGGTGCTGGAGACAGATATTTATAGGTTTAACATGGGCCTGTATATTTTGTATTGTCCTTGTCCTGTTTAGTGACAATTGTTCGCCACAATCTTTAGTATAAACCTATTTTAATGAACCAGGTAAGGGACGAATGTTTCTGCTGATGTATGCTCTCTTCCTTGTAATGAATCATCCGATCAAGAACTTCAACACCAACATCATGGTAATGTCACAGAGCGCCACTTGTGGTCAAGAACTGGCTTTAAACAAAACCAAGGAACTTGTGAAAGCGGCAGCAGCCCCGATGCAGAGTAAGTTAAATTGCCCACCGTATGAGCCAGGCATAACATCACGAAAACATGCCTATATAATTTTGAACCCTTTAAACCCCACTTATATAGTAAAACTGGGGTTTACAGGGATAATCATTATCTTTCTTATTAGTGCTCAAAAACTTAGATTGTGAGCACTCGTTAGAACTGCCCACCGAGGCGTTTCTAACGAGTACCCACAATCAGTGTTTTGAGCAGAAATATAAAAAAATATCAGATTTTTTTTCTGAAAATTTTCAGTTTTTCGAGGTGAATTTTTCTATATATTTGAAAAGGTTAATGAAGCAGCGTGTAATTTCGGGGCAGATGCGATCAGAAAAGACCCAGATCAGTTTGCGCGTAGTCTGAAGAGTATTTGTTCAACTATAAACTATTCAATGTTATTGAGGGACTTTAAAGTTTGTATAAATAAACAACAAAAGTCTCTGATCATACTTCAAAGATGCGCGGCTGCTGATCTAGGCCTTCTCTATGCGTAAAAGCAGCGAAATCCATTTTCAGTGGTTCAGTGAATTTTCATTCATAGCGAACTTGAATGAGTTATTCGGTCGATGTGTCTCAATTTGAAGTACGATTATCGTGCGTTAAAAAAAAAAAAAAAAAAAAAAAAAAAAAAAAAAAAAAAACGAGCTTTATTTAAATACATCTGTCGTAACGGTTTCGGATCTACCAGGCATAGATTTTTATCATAATCATTTTGAAATGGCTTCCTTTGATGGCGATTACTTTTGTTTCTAAAGCATATTGCTCGTCTGATGCGGTTTTTGTTTGCAGATCCGTTCATTTCTTTTGGTAACATCACTGTTCCAAAAAGTTCGTGTGCCTCGTTATGAGTGAAAGAGCTGCTGATTGGTTGCCCAATCATTGCTCTTCTTTCAAACGGTATTGTTTTTGAGCAAAGTACAGCCGACACGAAGCCGGAAACTAGCTTTAGGCATTCCTATTTCTTGGATTTTTGGAAGGTTTTTTTTTTTTTTAAAAAATCCGCCCTTTAAAATTGCGATGTCCGGGCGGGCTGGCATCGAGCGTCTTTCGAGGTTTACTTTTGGTGAATCTTTTCGAAAAATCCTGCCATAATGGCGTTAGGCATTTTTGGTTAACCTTTTTGAAAAATCAGTCAATAATGGCGTTAGACGTTTTTCTTGTTTCCGTTTGCATTAGCAAAGCCCTATCGTAATCCGAGTATGAGCTGTTACAAGCCAAAAAGGTATATTATTGCATAATGTGAAAAGTGCATTTTACGCCATTTTTGGGAGTTACTGTTCAGAACAAAAATGATAACACTAACTAGAGTCTCGTATATTAACAATAGAGTCCCATATTGTATTGATGAAATGTTGCGAGACAAAAAATAGTTCTTGTAAGAAGTGTCTATATTAGTTGTTATTGGGGAAAGAAAGTAGACAATATTTGGGAGCACCCATCTACTAGCGTAGATTTATATCATAGCATTTGCATAAGATTTGTTGCAGGCGATATGTGAAATAAGAAGCCGCATAACGCATTTCTTCGTAGTTTTGAACTATTTTATTCAAGGCGAATAACTCTGTTTTTTTTTCTTTTGAAATAGTAAGTATTCGTATGTGAAGAAAACAAACAACATAGTTCTAGAAGAAATCTGTGGCTAGTCTAGGGAGCCATATCACAGCGTGTGAATATAGCGTAGAAGCAGAACAGACCTGCGTAATTAATGACGTCATTAATGTTTTCCAATTAAAAATTATATACTGGTTGTTTAACTAAACAGAGAACTTATGGGAAACAAGAAATGACTTTATAAATGTAATTGTTAATGCGCTTACAAATAACTGTTTACCTGAATTGACATAAAAAAATCATGCTCGGAATGGCAAATTGTGACTGATCAACATTTAAAGTACTTACGAAGCCACACATCGCTATTTTCAATTTGCCATATTTACAGTATTAAAATTGCAGTTGTAAAGTTCTACAAGGAAGATTGGTTGTTATCAATAGGTCTGGATTTTATCAAGTATAAATTATCGTTATTACTTCCCTTAAAACGCAGAGTTTTCAGAAAAATTATTTGAAATGAAAATGCTGTTTCTTCGAAGCAATTATAGTAATATAGACTTGCTCCAGTCTCTAGTGACGAAATATTTTTTCTTATAATATGTTTTATAATCCACTAAAATAAAACCAAAGTAACATCATGACTATAGAGGCTGGTCACTAGACTAGTGACCAGCCTTTATAGTCATGATATTTTTTTTTTTTGGTTTTATCTTAGCGGATTATCAAACAGGATTATGAGAAGAATATTTAGTCACTGGAGACTGGAGCCAGTCTAATAGTAATAAGTAAGGTTGACTTATAGTTTATTAAATTTTTTATATTTAAAAGTATTAACACTTTCTGGTGACACCGAGTTTTACTTTTGAGAAAAGTCAGAGGACATTATATTCACAATACTTTTTTTAAAAATTAGTTTTGTACAAGAGCTTTTGGCGATCATGAGACTGCTTTCTTTAAAGGGAGAGAACTCAATAACTTCTAAAATGGTACCACTTTATTATGGTGTACCGCAAGGTGTTATCTTGTGTTTACTTGAGCAATAATTATGTTTTGTTCTCACTTTCACTAAATACTGGTTTGTACTAAAGGATATGGTCAATGTGTCACCTTTTTCATCTCTGTTTTAATAAGCTGTTTTCATGAGCATTTTCTTTTAAGTTCCCTTTGAAGAAGAACTCGTGAGAATATATACTTGCTCCCGTCCGTTCATCTTTATATTTTCAAGAGTTTCTACATTCTGTACCAGAACCCATGTGTGGGCTAGGATGATGTAGTTTCCATATTGGACCTTGGGTACAGACTGGGATGGAGTAAGCCACAGGAATAGCGGCACTGACGGACAGAGAGCAAATAGTGTGTTACACGGGACCTGGCCCATTTTTGAGAGAAAACACCCTTAGAGCAAGTAACTCCCCAAATATAACATATTTTGTCATATGTTTTCTTGTTTATACTTTGTGATGGGTACGTTTAACTTATTGTTTGCTTTCTACACCCATTACAGGTATGATTGTCTTATTTAGGTAGACATATTCGCTTGCGTTGCTTAGATACAAGAAAACAGGATAAAGGTTGTCTGCTGAAGCTCGTGTTGTTCTATAATTCAAATTCATGAAATATAATCATAAAGTATTGTGGATTTGCCTTGCAGGTCTAATGTCAAGCGTTAAGAAAGTACTTGGGAAAGTTGAGGACTTTGCTAATTCCCTGAAGCAGGTTTACATTAACTGCAAGAAAGTTGTCACTGAAATAGGTAAGTATTTAGGTTGATACCTAAGCTACTTTAGTTATAACCTTACATTTTGGTATCAGAAAATGTATATCCGAATTAAGTGTAAGTGTTTCAAGTTTGATATGAAATGCTCCTGAGAACTAAATATTAAAGTATTATTGAAGAAAATATTGTCTGAATAGATAGTTTGCTACATGTAACTAGGCTACTAAGCCAGATTAGGTCAAGGGAGCTAATTACATGAGCAGCGAAATACTGAATTTAAAGTAAAACGCTTTATAAACCATGTGGTATATTCGTATTTTTTTATGTATTTCTGTAATCGACGAATATATTTATTTCACAATGAGTGTACAGTCTTCCCACTTTCATTGAGAGCATATATTATGTTCTTGAAACTTCGAGTATCAGAACTGTTCTTCTAATCAATTCTATGGTATATATATTATACGGTATAAATATTATCACAACAACAGACTCTGGAAAATCCAATTGGAGCAAAAGTGATGTTTCCGTGATTTTTGTTCCAACCAAATTAGCTCAGGTATCTACCGTTTAAGGGGAATGAATGCATCTGGAGATTTGGCCGCATATTTCAAAGGGAGGCAATTACAGGCATTTTGCTTCCATTGTATTTGAATCCTTTCAGAATGTGTATTTCGCTTCTTTCTTTTAAGAGATACCCCAAATGAAAACGATGGTAAATATCATTACCCTTGAAGTTGTGTCCATTCGCCTTAATATGTGATAAAGATTTGGCTGTTATTCTTGATCGTTCAAATATTCGAAGATACAAACCTTCGAAGGAGCGGAGCAATACAGGTGCAATTTTTAGAAAGTGCTCTATAAATACTGACGTAGTACCCATGCATACCAAAAGGCGATGAGATAAAATAGATAACTCTTAGGTTGCAAAATTAGTTTAGGGGAATTTATATGCTTTCATGGGAGAAAATTCTGTCAAAATTATTTTGTCCTCTTCTGAAAATGGGATCATTATGCAAATGTAAATAGAGCTTCTCAGATCGACACATTTACTTAAATCAGAATCAAAGTCTTTTCTAAAAAAGGTTCCTTGGGTCAAGTGATTATCTATGCAAGAATCAAATGTCAGTCTGCAATAATAGACATTATTTCGTTTATTATAGCTCATTTTTACATTCATACCTTTGTTTTAGTGGGAACATGTGGCATTTCTTTTTCTGGTTTACCAGATGTTTATTTCTTATGTCTTCATTTGTTTTTAAATCCACCAAGGCTGCGCTGGGAAACACGGAACACGAATAGCTCTAAATAAGGCGCTTTTCAGCCCAAAAAAATAATGATATTGTTTTATTTCTCCACGAACACATGTTGTGGTACTCATTAGAAGCGCCTCGCTGAGGCGCTTCTTATGTGTACCCACAACATATGTTTTCGTGGAGAAATAAGAAAAGTATTATGTGGAAACCCCCTCCTATGACACGTAGTAGAACAAATCGAAGCTGATTGTAATGAGACTGCATATGACAGCAATGCAGTTTGCAGGGCTGCATTAAATTTAAAAAAATATTTTAACATTTGTCGTGACTAACGACTTGTTCTTGTGTTTGTTCTGACCTGTCGAGCTTTGTAATATCTCATTTGAGGGAAGAGAGAGCTGATCACTTAGCTAGTCATTTAGTCGTGTGTTCTGGCTGTGGATATTCCTGTTCATCCAATCTTTCTCTCGGCATCAGGGACAGACGGCGATCTGGGACAGTGTCATTTCCTCAACCTTTTCATTATTTTTTCTATCCACACTAGGTGCGGTATTGCAGCGAATTGCCAGCTGGTTGAGTGGAATAGTGGACAAGTGTAATGAAACAATGGGCACACCTTATAAAAAATGTAAAGCAGCTTTCAATTACGCCGAAGGTGAGTGCAAGTAAGTACTCAGTCAAGGACACTTTATTTTGTTTCATTATTAACCCATTTATGCGTAACGTCCCATAAAAGGGACAGTGACAAACAGTGTAGACCCAGAGCAGACGCCGCATACCGCGGCGTCTGCTCAGAGTTTACACTGTCTACATTAAATATAGGAATTTCTATAAAATATGGTAATAATAATAAAAACAATCAGACACCCCTTCTACTGCTAAAAGATCTTCCAAATATCAAATTCTTTCCTTGTCATTACGAAAACACGCCTATTCAAACATATAGAAAATTTCACCTCCAAAAACTAAAAATTTTCAGATAAAAACTGATATTTTTTCATATTTCTGCTCAAAACATAGATTATGGGTACTCGTTAGAACCGCCCCGACGAGCGGCGGTTCTAACGAGTACCCACACTCTATGTTTTGAGCAGAAATAAGAAAAATAATGTATACCCGTGTAAACCCCAGTTTTACTATATAAAAGTGGGGTTTAAGGGGGTCAAAATTATATAGGTATGTTTTCGTGATGTAGAGTGAATCCTTTTCAGGAGGAGCTTGGCACGCATAAAGCAAACCGACAGTCACGAAAGTTGTCTACTTTGAGGAAATGGCGAACGTCTACCAAGTAATCCAATACCCTTAAATCAGTCTTATATGTACACAAGCTCTGCTTTAATTCTGAAACCTTTTTTTTTTTTTTTTTTTCTGAGAAATTAATATTCCTTTTCCGTTTGCAAACAATAAAGACGCAAATCATGATGCGGATTCGCAGTCTGCTCAGGGTTTTCGTTATTCACCACATTCATGTTAACAGGAAATACACCAGTCAGACAGTGCGGATAAATATTTTTGGTAGAATCTTCACTGTTAGCATTAATTCTCTACAACGTAGGTTAGCAAACAAATGCCATTGAAGCACAGGGCTGCGCTGGATAATTGCTGGTTATATGTGAAACATCCCACGAGGAAACTTGCCGGGAATATGCGAACAGTAAAGGTCTACATAATAAGATATAAAAGATTGCCTTTGGAAACAAAGAACGCCAAAATCGGAGACTCGGCTTTTTTAAGTATCTTCATATACAACAGTGTAATTGCGAGGTTGTATACGATCCCTAGCATCGACATAACCCATTGTAGACTTAATAAGCTCAACCACACTATATATTGGAAGAGTCCAATTTCAGTTTTAGGTAGGTCAGGCTACGAGATTTAGATATTTCATTAGAAAATTGACAAAAATATTTGCAAACAGTAGAGACCCTGATCAGACGCCGCGTTCTGCGGCGTCTGATCTGGGACTGCACTGTTTGTCAATTACCCGTTTAAGGGTCTCCCGACTACAATGGGTCAAGCGGTATTCGATTTTCAACGTACATTTTTACCAGAATGGCTCCAATGGTCCCAAAGAAAATAAAAAAAAACCTGCACTGTGGTGAAATACGGGGAGACTTAAGTCAATATTCGCGGTCTGAACTGTATATGTCTCGAATGCACAATTTTAGCATAGTGCTGTTTATTTATATGTCAGTTAGGATAATCTTTATTAGCGATTTCTCATTTTAAGAAGTGCCTATATATTAATAAGCCAGTATGACAGCATTTACCTACAATGTGTGTCGAGAAAATGCTTGTGTCCAAAAGTGCATCTCATTCATTGTATTTTCAGGAAAGAGTTATTTTGGCCCGTCAGCGAAGGTTGTTCAGTAGTTGGCTTTATAGGGAATATTTGTAATGTTGCAAGAAGTAAGTAGAGCCGCACATTTACTATTTACTAGAGTTTTTCAACCCATAAGTACAACAATATCTCACTGGACGTGCCCTGTGTTGAGTATAATGTAGACCGGATGATGTACAACAGCACTATATATGCTGTAAAACAGAATGCAAATAAAAGGTTTGAAGCAACATTGCTCAAAGAATCAAACCGCAAATTATGAGCCTCAACGTTAGAAACTTACCTTTGGATATGTACACCTAGCAAAGATTCAGATCAGCCTGCGCATTCGCGAAGTCTGATCAGAATCCTCACTTTTGGATAACTAAAGACGCACAGACTGATTTGAGTCTTAGTTGTGCGCACGTCAGATGGTACGTTTTCTCATGTTACGACTAATATATATCGAACTAGCTAGCTGATGTACATTGTTTTAGCTGTGATGACATGTCATACTGCTGAGTGATTCGAGCGAGTTTCAGTGATACGCAGGGGTAACGACGGTGAATGTCCTAAAATTTCGAACGTTTAATTCCATACATTTTTACCTAAAGTTTGCTTTTATGTTGTTGTTTCTTAAAATACTTAGTGGAATGGCAAACTGTGCAGACCCTGATGTGACTGCTCCTTGATCTGTTTTGTACTGTTTGCATATGCCACTTTATCAGACACTTAGGTGTACCAAATTTTAGGATATCTACCGTACTACAAAACGAGTAGAAATTACTTTATTACTTAATAACTGGAAGCGCTTTAATACGCATATATTTTTAAGAAAGTACATAAATTGTTAGGATTAAAGACAACAGTAATTTATGGACGTTCCATAGAAAAGATATTGTCTATGCAAGCATAATCTATAAGCATAAATTTTCATATTATCATTTATCAGGAAGTTATTCCTACGCAAGGAATGAAATGAAAATTATTAGTGAAGTAAATGCATTCAAAATGCATAACATTATTAAATAGAATTTTATATTTATCAGGAAACTCGGGCTCAAATCTGAATACCGTAATAACCCTAAGTATTGGCACATATATGTCTGAGCAAGCAGTGTAGACTCTGATCAGACGCCACAGAAGGAGGCGTCTGATCAGGGTCTACACTGATTGTCTCTCATCCAGCAATATTTAGAAACATAAACAGGCAATAGAATAGGCGCTTTATAATTTTAGATGCGTATGGTAAGAAGTTTATGTGTCCCTATATTTAAGGTAAGTATGGTAATAAAAATTAACACTGTTCATTTAGAGGATTTGTTCACATCTGTTTTATGCATCTTGAATGTAACTATTACGTCTCTGTAACAAAAAGCATTTGCATGCCATGAAGAAATAAGTGAAATAAATAACCACGTAAAATGGTGTAAGATTTTTCACTTAGTATTGATATCTATGCGCTTGAACTGCGTTAGCATGTTCGCATCACTATTATCTTCTTACATTGACTAGAACGTTATGATATATATTGCGCTTTACATGATGTACGAAATTAACTGCACGTATTTTATGTTTTCAACAGTTGGGGAAGTCTTATGTCTGATAACTGATGCCATTAAGAAGGTTATGGAGTCCAATTTTGAATTCCGTAAGTATCAGATTGAGTGGACGGAACGTGTCGCGAATATAAACCAAATATAAGTGAAGATAACCGAGAAATGTCACAGTCACGAAGCACAATCCTACCGAACCACCAAAAGAAGGAGAGATGAGGATCACATATGAAACCACAGACGCATAGAGTAAGAAGAACTGCAACAGAGTAACCGCCTTGGAACGGTCAGTAGGAAAACTACTTCCGACTTAAACCAGTTTTATTCGCGCAAAACCTCGCCCTTAATTCTGATGCAGCTCCTGATCAATACACATAGAGGTAAGCGATGTCAGTGACCTGAAACGGCAACCGATCATTGCCGGCCCGTCATGTCTGACTCACAGACTCAGTAATTTACTAGACATTCTTTTACGGCATCATTCAACACATCTTAGAGTAATTTGCGTGACACTACACGTGGATTTTCTCAATAATCTTGCATACAGAGAACCATCAAATACTCTGTTGGCTTCATTTGATATTGAAGCATTATACTCAAACATCAAGCATGATTCTCAAAACCAGTGCATTCTGTTTTAACAATAGTTTCTATGAGCAGAATAAAGGAAGTGCTATGGGTACCAAATTAACGCCCGTTTATGTAACTTTAAATGTCGGGTACCTTGAAGAACATTTATACAAAAAAAGTAAAACAGTTTCCGGAAATGATCAGGAAAACTATTTTTCTCAAAAACTGGAAACGTTTCCTTGATGATTGTTTTATTCCATGTACAAAATCCATTCAAGAATTAGAAACATTACACAATATTTTTTTGTAATTTGCACTCAGATATAAACTTTACATTAAAATTAAGCAATAATGAGCAATCGTGTACTGGTGTTTTAGTGACAAATCGAGAAGAGAAAATAGAAACGGATATTTTACAAAGAAACAGATAGCAAACGATATCTGTTATTTTACTTTTCCACCCCAGATATACCAATGTCAATATTCCATATAATCATGCACGCTGACTTAGAACAACTGTATCAGAAGAGCATTTTCTTAAGAAACGCATGCAGGAATTATTTTTTTTCCTAATTAAACAAAGTTATCATGAAGCAATAATTGAATGTGGTTTAGAAAGAGCAATGTCACTAGATAAGGAGACACTTCGCACAGTGAAAGCAAGAGAAGAGGAACCATATAATTCCATACGTATCCAGACGTAATCCCAGAAATCCAGAAATATACTGAGCAATTGTTGATAACATACCAATTTCACAAGATGATAAAATGTGGGACATTTTATCAAAATGCAAACTATTAAAGAGCAAACTCTAACGTTTTAGCCGGAGACACATTAAACAAAGCGAAGTTTATGTCGGACGATAGAAATGAATTAAAAATGCAATAAACCAAACTGCGGCCTCTGCATTCATCTTACAGAAGAAAAGTTTTTAGTTACTTCATTTGCGGAACTAATTTCAAAGTCCACGATAAGATGTGATATGACGTAAACATGTAATATATGTAATGAAATACAGGGGCTGCGTGGAGAAATATACTGGAGGAGAGGATAACTTCTTGTGGAAAAGAGTCACAACACATAACCTGCAAATTCGTGACCTCTGTACAAGAATGGTACGTCTGCGAACACATTGAAAACTGTGCAAATAATTTTACTCCAAAATATTTCTTTCTATTTCACAAAATGTACGCAGATAGTACAAAATAGGTAAGAGAAAAGTCCAGGGAGTGCCACAATCACAAGCCGCAACCCTTCCTAGACACCAAGAGGAAGAGGAAACAGACACAACCAAACAAGCGCAAATCGAACAAGCATACGAAAATCACTAAGACTAGCTCTCTCTTCCCCTAGCGAGGTAATCCCAATGCTCAAAGGACTTAAAAACACAAGAATAAAATAACACCAGGCAAAATTAAAACAAATCGCCTCGTAGAATAAACGACAAAGCAACAAAAAGTAAGATTAACACCGGGACCGCCGCCTTAGAACGGTCAGTAGAATAAACCAGAGGGGTAGGGGGTGTGGTTAAAGCACTTTTACAGCTAGCCTATCACCCTGGGTCCCGTGCTACTCTTAATACAGAAATACATAAAAATCGGTTCGCATAAAGGCTCCCAACTCAGCCAATGCATCAAAGCGAAGGCATAAAAATCAACTAAATCACTATGATAAACAAAAACGAGTACTCATGGCTAATTCTACTGTGTGCTAGAGTAAATGAAAACCAATAGTTGAACAACGGCGGGCCAAGCCAAAGACATATCGTCAAAGCCCCATTCCACTGGTTAAACGTTTACGAAGAGGCCGTCTTTGAGTCTGAGGCCCGAACCGCCGTCGTGCAATTAAAGAGTGAAGCATAGCCATCAACAATGATTGGATTCATAACTAGGCATGCAGTCTACCGGATAATATCCAGGTTATAGCCAATTCTTTTATAACGGTTAATTAGTTTTCTGAATTATTCCGAAAAATTAGATTTTCCCACATTTTTTTCTAAATCTGTACATTAAGTCATCCTAAGTTCACGACGGGCAAAAGAAAAAAAATCTCCATAAACAAACTAAACTCAAAACTGAATAGAGTCAAACCAATTGAAATTCTTTAAATGATGCTATCTGAATATTCAAAGACCGGAAACGTTATTATATATAACGTATACCAAGATAGTTTTTCAAGATTTGGACATTTTTGTGGCGTTTAAGATTGTTTTCAAATGCTTCGGAGTAGCTAGGTTACACAACTTTTGGATATGAATTTTATTTATTTCAACCATTTCAACTTCATAATTTTGTTATTTAATAAATAATCATGTTGGAAGTCTTTTGTTTCTTCAAAATGACAGTTTGGAATGCCTCAGAACACAAGCAGTGTAATCAGATTACAATGTAAACTAAACGGATGACTCTTAAACATTTTGTCAATTTGAGATTGCACAGACTGGATGAAAAACAATCATCTTTATATTTATACAAAAAGTACTTTTCTGTTAATTGTTCTCTCCGTGTATGTTGTAAAAGGCTTCCAGTATCTGACTTTTTGTTACAGTCCAGACGAAAGGTGTTAAGAGTGGAATATTGTAACTATAATTGCTACGTATAATTAGACGTTTTTTTAAGGGTAATTTATGTAGCTTTCCTTTCATTTAGCTGTCGTATCTGTTTTGGATGATGCTGCTACAATGTTTGACTTTACGGTAGACATCAACTACGACTACAACTTCACAGTCACCCAGTCGAAGTCTTACAAACAGATTAAACAAGACATCCAAAGAGATATTATATCGCGGATGAAATTTCTTTCACGCTTCATTAAGATAACGGAGCTGGTGATGTCGCTAGCTATACTGTTCATTGTCGTCAAGTATGTACTTATTCTATATACCAGCTTTTACTGTCATTTAAGGGAATCGGTGCACATTCAGGGTAGGCAATTCAGTCAAAGATATTTCGCATCCTATCTTAAAAGATGGTCTACTCTAAAAAGTAAGACTTTGCTCCCATTAACAATTACTTTCCCTTTTTGAGCAGATCCTTTTTCAAAAGGGATTGAGGGTCCAGTCAGCAACGTGGAAGTCACAAAAGAGTTGTCCATTAGCTAGAATACAGTAATATTATTACTTGTCGCATTGTTGGTATTGCAGTTGGAGTTCGGTGTTATATTTACGTGTGCACAGTTGTTACAGAATATCAGTGAATAAAATATTCGCACTGCAACATAGATCAACAGGAATCCCTAAAGTATCGTGAGGTTTTGTTGTGTCCAACATTTGCCTTTAACCCTGACACTGTTCGTGCGCACATGTTTAATAAGTGGCTCTGCGTAAGGGCTCTTTAACCCATCAGTGGATGGACTTAGAAAACAAAATGTACATAAGCCACCTAAAGTAAGTTTGTCTGCATACCTCAAAGAAAACTACGTACTTATCAACATATTTGATAGGTGAGGCCTGAGCAAAATGCTAAGTGTACATGCAGTGTGAATGGATACGCCTTATTGAGATAGTTGTTAGGCTGAATATTTTACTACTCTCATATGAGCCACCGCATGACAAAACCAACAAAATGGCATATGCACTCAGCGAAGACTCAGATCAGCCATTGAAAACGCATCGAAGACTCTGATCAGACTGGGCGGATGCCCAGGCTGATCTTAGTCTTCGCAGGGAGCATATGTCATTTTGTTGGTTTGTCATGCGGTGGCTCATTTGTCATCATATGTGAATTTCCTCATAATTCCTGACCCTATACCTTTCTCCACCGTTTTGCTATATAATTGCTGAAATAAGGGGTTTACCTGAATTCTTGATAAATGAATTACATGTATTTCTTTCTATGGTTGTGTTTAAACCACCCGAAACAGTCGAAGAAACTTTTTAGAAATCGCTCACTGAAAACTGGGTATGGCCTAAATATGTGCAAGTTCATTATAGGGGTTCTAAAGCCGAAAGCTTATAAACTTTGGCCTGCTGACTATAAGGAAAAGTAGACATACATTGTGTTCTGCGGCGTCAGATCAGGATCTACACTGTTTGTCCAGGTCTACCTGTCCGAAGAATTAGGTTAGCTACGACACCATGTTTGATAGCTTTCCATAGATGGATTTTCTTCATTGATCATTAACCCATATATGCCTAGTCCCGTAAATAGGGATATTGGCAAACTATGTCGACCCAGATCCGATGCCACAAAATAATGGAAACTTTTGAAAATACTAAAAACAACTATGGTATTTTCCCTTTAAACATACAATGTACCCTTACGCAGTTAATGATGGAAAAGTTCGTTTAAAATATTCAGGTATAAATGGATTTATATTTTCTGTGTACCTCAAGGGCCTGTGTGTACCGTACGAGATACCTGTGTGATGAACGATATGATAACATCTATATAACCTATTCAGTAAGAGATTTAGATGAAAGACGCAAAGAAGTTGGTAAGGAGGGAATACTGCCTCTTAACAGCGATGAATCTGGAAAATATGTTCAGAGTAGTAAGTGCAAAGAGATTTCAAACAGTTGTTAATTATAGATCGGTGGTTAGTGCAACTGGTCTCAGGTGTTTGGGGTTCCGCGTTAGAGTGTGTAATTTATTGAGTCCGAACATGCTCTATTAGCATCATAGGCTGCGCTTATGTTAATACACAGCACCGTCCTTCGGATCGGGTCCTTATGCAGACAGAGAATCCCCATGTGCAAGTGAAAATCCAATTGAGACAAAATGGTTCCTTAGTGAACCAACTTGGCAAACCAGTCTACTGCGGGTAGTGATCGAATACAACAGACTGCACCCAGATAGAAAGAAAGACCCGAGAAAAGTGACAGTCAGTGAACACAGCCATCCCAAGCCAACAAAAGGAGAAGTGACAGTAGCGTATACACTATGCCACACCTCATATTGAATGAATCACCGGACATTTACTTGCGGTCGATCTCACCATATTTGATGCATTATCAAAACACTAAAAGTCAGATACAGTTTAAGGAATACAGTCTGAAGCCCGACTCATCGCATTCATGGTTCGTTCGTCTGTCATTACTGACAATGACCAATCTATGGTGGCATATTTCTGCCATGAGATAGCAAGATAGCTATCGCGATAATTAAAAGAATATCGTAATAACTTTCAGTTTTCTGAAAACTTTATCTTGATAGTTTTAAGACTCCTGGAAATATTATTGCGGTAATTTAGAATTCTTATCTCATTTATTTTGCGTTTGTGCTCAGAGCTGCCATGAGATAGTATGGATAGCTAGCGCGATGATTTCAGAAATAATAGTGAAAGTTTCCTGAAAAGATTATCTAGATAGTCTAAAGTTTCCTGGAAATATCATTGCGATCATTTAAATTTTTTTCTCGATATTTCCACCATTTATATTCTGATATCTATAAATTGATGTCTGTGTTTTGGAATACATTTGTTATTATTGTATGTGTTTCTGCTTATAGATGAGTGGGACGGTTCTGGATGTTCCCAAGGACCGAGAAATTAATAATGTAGCAAGATCACGTGAAACTACTTATGCACTGATATCTATCAACTCATATTTGTTTTTAAATTATTCCTTTTGAATTCGATATAACAAGTAAAAAAACACTCAAATCGGAAGGAAACTATCTATTTCAGCAAATAAATAATATCACCACCACTACTACTACTACTACTAAAATGAAGATCCTGCATCCGTTTCGGTCCATTCCGGTATTTAGGCGCATTCCGGTATTGATAGCGGAAATATCGAATTAATAATTTAAATTATCGCAATAATATTTGCAGAAAACTTTACAGATTATCAAGATAATATTTTCAGGAAATTTCAGGAATTTTCTTGATAGTTTCTGAAATTAACGCGATAACTATCTAGCTACCTCATGGCAGCTCTGGTCACAAACACAAAAAAGCGAGGTAGCAATTTTAGTTTTTATCGCAAGCTACCTCGTGGCAGAAATATGCCACCATACTAAGTGAAGTGTTATTGTTTCTGTGTTCTAAGATGGCTGATGAGACCAATCTTATCTTTAAACTGCAGACAAAACAAGAGAGTTCTGAGGAAGAAAGCACTGTTGGTGATGCGCCTTAGCTCTGGCTTTCTGCATGCATATAAATTAGAACGAAGTACATCTATCAGCCGTAAAGGATTTGACAACTAAGCAGGCTATCTGCGACACAAAATCCATGCCATTACCAGCATTTGATATTTAGTGTTCATCTTCTAGAAAAAAATGATGTAGCATTCATCAGATATTTACTGAATACCGTATTGGCCCTTTTAGTCCTAAATCAGAGGCAGCTAAATGTGGCGGGTGATCAGGGTCAACACTGCTTACCGTCCTATTGGCTGTTTATAGACACATCAACGGGTAGAAAATGCGTTTTTTCAACATTTACAACCTGTATGTTAAGAAATTAATGTCCGAATATATTGGGTAAATATGGTAGTTCCTAATTAACACCCTATTTTAATATGCTCTGCTACAAAGACGTCTTATATTTACTATTCGACCTATGTATTTAGTAAGGAACGGGAAATACACCCATTTTATTTGGCCTAATACTGCCAAGGAAGGACTAGTACCGCACATAGTGTACTGTGCTACGTAGAATAATTTTTAATATCGAATACGGCTCAAACTGGTGCTATGGGGAGGGCATGGCGGGAGGGACTGGTGGCTTAGGCAGCCACGCAAACGACATTACTGTATATGAAGAGAGTTAATATAAACAAGTGTCCGATTTTCTTTCTTTTGTGTGTTCTTTATTTCCAAAGGCAACCTTTTAGATTTTTATTTGCACTTTTGCTGTCTTCTCTAGGCATACTTACAGTCATTTCGTCTCCACTGTTTTTACTTACAGTGTCTGCCACTATGATTGGTAGTGAGAAGAGAAAACTTGCGATAGGATTATTCTTTTTCATTATTAGTATGTTCAATGCGGGTTTTTACCTTATGTGTGATGTTGGTCTCTACTATGTGCTCTTTATTGTTGCTAAACACTTCTCGGGTGAAACTGGACAAATACCAAGTAAGTGCGATCATTTCACTTGAAATGGAACAAAGAATGTATTTAAACTGGATAATGCGAGTGAAGTTGCAGAACACCTGTATATCGTTATGTAGTTCATAGCTACAGATAAGAGGGAGTATCCGCATAATATCTTTCTTATTTCTCCACGAAACATATGTTGTGGTACTCATTAGAAGCGCCTCGCCGCTATTTCTCCACGAAACATATGTTGTGGTACTCATTAGAAGCGCCTCGGCGAGGCGCTTCTAATGAGTACCCACAACATATGTTTTCGTGGAGAAATAAGAAAGATATCAACATTTTTTGGATGAAAAAAATGCCTTATCTGTTGCTATGGTAGTTTAAAACTTACTTTTCAAGTACATGTATTTATTTACTTCAAGATAAAATCGACACTTTTTCATTTTATATTATTATGTAATATTTAGTCATTATTGAATAAAAAAAAACATGTAAACCTGTAATATACTGGCCAATTGTTTTAAGTACCTGTACCATGTAATTAGAAAGTATTCATTTCAAAGTCTATCTTAATGCTATTCAGGTACTAAAAACGCATGATTTAAAGAAGAATAGAAAAGCACAGCTAGCATTATATGTATGCAAATCGTTCTTTCAAATATAAATACTATTACAGCACCTCCTCACACTAAACTACATGTGAGTGGGTCCGGACCTATGGCGAACATGTACAAGTCTATAGTGAGTATGTTTGATCCGATAGCCGATACTAATGTCAGAATAAGTGCAGGACCATGCACACCAATACCTAATGAGCCAGACTGGACAATGTACGACCAGATAGGTAAGAAAAATAAATTAACCTCCCTTCTAATTAGTTGATTAATTCTAAGGAAAGACACATGCTCCCCAATTCTTCCGTCAGCAAATTATTTCCTTTGATAGTTTCTGCTATTTTTGAAAGCTTTTGTATACTAGTGAGGCAACTTCCTTTCTGCAAAAATGCTTCCATTTGAAAAACATGGCAGCGAAATTTTCGGGGGAATCCATTCATCTTACGAGTATGATTTATTTTCAAATAATTTAAATAGATTCCAGAAGGAATGACCTTTGAGAGCAAAGAACCAAGTTACACTAAATAAAATACAATATTGTCAAGTTTTGGGCCGTCTATATATTAACATCTTTTCAGATATCCTGTTGGTTTGCAAAGACAGTAACACTTGTCGGATTCTCCTACCTTGGTGATTTAGACGCCTGTGTTTCTGCGTGACTTAGCAAAACTCCAACTTTTTGATGAAATCGTTACTTTTAGAATCCTAGTGAGAGCGATGCACAAGCTTCTACTATTTAAAGCTTTAAAATCCACTTTCGTCTAATAAATGTTTTCAATATATAGCTAATGATATTCCATACCTTTCTTTTGTAAATATGAAATTTAAGGGGAATTTAGAGAACCAGCTGTTGAAATTGTTTTGCCTCTCTCCTGAAAAAGGTCTGCTTTGGAGTTAACTTGTTCCCCTATGCACCAATTATTTTCTTTAAGAGTAGAACCCTTTTTAAAAGGGATTTCATTTGCAGGTAAACGAACAGAAAGTCACAATGGACTTTCCATTTTTATACCCCACAAACTGTTTTAGTGGGGTGGAGGTGCGAGGGGGAGTGCATTCTGTTTTCACATTGTCCGTCCGTTACGCTTTGGTTTCTGCTTTTTATCTTGCTAAATAATTTAAGGAATCTTTTCGTGTCTTGCATAAATGTTGACATTGATCAGATGTTGCTGTTACACAATAATAAGGGCCTAGAGATTAATTGCTTCAGAGTTATTTCCCTTTGTAATTCTTGAAAAGGTGTTTTGGTTTTTGGATCTTATCATGCTAAATAGTTTTAGGAATCTTTTCATATTTTGCATAATCTTTGGTATTGATGAGGTGTTGCTGTTCGACAAAACTAAGAACCTAGGAAATAACTCCTTTAGAGTTATTTCCCTTTCTTATTCTTGAAAAGCTGGTTTTTTTAATTCTATTCTGTTGGTTTCTGCTTCCTGTCTTGCTAAATAATATCAGGAATCTTTTCATATTTTGCATAAACAGTGATATTGATAAGGTGTCGCTGATAGTTAAAAATTAGGGCCTAGGGTTTAATTCATTTAGAGTTATTCTGCTTCTTACCTTGAAAAGGCGTTTTCATTTCTGCTTCTTATCTTGCTAAATATTTTCAGGAATCTTTTCATATTTTGCATAAACTTTAATATTGATATGCTGTTGCTGTTAGACAAAAATTAGAGCCTAAGGGTTGATTCCTTTGGAATTATTTCCCTTAGTAATTCTTGAAAAGCTTTTTTCATATTTTGCATAAACTTTGATATTGATGAGATTTTGCTGATAGACAAAATTAGCCCCTGTGTTTAATAACTTAGGAGTTATTTCCCTTTGTAATTCTTGAAAAGTTGTTTTGGTTTCTGCTTCCTATCTTGTTAAATAGTTCTAGGAATATTTTCATATTTTGCATAAAATTGAATTTGAGAAGAGGTTGCTGTTAGACAAAAATAAGGACTTAGAGATAATTCCTTTAGAGTTATTTCCCTTTGTAGTTCTTGAAAAAGCGTTTTAGTTTCTAAATAATTTAAGGAATCGTTTCATATTTTGCCTAAATATTGATATTGATAAGATGTTACTGTCAGAGAAAAATCATGGCCTAAGGGTTAATTACTTTATATACCCTTTCTTATTCTTGAAAAGGCATTTTGGTTTCTGCTTCGTATCTTGATAAGAATCAACACATCTCTAAGTATTTTTGAAGCAATTTGATACTTTGCAGACTCGTTACAGACATAATGAACATGTGCAGGAAAAAGTATGATGCTGACAAAATTATTTTCGTCAAAACAACAGCTTTTTTCACTCAGTCATTTTTTTTTTTTTTTTTTTTTTTTTTTTTGGTAATTCTTGAGCACTGGGTTTTGTAGGCTCTGAGATGGTGCTGCTGGGATAGTGCATGCATGGTGATATCATTTTGGCTCAAACAATTTGTTGACAAATTCTAATACTTTGTGGATTTGACAAAATGATTGCCACTTTAATTTCGCCATTTATGTCTATCCGTATGCCTGTCTGTTTGTATTCGTTTTTCTCTGCCACATACAACCTGAAGCAAATATGCAAAGGCAGTCATTACCTCGCGGGATATCTAATAAGCACTGCTTATTGACACTTCTCTCTCTCTTTTTTTTTTTTTTTTTTTTTTGCATTAGTGTTTTTTTATTATTATTATTATTAGTAGTAGTAGTAGTAGTAGTAGTAGTAGTAGTATTTTTATTTTTTTTTTTATTTTTATTTTTTTTTTTTTGTGATTCTCTACCAGGTTGTTGATTTTCCCTTAGAATAGTCGAAATATGGTTGACTATCATCTTCTCTCAAAAAAGGTAAGAGAAAAGTCCAGGGAGTGCCACAATTACAAACCGCAGCCCTTCCCAGATCCCAAGAGGAAGAGGAAACCGACAAATCTAAACAAGCACAAACCGAACAGACGTACGAAAAGCACTAAGATTAGCTCTCTCTTCCCCAAGCGAGGTAATGAGGTATCTCAAGACTTTGAGATATGAACAATCTTTGTATATTCGCCTACCTAGTTTACCATGCTCATCTACAAGTCGGTTGATTGTCTTAGCAACATTTCATTTCACTGTAAACTATGTAAATAGCGTCTGCTATGAAACCGCTGAAATGATTTGAACCAAACTTGGCAGTTATTATCATTATCTTTCATATCGATCAAACAGTTTGATCGGTTTTCGTAGCAGGCGGAAGGTTCACATAGGCTAACAATGGGGAGATTAGGAAAGTACATCTCCATTATAAATAAAGAGTTTGAATCAAATACCTTTGCTGTCCTCTATCATATTTTATGGTTTTTAATGCTCATTCGGCTTTGGTTGGATGCTACGTAAACTATTTTTGCTATGAAATCTTTAAATGACAAATCTAAAACTACAAAAAAAAAAGTGATTTGAGTGATTTGAGCAAACTTTTGCATTAGTATCATTAATTTTTAAGTGGTTCTCTTTTGGGTTGCTGCTTTCTGGGCAGACCGGTTGTTTTTATTTGATTGTAATAGCAAAATTTAAACTAAATCTGGCATTTCTAAGGGTGCTTCTCTAGTACTTTAAATGCCGTCCAGTCGATTTGGTTGGTTGCAGTGGCAATAATGGAAAAGTGTTCTTCGATATCTCTAAACATGATATGGCTCAGTTAAACCAAGCGGGTCTCTTATTTCTTTTCTCTTTGATTTGTAGGAATCATATACCTTATCTGCCTTATACTGACCATTGTGGAGCCCTACGGATTACGCCTTTGCCATCTAATCATGGGTTGTTACTTTCCAAAGAGAGAAAGACAGAGAGCTGTATGGCTCTACAACCACATTGTAAAGTCACGAGGAGGCATTCTTGAACGTGCAAAGAAACGAATGCAAAAAGCTCAGTTCGGGGATGTTGCTGTTCAGCATATCAGTCTTACGGGTCAGCTGGCAGCTAGGTAAGATCTAACACCTTTAACAGAATTCCTTGTACAAAAAAATAAATACAAATGCCGCGTCCAGGAAAAATATGTCTTCGACAGTGGTTCTCGCTTAATGATGAGGCTTTTGATAATGAATGAGTAAATGAACGAACGAACGAATGAATGGATGGACGGCACATATAAGACGAAGCAGGTGCATGTTGTGATTTGAGTCGTCAGTATATATAGTTTTGATCAAGCTGATTAAGCAACTGCCGAAAATATAAAAAAAAATGTGGAAATATGGAAGGAATTTCTTTCTGTAATCATAGTGTTTTAACAATCCGTCCATGCAAACACATTGATAGATGATGATACAGAAATATGCATTGTCGACAGTTGCGAGTATAGCTAACTTTATTTCAGTTTTCCTATTCTGGAGAGGCTGTTTAAATGGCTCGGATGGGAAGTAAAAAATTGTCTCTATTGTGGACGGGAGGGGAAGCCAGATGATTACATGAACTTTGTCCACTGTGCTTTTGCTGACTGTGACGGCAAGTACCACTAACTTATGTTACTCATTATACTCCAAGATGCCAAGGGTGTTATACCCCAAGCACACATAGTATACCAAAGATGTATATAGTTTTTATCTTTTTCTCGTGTGTACCTGTCTTTCTATAAACCGTTTACCGTCAAATATTTCTCTGCAACTACTGCACCTAGGATCTTGTAATGAAGTACAAATGTTGGGTATGGCACTTGGTTTAATGGAAAAGCGCCTGCTTAGATATATACTGAAAGGAAAAAGAAACGCAGGGTAAATTTTATTCCTAAATTTCATTCAAGTTTGAAAAAGTTTGTTAAATATTTTACTATGAATACAAAACGGTACATATATGGAACAAAAGTTCCAAATTTCATTGGTTTATGATCAGCACGTCCCGAGTTATTGAAGTTCATTGGTAGCTACCCCCCAAATCTTGAAATCAAAATCAAACTGAAAATCAATATCGGGTGTGCCCCCCTCTTGCTGCCGTTGCTGCCCTAAGTCTCCTTTGGATAGAGATAGCCAAAGCATTGACAGTTCGCATCGGGATGTTATTCCATTCATCGATCAATGCATTCCTTAGTTGTGCGAGAGTTGCGGGGGGATTTCGGCGCTTTCTAACTCTTCTGTCCAGCTCATTCCACATGTGCTCTATTGGGGTCAAATCTGGACTGTACGGTGGCCATGCTAGTGGTGCGATGTTATTGTTTGCCAGGAAATCCTGACAAACTCGGGGAACATGTGGTCGGGCATTGTCCTGCTGCAGAATCAGATTACGTTGTTGCACAAACGGGACTGCAACAGGACGCAAGATCTCATCCCTATACCTTACTGCGGTCATATTGCCCGCAACAATAATCAACTGTGTTTATCCCGTGAGCAATGCCTCCCCAGACCATAACGGAGCCATCCCCAAACCGATCCCGTTCGACAACACAGGCGTCGGCAAAGCGTTCTCCGCGACGTCAGTACACACGACGTCGACCATCTGCGCGATAGAGAGTGAACCTAGACTCGTCCGTAAAAAGACCTCGTCTCCACTGCCTCATCGGAAATAGCCTGGGCGCATGCGCCGTCAACCACGCCATACGACGCAATCTACGTGCCTGGGTCAGAGGCAGACCAACGTATGGACGACGAGCTCGAAGACCAATCTCACGCAATCGACTTCCAACAGTCTTCGGAGAAATTTGTCGATTATGCGTACGTACTGTATTAAAGGCAGTTTCGGTAGCAGTGAGATGACGATTCCGCAAATGTGCCTGACGGATTGTCCTGTCTTGACGTCGCGACGTCACGCGTGGACCGCGGTCGGTCTGCTAAATGCCCTGTCTCCCTTAAACGTCTAACAAGACGTTCAATTGTTGAGACGTTAACCCCAAAATGATTGGCAACTTGCTGTTGCCTCTGACCCTGCATCAGCAACGCAGTTGCCCTACCCCTCTGAACATCAGTCAATCGTACCATGATTGAAAAAAAAGTTCAAAGAAGCGTAAAAATGAAAAGAAAAATCGGTAAAAGAATCGAAGAGCGTTGTGTATCGTTGAAGTGCACCAAATGGTGTGATGAAATCATGTGCTGAAGGTTTAAACATGCTTGTTTTGCACGAAATTTTGGCTTTCCGTATTGTCCGATATTGATTTTCAGTTTGATTTTGATTTCAAGATTTGCGGGTAGCTACCAATGAACTTCAATAACTTGAGACTTGTTGAACACAAACCAATGAATTTGGAACTTTTGTTCCATACATGTACCATTTTGTAATCATAGTAAAATATTTAACAAACTTTTTCAAACTTGAATGAAATTTGGGAATAAAATTTACCCTGCGTTTCTTTTTCCTTTCAGTATACATTTATTTGTCCATCTTTCAGTTAAAAAGTTGGACATCTACGTCAAAAGTTTTGCTTCAGTATTTTAAGATTCCATTTCCGTTAAACATTTCTCTGAATTTACTGCATCTAGGATCGTGAAATAACTTGGTACGCGTTTGGTTATTTTCTGGGAGGACTGACCCGCTCCTGCTTATTATTTATGTGTTCATTTTTCTTTCTCTGCAATCAAATTTAGGACATCTGCTTTTTTCAATTTTTAGAAGTCAGTGGTCACTTTGTGTAGTACTTGCTTATTTGCTGAAATATAAAAGAATGCAGCCAGGAAAGTCCATATTCACGATGCACAAGCATTCGTCTTCCCGAGGCTCCAAAATAAGGAGAGATGAGAAACAATGAATAAAAAAACAACAACAGAAAAGCATATTTGCAATAAGACCGGCATACAACTAAATAAGAACTACGACAAAGAAAACGTCTTAGAACAGTCAGCAGAATAACTAGGCAGGTGGAGGAACTTAAACTACTTTTGCTTGCGCTAAATCTCGTCCATTAAAATTCTGATGCAGTTCCAAATTACAAACATGCGTTCGCAACACGTGAGGACCTGGACCTGATCGATCAGTAAAACATCACATTAAAACTCATATAAACACAAACTTTCTGGCGATGAAAAGCAGATGATGATCTACAGTCCGAGCACAATAAAACCACAAGTAGGACCACGATGGACGGCGACCACAGCGGTAGATTTTAGGGTGTCAAGATGATGTATAAGCGATCAGCAAAGTACTTATTCGGCGTTACCCTATTTACCTTAAGTATTCGGACACCTTCACTCCTTACAAAACATATCCGCAAATTTGAACAACTAAATTTTATTCCCTGTTAATGTATCTAAAATTGCCCGATGCGATGCAAACAGTTTAGACCCTGATCAGACGCAACGTTCTGACCTGGGTCTACATGTTTGGTCTGGTCTGTCTTTCCCAGTGTTTAATGTTAATACGATAGTTTATTCGCTGTTTGCATATACAGTCAACTGCGTCTGTTCTTGGTTCATTTGTTGAACACGTTGTACAAATGATCGACTTATTATATATCAAATTCGAATTTTCAGAACTTGAGTTTTCAGTATTTTGCATTCAAAACAGTTTCAAAAGTAAATTGATACTATTCTTATTGCGACTACTCAGACATTCCTACAGACTCTTTTACTGCAGCTTTAATGTTGGAGTCCGGACTTTTAATTGTCATTATTTTGTTTTATCTTAATAAGGGCACGTTTTCAATTCCAGCTGTCTACTGTATTGACTGTTTTGCGGACCTGAAGAATGTATGTGCGGTATGCTCTAATCCAGTCGAGCTCAAAGGTTCTTATGCAAGTGAAGAACAGTAAGTATACTGGACGTCTGGCCTCATTTTGTTACTGGAGGCGTATTTTCCCTTTTGTGAATTTACCAATTATGTCTTTTTTAATGACTAATGATTTACAGGATTTCGGCACCGCTTTTCCCTTTTTTATATAGATTCTAGTGTATCGTAGAATCGTCAGTGTTTCTCTTTTTAATTAATTTTGACGAAAAGATCCACCAATTAAGTATCGTTAGAATTTCACACATAAGAAAAGCAAATCTGTAAACAATTACTGACCATATATATATATATATATATATATATATATATATATATATATATATATATATATATATATATATATATATATATAGATATATATGACTGAGCTCAGTTAAAGTCAAAGAAAAGGAAGTAAACGGTTGAAACTTAAAGGACGAGACAAATATTTCCGTGAAATGCTTCTAGGTTAACGGAGCCGAGGTAGCGTCCAGCAGTGGACTTGATACACTTGGTGGATTTTCTGCATTTTATTTAGAAGGGAGACAATGTTTGCGACTTTCACCCCGTACTTCACCATATACTTTTTTATTCCCTTTAGGATCAGTGAGTCCATCCTACTTACTTTCTTGGGTTCATTTAGCCCATTCTGATATCTTGGAAATTCGAATACCGCTTAAGTCGGTACTAGTGGGAGTAGGGAGTATGCAGCCTCGCAAACTCCATTGCTGCACTTTATTCTCTTGTGTGTTCTTTGTTTTCTAAGGCAACCTTTTAGATATTTATTTCTGTTTGCTTTCCTCTACGTATAGCCTTCTCAAAATGGAAGCGAATTTTTTTTGTTTAAAGCTGACTAATTTTAAGAACAACACTTTTGATAGAGTCCCCTCCCCTTAAAAGACAAGAGAAATACGACAAACGTTACAATAAAACAAATTTCAAAGACATTATGCAATTTACCCTAAATATTGGGACACTTTGGCATCTGACCATTCTTGTTCTAAAATTCGAACAATTCCATTTTACTACCTGGTGATGTGTCAGAAAACTGTTGGATTATTAGAAAACATTATAGACCCTGATGAGGCGCCGCAGAATTTGGTCTGCACTATTTTGTCAGGCTATTTGACCCAATTCTTACGGTAAGTAATTACATTTCTGTCACTATACTTAGGGTGAATCGTATGTGTATTTATTGCAGAGATTCCAGTATTGATGAAATAGAAAAGGAGAAATTGAAGATGCAGAGAGAATATCGTGAAACAAGAATTCAACGGATTCAAGAGGCACGAAGGCCGAGTAAACTCCTGCTTGGGTTTAGACAAATGGTTGGTGAAGTAGACAAAGACGCTAAAAGACCCAGTGATGCTATAAGAGAAGCAAGTACATCTTCTGGAAGCATAGAAAAAGACCATCAAGACATTGGAAGACAAAATACCAATCAAAATGAGTACGTGGTACAATACAGTGCAGGTGCTGCAATGAACATTTTATCGAATAATGCCGTTACAGACAGCACTGGTGGAGTGGGTAAACATACAGGGGACTACATTAGTATCGCAAAGGATCATAAACAAAACGGTTTCATGTATGAAAGAACTCTAGATGATTATGACAGCTCAGATACTGAAAGTGTTGTGTCTTCTTGCTCATCAGTTGATTCCGATGATTTGGATTACAATTATCAATATGACACATGTACTTATAGTAGAAACTACCAAGATGCGTGTAGATCTAGTGATGACGAAGGTGATTATGATGATAACGGTGGCATTGATGAATTGGAGTTTGGTCGAAACATAAACAATTCCTGCATAAATGAATTGGTAATGAGTGATATATATAGTGACACTGATACAGATACTGATAATACTGACGATGATCAAACAGCAACACGCGAACCTGAAGAAATAATAGTGCATCGAACATAACAACTCATCAAGCCTTGATTAGCAGTTGCTTCATTTGACTAAAACAAAGAAATAGACTTCTCTTTCTTCTTTTTTAGTGTACTTATGGTTTTCATTGTCTAAAAAAAAACAAAAGACAGTTAAACTTTTTTCCTAAAATTAATCAGAATGACTGAACATCCGTTTTAATTTCGCTTGCATGAACATCAGACTGAATGCACAAGTGCTTCGTGTATTTGGTCTATATTGTAATATATGGGAAGTAAAAATGCATTATTTTTGATCAGCCTACATGTTGATATTGAGTCTTTGTGGAAAATATGCATATATGCGCACTTATTCTAATACAGTATGCACATATGTGCATGTCTGTTCAGCAAGCCTGTTTGTAATAATTAACATAATCTTTTTCTATTTATCATCGCTTAAAATACCTCTGAGGTGTTGGCTCTGAGAATATACGTTTTTTATTATCCTCACAACTGGGAAGACGTTGGAGGGGCATATTGTTTTTGGGTTGGGTCGTTCATCCGTTCATCTGTTCGATCATTCGTCATGCTCAGTATACAACCAAGAACGGTTATTGATAGGATCTTGAAATTCTATATATGGAAAAAGGATGGGAAATAAGAAGAACGTATTTGTTTCATTTTTCAGGGTCGTACTTGTAATTCTGGAGTAATGCCCCTCTTTCGCTAAAAGGCCCAGTGATGCTTTAAGAGAAGCAGTGAAATCTTGTACATCACCTCGCCTGATTAACTTTTAAAAACTCAGATTAATTTTGTCAGAGTTATGTCCCTTTCCACTTTTGGCATTTTTATCGACAAGCCTATAGTTGGGGCCTTAGTGTTTTACAAACACATTTCAAATTTCTTTGTGGCCTCTGGATGCAGAGTTATGTTTTATTCAGTTAGGTGCAGTTTTCTCTTCCGTTTGTTCTGTCTTATCTAACTTTATGATCGCTTCACTTGGAGAAGAAGAAGACGGTTGCTTGGCTAGTCCTCTAGTTATATGTTCTGGCTGTGAATGTTCCTGCGTTTTCGCTTTTCCTCTCGATATCGAAGGTAGACAGCGATCTGTGAATGTGGCACTTCCTGATTTTTTGTCAAGGGAAGTGTCTTACATTTAGCACATGAAACCAGGGCAAAATTCTATTGGAGCAGTGAGAATAACAGGAAAGTTTTTTCTTGGACGTATATCTTGTTATGTAGAAACAAAAAGGACCTGTATTAGAATAAGGAAAATATATAAAGCACATCTCGTGATGCATAATTAAGGTCAGGTGGTCGCTGACTAATTAGTCAAGAATGAAAGCCTACACTAAATGGCATAGCCACGAACTTTTTCAATATTGTTTTTACAATGCATGAAATCCATAAGATGGAGAACATCAATGTTAATATGGCCATGACATATGATATTGACACGTATATTTAACGTTACATTTAACATCTGCCTATCTATCTATGTAGCTAGCCAGCTACCAAGCTATCAAATTAGCGTAAAGTAACCATGTAAAGAGGAATATCGTGCAGCTATTTATTTTAATAAAGGCAAGATTTACTTTAATTTGATTTGCAGTTTTATGGTCCAGTAAACACTGGCAAAGTTATGTCGAGCCGGTCAGTTATCCTATTAACACTTGTCTCGGGTAGGCCTAGTCCTCTAAGTAGTTAACCAGTGCTTTGTGCATATAATTTTGTCAGTAACTGAAGCTACCTTCTTGAATCAGCGGAGTCGGAAAATTGACCGTAGAAAGTATTTCATGATCAATCTCCACGAAACTTATGTGGCCAAGCTGGGATTCGAACTTGCGACTCTGGATCTTCAGTCAGACGCCTATCGACTGCGCTATGGATACCGTTACAGAGAGTAGTCCATAGTCAAATCAGCGGACCGACAACCTTGAAACAACGTCGTTTCGGCGTTTCAATATCTTTGACTTTGAATCCGTATTGCAACGTTTTTCAACTGTGCCGGCATGCTGGGAACGTGCTCTGTCCCTGTTACTCTCTCACAACAAAGAAGAAACGAAAAATAAATATCAACTTTATTGAATGGCTCTCATTTTCACAAAACATATCGTCAGACATTCTTTTCCTCAGATCTGGATAGTCAAATCATCAACCCTAACATTTCCATGAAGATGAACGCACAATTTCTTCATGGATGTAGTCAGTATCAAAGTTAATCAACAACAACGTTGTTTACGATCAACTCATCATAGTTCTGATGTTTAAACTAAAACATACATCTCAGGAAAAGTTTGTGGAAAATAACGTTTTACACAAGTAAACTCAGACACACACCATCAACACACAATACACGAATGATTAATGGCGGAATGTATTATTACCAAAAGCAAATGAGCTGCGCCATGGGAAGATGCATTTGGGCATGTAGGGACAGCGAAGGCCCAGATCAGATACCGCATGATCTGGGCCTTCGCTGTCCGCTTAAATAATTATTTATGCCGGGCTGGAGCCCGGCGTATCTATTTGAGGTTGTTTTTGTAAAATGTGTATGCATTTGAAGAACATTGGTTTTCTTCCAATTTTATAGGGTTCTTAGTGGGCTTAAATATAACTATTCACCCCCCACTTTTTTATTATTATTCAAAGTCACACTTTTGCAGCAGAGAACTGTGCTATTGGTAACATAGTGAAATAAAAAATGGGAAGTACTGTGTAGAATGAATGTAGCAATGTGGGTTTTGCTCATTTAAAAGAGAAATGAGCAGTTGTCCCGTAGGAGCCCCAATTTGACCATTCGACCTGGAATGAGCTTGTTGCTGTCAATATTCGTACACGTTTGAAATTTTTCATTTCGTTTTTTTCGTCGTACTACGAAGAAGAAACAAAAGATATTTTTCTTTCTTTACGATTGGAAATATGCATTCTCAAATCGAACGGATTATAAGCTGGTTTAATAATTCAGTTTAATTTGATATTCAAGCATGGAAAGATTTGGGCCGAAAGAAAACGTTACGAGTGGAGAAAAGAACGAAACACTGCTACATAGATGATTTCGGATATAGTATTTTCGGCCTAGGCTATAGATGGCGACATGTAATTATGTATGCGGGCTAGAAAACAGACGATCATAGTTGATTTTTTTACATAGCTCTGATAACGTCTATAATGTTTTTATCGTTGAGTATTGCGATAATTTATATAATTACAACCTTTCATGAATTATAACATTTTTTCACTATACTACGATCTATTGGGAGCTAAGTAATGCATGACAGATTAGTTTCCCGGCGTATTGATGCTTTGCATCAATGTTTTCTTGTTAGATATTATTGTAGAATATGATGAGGTATATCAAGGTCGTCCTTGGTTAGACCCTGCTGATCTTGAATTTTACCGCTCGCAAATTGCCAGAAAGTGCATTTTCTCATTACTGTCAATGGGAAAGAGCTTTAGCGTGTATGAACCGGTGAAAATATGTGAAGATACCGGGTAGAACGACTCAGGCCAGGTCATTCAAATTTCGTCAGGATTTCCTACATTCCCAGTGGGCACACAACGTTAATATGACGTCGTATCAACGTCGATGCATCGACGTTGATATGACATCATTTTGATGTTGTGTGTCTGCTGGGTTGTGTATCCGGAATTCCTCCTCGTGAAAAACGAAGTCAGTACGGATACCCATTGATCTGTGTTTTCACTGCTCGCATATGCCCACAGACGTTGTTCATATATTTTAGTCTTAGGTTATAAGGTTGTCAAAGTACAGTAGGAGTGTTTGTTTATTTTTAAAGCGCATGCCATATTACTGGTAACAAAGGGGCAGAAATAAATAATGTTATTAAATGAGAAAACTGGATGACTAGTGAGTCAAATTTTGGTTCTTTGATTCAGTTCTTATCTTGGCCCAGAAGTACGATTGTTTTTCAGTTAAATCTTATTCCACTTCGTTTTCTTCAGCTGGTTCTTCAACTGGTTCTGGTTCTAGTTCGTAAACTGGAATTTCATTGTTGAAAGTACTGAAAAGAAAATGAGATAGTGTCACTACCGATTACATATATTTATGCACATGTGCACGGGAACAAAATTTCATTGTGAAATTAAGACCAGCCTACGTGTCCAAGTAAGTGTTGTAGCTGTTTGCACATACAATGCATGACATTACTTTGCGTTAATATATCTATGCAAACTGTATATTTCTTAGTCATAGCTTACGTATTGGGAACAAAACTATTGATTTGATTTCTTATTTCTCAAAAAAAAAAAAAAAATATAAAAAAAAACATGCTGTGGGTATTCATTGGAAGCACTTCACATTGAGCATTATTGCTCATGAAAGCAATTTTAACTAACTTTAAGAGGACTTGATACACCTGGGCCCAGTTGTTCAAAGCGTCGTTAGCTTAACGAGCTCGTTAAGGGTCATTTCGTTAACCGTTTTAGGGGATTCAATACACAATATTCTGATATTTTTTGCTGAAAAAATGTGAGTACTGCAAAAGCTACTCATATTTTTTCAGCAAAAAATTTCAGAATATTTGCGTATCACTCCATGTAAATTTTAACGAATCGTTAACTAACGACATCGTTAGCTTTGGACAACTGGGCCCTGATAGATTTTCCGCCATATTTTACAACTTTGGTGACTTCCTGTTTGCTTTCCAACATACCAAATTTATTCTGGAAAGGGAGGAAAGGATTTGCTTCCAAGGGGTACAAAGTCTTTCCTTTAAAAGCAGACCACTAAACAAGATTTGCCTCCCCTGAAAGTGTAACCATTCCCAATAAATAATGGTAACTAAACTGAACTACCAGAAACTCTATCGTCGTCGTGTACAGCTGTGTGGATTCAAATATGAAAATTATAACGTCGACGTTCGTTTGAGATGTCTCCAACCAAATACAAGCAAACTACGAGCCATTAGAAAACGGGCATTTAAACAGTGGTGCAGCAGAACAGGTTGCTCGAATCAGACTGTGTATCCATCCCGCACAGCCTGATCAATGCATTCACAATGTGCCCAAAGAACCTTAGGATATTGTAGAATATATCGAAGAGCAGCATCAGCTGATCATAATCAGCATTTAACTATTCTTTTCCTTCGCCCCAAGATACGCAAGATGGATAACAAGTGGTGTGCAAATGATCATGATGTTTATACCTTTTACTACAAGAGTCGTGCGAGAAGTTTTGACAATATCTGGATCAATTCTGATAGGAAATGTTGTTCTATTTTGACATGAACTGAAATAGGTCTTTCATTTGAGAGGATATAAAAGATTATGGTAGTGGGCGAACATATATAAAGTTGATATTGAGTACGAGCTAAAATGCATTATTTCTAAAATATATAATGACAAAAGAAGGATCGTATATGCCACTAGGTTTTGCTTTGGGGCACATTTTAACACGTATTTGTTTCTGTTAATTTTACAGAATATTAAAGCCAACAAAATTTACGTTCTTTCTAGAGGTTCTAAGGTACGGTATATTATCAAAAATATATGAATTAATGGTTTAAAGACTGACGCCCTTTACAATGCATTGCTTTTTAAACCTGGTGGTCAAGTGAGAAATGTTATCAGATTTGCTTCCTTTGAAAAGAATATTTGGATATGATGCCCAGTTCAGACTACTACACATAAACTGAGCGGAGCATCGCTGTTAACACGTCCTGAAAGATTTGCCCTAATCGGCCAACTGTTACCTTTCTACTATCGGTGATTGCAGTAGTCCTTTAACTGCAGTTTCAATATCCGTCATAGGAGCATCTTCACTGAATCTGTAAGCTGGATAACCCTGCTTATTGACGAGGAACACTTCATAATTCCAACGTACATCACTTACTCGCAAAGGGTCGTAAAACAAATTGTCTTCAAACACATCATGGGTAGGGCCACAACGAGCCTATAAGAGAAAATATGTAAAAATGGAAAGGAGCGAGCGGTTTAATTAAACCAATAGGAATAGCAAACTATATATATAGTTTTCAGGTGTACAGCTCTCTTATCAGATTCAAAAACGTAATTTACACAAATTAAATAGGTTTTACCTTCAAATGCCAAAAAAAAAAAAAAATTTCTGTTTTTGTTTTGTTTTTTTAAATGGCTTTTAAATTCACATGCAGTCAGTAAAGAACACGGTTTACATAAGCATTCACATACACTTCCTCGTGGAAAGTATTACTTAGTTTGTTTCTCATATATAGGTGTAGACGCTATCAATTTTAGGAATATACATATCCATAAAGACAAAGATCAGAAATTTCGAATTATTTCCTGCAGTTATTCCTCGTCTCTTCCAACCTAAATATTCCTTTATAAAGATGTGTGCTGCTACATTTAAACACCAAGGATAGCAGGCGTTACATATTAGGCGCGCAATTCAAGCATGGTGCGGACAACAACGGCCCAATTCAGCCTGTGCATCCGCATCCTTATCAACTTTGCGGTTTGGTGGCTGGTCTAGATGTTTACTATTCACACATGCACTGAAAACACATTTTCCCATGGCGCAGCTTATGCTTATACATCCTCTTAGTTTTCCTATTAACTTGGTGACCGTATTGCCTATTAACTGCGAGCTTGACATCGGGAGTAGTATAGGCGCCTCTTTGGGGTGGCAGCCATCTTGGATGACGTCATCGGCGGCCATCTTGGATTATTTTTAGAAACAGGGTTTTCCCGATCTATATTTAGACTTGGTTTTTTTTCCAGATTTTATATTTAGAAATGACCGTATGATTTATTTTTAGAGATGACCTCATGGTTTGAAATAGTATGACTTGTATACTCAATCTAGGACTTGATCACGGACATTTGCGGTTCAGGTCCTAGTCGATAATCATCTTTTGTTTTAACAATACAGAAACACTATGGTTGAAATAGTATGACTCAATCTAGGACTTGATCGCAGACATTGTGGGGTCAGGCATGCACGCACACTGAAATAATGTTAATATTTATTTACCTGTCTACGATATGAACACTTCGACATCCAAAGTCCGAATGACACGATTCAGGTTCTATATTTTGACCTATTAGTATAGAAAATAATCCCCTTTCAAGCAGCCACGATGTCTGGCTTTGACAGATGTTCCAACAATGGATGCAAATAATCCCCACTTAATAATTCAATAGGCTATTCAACTGCCATAAATTAATCTCCTTTGAAGCAGCCATGATGTCTGGCTTTGAACAAACATTGAACAATGGCCTATTCAAATGTAAAAAATAATCACCTCTTAGTGGACGATAAGATTAATTTGAACAAAGACTGTGTTGACAATACGATAACAATCTTGTTTTTTTCCAGATTTTATTTTTAGAAATGACAGTATGATTTATTTTTAGAGATGACCTCATGGTTGAAATAGTATGACTCAATCTAGGACTTGATCGCAGACATTGTGGGGTCAGGCATGCACGCACGTGCGCACGCACACTGAAATAATGTTAATATTTATTTACCTGTCTACGATATGAACACTTCGACATCCAAAGTCCGAATGACACGATTCAGGTTCTATATTTTGACCTATTAATATAGAAAATAATCCCCTTTCAAGCAGCCACGATGTCTGGCTTTGACAGATGTTCCAACAATGGATGCAAATTAACCCCACTTAATAATTCAATAGGCTATTCAACTGCCATAAATTAATCTCCTTTGAAGCAGCCATGATGTCTGGCTTTGAACAAACATTGAACAATGGCCTATTCAAATGTAAAAAATAATCCCCTCTTAGTGGACGATAGGATTAATTTGAACAAAGACGATAAGCATCTTATCAATCCTGAAAATTATCAGGATTCATCTGTATTTTTAATAAGCACCTTATGTTATCATGTATACGGACGAGTCTTAACAATCCAGACATAAGTTATAGCAGCAAAAAACAAAGGCTGTGCTTTGAAAAATCATTTCAGCACAGTGTTGGTTTAAAAAATGGTCGGAGGAGGGATAGCCAACGTATAAGAGTTGTATGTCTTCGACTGAAAAGCCAGTGGAAAGTGATAACAGCATTCCCTGTTTGAAGAATTTAAAGACAAGGTAAGTTTACATTATATTTATTTTCTTCCTCTCTCTCTCTCTCTCTCTCTCTCTCTCTCTCTCACACACACACTCACTCAAGCACAATTATCGAGTCAGTAAGTGTTTCACAACAATTAGGTCCTTCATCAGCAGCACATAAATGATGGCGCGCACTGTCCAACACAGGCACTTCTCCAATGAAATGGTTTATTACTTGCATGAGTTTGTTTGTTGTCTGTAGCCATTCCTCTGTGTGGCCTCCATTTTCGAATGTGTCCACTAAACAGTGCCCCAACTCATGGAGCAATGTTCCCAGGAAATGTATATCTGACAGATGATGTGCCAGATATACATGTATTTCTAATCTGTTTGAACTTTTGTACACTGTTTCACCTAGTGTGAACCTTGTGCCATCGCTGTTGTGCTGTCCCTCATGAATGAAAATTGATAGGTTCACGAATGTAACCATGCGTCTGTCTAGAAGCGTTAAGAGGATTGACATCACCTGAAAATAATAAGTTATATTTACACTGAGTACCATTTCCTTTTGTATCTAGATAATTTTTTTCTCTATAACCTAAATAAACATATCTTTACCAACAATATCTGATATGTATCGTTATTTACTGAAAAAATGATAAGACAAAAAGCAAACAGGGAAACACAGTTCTTCTGAAATGGGTACATCATTAGGATTGATGCTTAAAGGAGAACGCAATGTAAGAATCCTATGTGTTTGAAAATGTAGATGATTGCAAATCATGGATTTCGATACACATTTTATCGAAATCGGCCAAGAATTTATGGAGTTATGGACATTTAAAGATTTCAATATGACAAACATGGGTACCGCCATTTGAATATTTAATTAGATTCTGAACTTCAATTTAAGAGGTATTTTGTGTAACATGGTTTATTTTGTTGAAAATGATTATTTCATAACACGGTCGCACACATAATAAAAGTTAAAACATACTTGCCCAAAGCCTTTATATAACCAATTTGCATATTTAACTAGGGCTGTATGACGTCACAAAGTCTCCATGCAAGTAATGTTGAATATATTCAAACTCCTGTAACTTTCTTATTTAACAATCGATTTTGATAAAATGTGTATCAAAATAAATATCTCTGAGCATTCTTTTCTACTAAATACATTTAAATTTTACCTCACCTTCCCCTTTAATACAAAGTTCGCTGACCGTTTAATTATGGATACCCATACATTGAGGTGATTATTCCTAGATGCAAGTCGGTAGCAAAAAAAAAAAAAAAAAAAAATCAGAGAGAGCCACAATCACAAGACGCAACCCCATTCTCAACATAAAGGGGAAGACTTTAAACATAATATTAATAGTTATAAGTAAACTTACTTTGTTTATTATATTCACCGCTTGGTGAACATCCACTTCATATACATTCAATCTAGGAAGAATTTGTGGTTCTCTCATTAACCCGGCCTTCGTTTCACCATCTTCAAACACAAGCAAGTCTTCCTTGTCTACTGCCAGTTTTTGTTTCCCATAAATTATATTCACAGTTGTATTCCCAAAACTGTGGGGACTTTCTCCGCCATTTAACAACATTTGAAGTACTCGGCTCAAGGTTCGATATACAAACTCCAACATTTTTTTTTTTAATTAATAATTTTCTGCAAGTGTGTTCCTTTGTGTGTGAGTGACTAGAATGAACAGTAGTAATTAATCATTTTAGGGGCCCCTGTAGGCATAAACATAACCAAAACGTGCCTTTATACATTTCAATAATACCTTTCTTAAACAAATAAGGAATATCTCTACTAAGCCTTTTTTGTTTACTGAATAAAAGTAGGGTTGGATGCTGTAAAATAATAAAGAAACGTTTTCCTCATGTTGTTGACTCTTTAAAAAAATGCAACCTGTTCCAATATAGTTGTTTCCCAAGTAAATGCCTCTTAGCAACCCTTTTATTTGGAAAACAATAAACGGATTAAAAAGTATTAACGTTTGGCTGAAATGCACCAAAATTTACAAAGTTATAGAGAAATTAGAGCTAAAGATAAGTTTCAATTTTATAGGTATGATAATGAATATCTACATGTGTGTGCGTGCGTGTGTGTGTGCATGCGTGCGTGTGTGTGTGTGTGTGTGTGTGTGTGTATGTGCATGCGTGCGTGTGTGTGCACTTTATTAGACATTGAAACACGTGAACAGCAAGGTTTAGGCATTGAAAAATATTCTTTTTTACAATAGTTATTTTTTAAACTGAGTACTAGAAATATCAACTGTTGTATCAAAATGGCATGTCTCAACACGTTTTAAAAATATCATGTGACTATAAATAGATGACTTGTTTTATCAAAATGGCATGTCTCAACACGTTTTAAAAATATCATGTGACTATAAACAGATGACTTAACTCGAGTTTCTTTAAATAATGACCAATCAGAATGAAGTATGACGTATGTTACTAACTGACCAATCAGAATATACGTCATGCTATATAAGTCGATGTTCCATTCCTTCTAGTCATATGTGTATTGATACTCACGAAGCTAACATGTCTCACTTCAGATGCAGATTTTGCCTGGGAAATGGTCGTTATGTCGAGGTGAAAGAGTGGAAAGGCGAGCTACGTGTCGATTTGAGAGAATGGGAAAATGATAAACCGACGAAAAAAGGAATCAGTCTCACTTTAATGCGATGGAAGAACTGGGTCGAGCAGATTGAATATGTGGACGAGGCCTTACGTGAGAAAAAGTCCTATGGAAGTCACCTGGGAGGGAACGTGTATTGTAACATAGCGGACAAGAGCGTGTGTGTGGACATCAGACAGTATTGGAAGCCCCAGACTGAAGTTATACCGACCAGAAAAGGGCTGTGTTTTAGACCTGATGAATATAAGCGCTTGAAAGAACTATTGCCGGAGATAGGAGATGCGCTACCTGAGCTGAGCGCTGTGGTGCCTTGTTTTCTTCAGTGCGATCATCAAAAGCAACTGGGAGCCATGCAGTGTCAAGAGTGTAATCCAAACGATTTCCAAAACTGGAGAGACACGTCTATGTGAAACATGTTTGGAATCATGTTTGTGACTATAGCTATGTTTGACGAGTTGTTGTTTTGGATGAGATGTCGGCAGTTACGAAGAGAAGCAAGGGAAGCTGCAGAACATTTGATAGAAGTGTTTGAGAGACAAGAACATTTATTTAGTGCTGTATTGTAAAATTGTATACCATATGTTGTTGTTGTAAGAATGTTTATATGTATTTAGATGCTCAAAATAAAGATGACTGACTGGAAGCAGTATTTATCTTCTTTGTACTTTAATCCAAAGTCCCCTGCAAGCTATCTTGGCCCCGAGAAATTATATCAATTCGTAAAATCTGAGGGTAAATTTAAAATTGGCCGACACCGAATCCGAAAATGGTTACAAGACCAAGACTCTTATTCCCTAACCAGAGGGGCAAGGCGGAACTATACCCGGTCACGAGTCATAGTGGCAGGTATGGACAGTCAGTGGGACATAGACCTTATGGATATGGTGGATCTCGCCAAACAAAATGATGGTTACCAGTACGTGTTGGTTACCATTGATATTTTCTCTCGGTTTGCTCATTGTCAACCCATCAAAAGCAAAAAAGGAGTCGATGTGGTCAAGGCCCTGCAGACAATACTCAAGGGAGCCCGACGCCCAAAAGTATTTAGATCAGACCGTGGCATGGAGTTCCGTGCGAGGGACGTGAATAAATATTTAAAAAGCCAGAATATTCACCATGTCTATGCTTTGAACACAGAGACCAAAGCCAATTACGCAGAAAGACTTATTAAGACGCTGAAACATAAGCTATTTAGATACATGATGAAACGCAGGACACAACGCTATGTAGACGTTCTTCAAGATATGGTACAAAGTTATAATCACACCGTACATCGAAGTCTAGGCCAGGCACCCGCATCCATTACACAGGACACTGAAGGAGAAAGTAGACTACAACAATATTTGCTGAGAACTGTCAAATCGAAGAAAGCCACCATCAAATCAAAGAAGAAACCCACTGTCAAATCGAAGAAACCTGACAGATACAAGTTTAAACTCGGTCAAACTGTACGTCTGTCCCATGTGAGGAGTTTATTTGACAGGGAATACTCGCAAAAGTGGACGGGTGAGATATTTAAAATCAACACGCGTTACAGAAGAGAGGGTGTCCCTGTGTATACTATCGTGTCCTGGGATGACGAGCCTGTGGACGGAACATTTTATGAACCGGAAATGCAAGCCATCCGTGTGGATGACTCAACAGAATATCACATTGAAGAGATATTAAAGAGACGTGTTCGCAACAAAAGAAAAGAAGTCCTTGTTCGATGGTTACACTGGCCCAAGAAATATGATAGCTGGATTCCGGAAGCAGAGGTCCAGGATTTTTCCTAGACCAATCAGATTGTAGCATTTATAACCACGTGACTTGGAGGACTTTAATACCACGAGACAGATATGCAAACCTCATTTCCTGAGAAGACGGCATCATGAAAATAACTAACGTGGTTCACACTGCAGAATTATGTTGTCACATTGACTTAGGAGAACTATGCCGGAGCCTATGGAATGCTCGGTATGATCCTAAAACATTTCCTGAACTTATATGGCAACACAGAGTAATCGGCGGTAACTGCTTAGTGTTTCCCAATGGAAAAATCAACTGTAATGGAAGTGCATCTAGTGCAGAAGAGGGACGTCAGAGACTCCGAAGGTACGCCAGACAACTTCAGAAAATGGGGTTACCAGTGCGTCTCAAAGACGTCAGAATGGTGACAGCGTCTGCTAGCCACTAAGTGCAGGATTATACATACAGAAGTTGGCTAAAGAACGAACAATTGTGTATGAGTCAGAGTTGTTTCCCGCTCTAAATTTTAAAATGCATGGTGTCAACTTTTGCTGTTTCCATACGGGTAAAGTGGTGATCACGGGTATAAAAGGATCCCAGTACATAGACTACGTGGTATTACCGACACTCATCGAACAAGAACTCTATACGCGTAAGAAGCCATAATATCAAACAGAATATAATCATGGAACATTCAAAAGTCTTCCGGTCTATCCATAATTTAACTGCATTGGGAGATGCCACGCCTACTGATCGAAAAACGATGCTACAGAATGCCACGCGGCTGCAGATGTCAGCCATAAGAGAAGTTGCCAAGAGAATTATTAATGGAACAATTAATCCTCTAAGAAGGGATGCACGACTCTTTGATAGGAAAATATTAATGCTAAGAACATTGGCATCCCATACAGTCAGTTTCCAGAGAAGAAAGGCACTAGTCAATCGACATTCTTCGTACCTACCTTCCATGCTAAGAAGTGTTTACCTGATACAATCTATATTAGACGAAATACAAACAGCAACGGGAGCATAATGACAGACTTTTACGTCTACCTCAGCAGTAAAGACTCTTTAGATCTACGTAAGAACAACAACCCTTCAGATTTTTGGATCCAATTCAACAAGACCTACACCTTGGATGGCCACTGGGTGTGCGCTCTCAAGCAGGTGACACTGACGTGTAATTTTACTTCAAGGGCCAAGAGACTGTATCTCTGTTGCGATATTGTGAAAGAATCATACGTAAGAAACAGAACTGTTCCGGTGTTGAGAAATATTGAGATTGAAAACCGATATAAAAAGATTAAGACAGACACCTTTGAAGACGACATTTACCTACCAGTGAATGTCTCACACTTGAGTTCCATCCGATTATTCATATTAGACGAGGAGCTACAACCTGTCACCTTTGATACCAACGACCTTCACTGCGTGTTACATTTCAAGCAGCATGGGCTCTATCGAAGTGTACGATGTTAAGCTGCAAAAGTGGGTCCCATACATTCCAGACTACAATAAATGGTATCAACACTTTAAAGACTTGAGTGATGGGTATGTTCAACCAGATCACCTTGGTCGTTACGTGGTTGGCGTGGGCGAAAGAAACAGACAATTGAAAGAAACTGAGAGACCTGTTGTAAAATTGGTTACTCCAGTAGCTCAAGCTGTAGAGATGGCCAAATCCGAAATAGAACGTAAGAAGGAAGGTGGTAGTAAAAAACGTAAGAAGGAGACAATCTCGTCATTACCAAAACGTTTGAAACGGTACGCTTACAATCCGGAAGACCAAGTATAAACAAACATGGACAACTGTCATCAAGAAGGGTTATCATTGTTTACATTACCACCATCAGACACAGCTTTCCAGTCTAGAGAATGGATAGAGTATAGATCTTCGAATCAAGTCACTTCCAATTCGGTGATTGACTTTAATATTCCTCCACAGTCATCCGCTTACATAGACCTGAAACATAGCGTGTTAAACGTCAAACTACGTCTGACACAGGCTGATGGAAACCCTGTAAATGAAGACATAGTGGCTGAATTGATCAACCTACCATTACACACGATATTTCGACAAGTAGACTTGATGTTTCAACAGACCCCTTTGTCTAACATAGGAAGCAATTATGCCTACAAAAGTTACATAGATACCATTCTGAAAACCAATCGAGCAACTCAGGAAAATATACTCACCAGTCAGCTGTTCTATAAAGATAACGGAGAAAATCCAGACACAACTGATGCAAAGACAGGACCTAACTCGGGACTTTTCAATAGATTCCTGTCTACCACAGGCGGTCAAATTGTTGACCTAGAAGGACCATTATTCCTTGACTTATTTCAACAACAAAGGTTGCTGGTGAACGGCGTCAGTATAGGACTGAAATTGTGGCCAAGTCTGGACGCCTTCCGACTGATGTCGGACAGTTTGAGTCCCAATGAAAAAGTCCAGATCGTCGATGTCAGATTCAAATTATGCATACAACGTTTAAACAATGGTGTATTAGTAGCTCACCAGAAGTTGTTTCAAAATCAACCAGCTGTCTATCCTTACTTACGATCAGAGATCAAGACTGCCTCCATAGCTCCAGGACAGTACGGGTTCAGTGCAGATGACATCTTTCAAGGTTTAATTCCCAGTAAGCTTGTGGTAGGGCTAGTGTCGAGCGCCGCTTATACGGGTGATTATGCGAAATCCCCATTCAACTTTCAACCATTCGACTGCAGCTCAGTGGGCCTTTATGTCGATGGTCAGTCATACCCCGCCCAGCCTTTACAACCAAATTATGGTGTCAATCAGTTTGTGGACTACTACAGGACTCTGACGCTGTTTAGGAAAGATATCAATGTGAGCAGAGACGATTACATGTATGGATACTGTCTCTATGCCCTAGACATAGACCCTTATTATACTTTCAACACAAAGAGAAGAGGACATTGTCGACTTGAACTCAAGTTCGCCAGTCCATTACCAGAAAGCGCCACGCTGATTATGTATGCCACATTCCCAGAAATTCTACATATCAACCAGGCCAGAGAGGTGTATGTAAAATGAACAACCTTGAACTTCAAAGGATACTGAGAGGGTACCCCGTCAGTGTTTGTTCGGCTGATACCATCAAAAAGAATAGATTTGTGATCGCGAATACGGATACTAGAGGTGGACCGGGAAAACATCTGGGTCAGCTTTCACTTTACAGACACAGGTCCTGACGAGTTTTTCGATTCTTTAGGCAAGACTCCGGACTACTATAACTTTGAAGGTGTATTAGAGAAGCCTTATTTGACAATCCAGAACCGCTTACAAGACTTTGGATCAAATACTTGTGGACTTTATTGTATATATTATGTACTGTGTCGATATGCTGGAATGTCAATGATGGACTTTGTTAATGTATTTAGTGTGAGAGAGTTAGAGTTGAATGATAGACTTGTGAGGACATTTGTAAATAAAACACAAGACATGTAGTTTTATATATGTTTATTACTTGAATAAAATACAAAAACAACACAATGTCTTTCTTATCATTTTAAAATGATATCCAGTCCATAAATTTATCAGTCTTCAAGTTTGCAGTCGTGTCACGTTTCCCAGGAGGTGGTGGTTTAACAACAATATCAGTCAACTTTCGTTTCTTCTTACTCTTGATGTCTGACTGTTTAGTTGGTGTCATCACAGATTCCTTCTTGGTCTTTTGTTCTTCCACTTGATAATCGTGTGGTGTGTTCAACATTCTTTGATATTTGTCGTAGGGGATGAGTACCAGTTTTTCCATCACTCGAGTACAGCTTTTAAGTAAGGAACGGCAATTTTCAATAATATGTAAACGAATCTCTGTTTATCCAAGATGGCTTTTCTCTTGTGGTGATAGCCCAGTGTTCTGTCTCCTAACAAATGTAAGAGTCGTCTCTCGCGTTTAAGTGTCTTTTTCTCCACTGTAGTTAACTGTATCTTGAATTTGACAATATTGTGGGCGATCTGGCTAATGGCTCTAAGTTGTTGTCTGGTGATCGTTTGTAACAGGGCCCTTCTCTGAGCTGACGTAGTTTGCACCAACAAAAGCAAAAAGTGACGTTCTGCTACCAGTAGTTGAACCATGGTTGCTCTTTCATGTTTCCTGACGATTCTTACGTTAGTCTGTAAACCACGGGGTCCTGATCTGGGAAAATACGGGTCCTTAGACGGTATCTGTTGTCGGCATGGGGGCTCATATCTACCAAGAAATAACCGTATTCATCGCTACTCAGTGCATCTTCGTAAGCTTTCAAGAACCCCTTTGATTTCCCAGGATACAGCTGACGTCCGAGGATACCCACTTGAGTTATATCGCGTAGATTTTTCAGAAGCAACATATACCAGGTGTTTAGGGCTATGGTTCTGGCATGTTTTCCTCCGGGATACAAGTTTTGGGTAATCAGGATCACACTGTGATGTGTCCCTTGTGTGAATGACAATTCCATGTCTTTGTTTTTCATGACCTCGTGCATCAAATCATCAATAATAATCAGTTCGTGTCTTTTGTCTCTGGTAAATTCATCTATTTCATCTGCAGATGGTAGGCCATGTTTACTGTAAAAGTTGGGTATCGTCCGTTCCATCTCGTCAAACAAATCTTGGTGTATACCGTAACAGTATAATACATGAGTGGCAGGATCTCTTGAGTACATGGACTGTAAATTCTGCAGTAACTTGTATACCCATTGCGTTTTACCGCTTCCGGTTTGACCACTAATACACATACTAGAGCAAGGTTCAAAGGGTAGCGTGCAACTCATTTCTTAAGTTTTGGGTTTGGTAATGCGTAGCCTATGCAACTACTCAGTAAACTGATCCAAAGTTCTGTGGAGCCGTTTTGGAGAGATAGGTTCACAATGGAGGTAATGATAATAATGTAGACGATGATCATCTGACAAAAGTAGACTATTTCGGCTTGTGGGACTCGAGTTCCCAATAAATGCCACCTCTCTCCACTGGAATGACTTTCTTCGCTAGGTTTAGGAAAGTGTATAAATGATTCCCTTTCGGGTTCCAGAGATTCTTCGCTCTCCATATTCTTACATATTATATGAAACGGAAACGAGGTATTCTTACAATAGTATGTACCATTTTTTAAAACAACTGTTACCAAAAACGAAACAATAAAGTCCATTTTTTGAAACGTCATAACCAAATTTTAAAACGTGTTAAACAAAAATGAAAACGTGGTCTATGGAAAATTACATGTAAATGAACAAAAATTGAAACGGCGATGACAAAAATGAAAACGGCAATTACAAAAACCTGAACACCTATCACAATTTTTCTGAACGCCTGTCTTAAAAATTGAAACGCCTTAAAATCTATCAGTATTATATCTTCCCACAAGCAAACGGAATGACAAGTAGTTGTCTGACTCCCAGTAAAAGTGAGGGTTTGGATACCGTTTTACTGACCGTTGAACGTCGGTGCTTTTACTATATTTCACTTTGTAACTTTCCCCTTTACTAACTGGTTGTATGTATTGTTAATTGCTGTACATTTCTTTCCTTACGTTAAGTGTATATCATCTGATAGGGTTTTGAGTATGTGTTACTAAGATTGGCGACTGTGATGCTTTATGGTGTTACATAGGTAAGGACATAAAACTAAAACCATTTCTTCTGTCATTCTTTATTTGTACCATAAACAACATAACATAACAGCAATCAAAACAGTAAAGTTCATTTATTGAAACGTGAATACCAATGATTGAAACACATGGAACAAAAATGAAAACACTGTCTATGGGAAATTACATGTAAATGAACAAAAATGGAAACAACGTTGACGAAAATAGAAACGATAATAACAAAAACATGAACACCTCTCACACATTTTCTGAACACCTATCGCAAAAATCATAACGTCTCAATATCCATAAGGTACTGTATCATAGTTTTCTAATCTCCTACGCTTTGTGTACACCATCTGATATGTTTTCTTTTCTTCTCGATTGATTAGTTTTCGTTTTCGCTTATCTCTGCATATTTTACTAGGATTGGTTACCGTGATGTTTGTGCAACTTCTTGGATCTGTGACTATGTCTTTGACACTTTGGAAATTGATAAGTTGACTGTTTGTGTAGTTTAAAGTGAATCCCCTAACCTTGCATGTTTCTTTGTTTGTGTTTGTTTTGTAAGCATAATTCTTTGGGCCCCCAGACACAAACTCTACAATGTGCTCTCCGGCTTTCAATTCATCCGTGAGTTCGCCCAGGTAGTCGCCCAAAGGTGGGTCATACTGTCCTGGACGACTCACGTATATCACACTGTCTGTGTCATAATATAAGACACGTCTGTCTAGCTTTTCGAGCACACTGTACAATTTGAGTCTGGCCCAGCATGTGGTGAAAGTGGCTAAGTGTATGTTGGTTTTGTTGTCTTCTGGGTGGCAGTCTTGCTTGTATATCCATTCTATTTGTATCATGTCATTGGACAGTATGTGGAAATTTAGAGGTTGTTTCAATGGGTCGGAAAACAGCTGGAAGAACAGGTTGGCTTCCATTTCGTGAAAGAACTCTGTCTGCCGCATGTTGAGCCGCTGACCAAACTTGCCCCAGAAGCTGTTTAAGCATAATTTGGCCAACGCTCTCATACCAGGGTTCTCCACAATGTTTTCTCGACTCAGTGCAACACCCTCCTTCTCGAAATATTGCTGTATGTAATGTGTCATGTCTGCTTCAGTTTTTATCCAGTCCGGGGGACCGCTCGCCTCTTGCTTAAACTTTAAGAAAGTATTGATGTATCTGGCGAACAATCCCCCTTCTCTGGTCTTCGGGTCATATTGTGTCGTTTCCTCCCAGTGGTACACCTCATATAATTTCTTCAGAGTATATCCTAGTCTAAGAGCGGTTTGTATCTCAGGAGTACACCAAGTGCCAGTCAACTCTCTATCTTTATCTAAACACGTGCATGGGTTTTGATTCTCGGTATCTGCACAGCTTCTACATAAGGGAAATTTGAGTTTGCCATTGGATCGGTAGGGTAAGACTGGATGGTACAGCCCCCTCGGGGGTAGAATTTTGATTTTTGCAATGCCGAAATAATCATTAATGTCTCCGAAATCTTTGGTTATGATGGTGGGGTGACCAATGGGATACCGACAATACTTGTTAACCCATGGGTATAAGCTGGTAAAATCGACATATTTGATTTGTTCATCTCCTGTTACTTTGTAATAGAGTTGACTAGCATTGGTGCGTCCTCCAAAGAAACTCTCTCTAGGATCTAATCTATCTGTTAAGTCTAACTGTCGGATAAATTGTTTGAGTTCTGCGTTTTGGTTCTGTAACTTTTTGAATTCGTGGTCCCAAATGCAAACGTATTTCATGCCTAACTGTTCAATGTAAGCTTTCTTTTTCAATGTGAGAGCGTAAAGTTCTTTGACAGATTGGTTTGTGAGTGGATGGAACGTGTTTTCGCGATCTTCTTTGTAACATTGGGGGCATCCGTGGAATATACAGCCGTTATACTCATACACGGTGTTGGTTTCTTCGCAATAACCGTCTAATTTGTAACGCGTACCTGGTAGACATTTTTCACTGTCATTCAGAGCGTGTTGAATGGGGGTCTTACTGACATGTGCCATCCATTCTAACCATTGGATTGATGCTTTGCTGTATTGATCATTGTAACCACCGGGAGGGATTTTTGCGATCGGTGTTCGTACAAACTCTCGTTCACTCACTATCTCACTCGTGAGTTCGGTTTCGCGGATCCATTTATCATCTTTTAAAATGTATGACTTATCATCAACGACTTTGGCTGGCACCCAGTCGTCGCAGTCTTCAAACTTTACTTGCCATTCTTCTTCTATAAATTTTGTCCTGAACACGCTCATGCACACGGATGCTATGGTGACAGAATTAAATGGATCCACGGCCCCGATCCACTTTTTCTCTTTCTTATTTTTATCATTGATTACTTCTTTTTCAACACCCGTAGCACTCATTAACAAATGTCTAAACTTCATACACGCTTGCCTCAAAATATCTACATCGCTTCTACAATATTCTAACATTTCCTTTCTAAAATCAAACACATCATCCTTTCTCTCGTCCAACCACGCTAACAACTCACCTCTCTCTTGATCTCCCATAAAATCGTGTCCGTAATACTTTGCTTCAGGGTATGGTCCTACATAATTTTGATTTTCTCTGGTATTAAAATGGTGTGGGAACCAACCCTTCTTCAGTTCTTTCAATCCAAATGCCTTAGGTAATGCTGATAATTTCATTGGTAAAAAGTTGAGACTGTCAATCACCTTGATATGTAAATCTCGCTCTATGGTCATGTACATAATTTTAGAACCGTTATAGATGATTTTATCTGGACGTAATGATTGGTCTAAGAGATACTCCAAAAGAAAATATCCATCATATCCTTTCATGTTATGGGCAACAACTTTGAAATGTTCGTGCTGGTCAGTAAACAGCCATTCTCCAAATTTTTCAGCAGTATCCGCTCCTTGGAATGTGACTTCTCTGAAACCGCATTTGCCGGGACAAGGACCTTCATCCTCATTGTCCCACAAACCGGTGTTGTCACAATCTTCGCAGCGGGGGCCACATTGTTTACAAATTGATTTAGGGGTCAGGGGTTTATTTATGCATTTTGGACAGACTGAATGAGCTACGACAAAATTTGGCCTATGGGTAACCTTACCACACCATGAACTTTTACAATTTTGACATTTAGAGCAAGATTTACATACCTGGTCTAACTGACAGTCCTTACACGCTCGCTTTTTCAATGGCTTATACCCTTCCTCACATTCTGCTCTCTCGTCCTGACTACATTCAAAATCAAAAAATATGTACTTAGGTATAAAGTCCTCCTTCGCTGGTGTCGTTCTCAGATAGCATAAGTGGTCATCCATCACATATTTGTCACAAGAATTACAAAAATACTCACCACACTCGTGTTCTTCTTTCTTTCGTTTGTCTATTCTCACCACCTTATAACACTGTGGGCATTTCCACCATTTTTTGCACTGGGATGGTCCACTGCATTTCCCCTTATGTTGTCCCTTTTTATGTACTGGTTCCTGTTTGTGGTTCTGGTAACATGTCTCGGATCTACACTCCATATTACAGTCCTCGCATGTCCTGGGGTTGTCTGTTTTTGGGCAGTTGTCCCTCTTACACACGATACAGCTGGTGTCACATTGATGTCTCTCTCGATGGTCGTAATGTTTTAAACAGTTCCGGCAAAAGTGACGGGCAGAGAAAAATCCGGTAATTGACGTTATGGCGTGAAAGTGGTTCTCGTCGACTAGATAAATGTAGATGCATGGTCGTTCATCGGTACTAGGACTTGTGATAAACTTGTTGCCTAGTCTGGCGCTGACCACCATCACGCGTACTCCCAACAGATTTTCAAAAGCTTCCACGTCGTTTAAACTCGCGGGTCTATCCAGAGGTACTCCCGCCAATTTACTGATGGCTATCGCTAAATGTTGTTGCTCCGTACTGTGTTTTTTTCTTAGATTCATGAAGTGGCTTTCCGGTACTTTCTGATGTTCAAGTATCAACTGTAAGTTGCTTTTCTTGCCTCGGGTTTTGGTAATGTCTTTCCATTCCTCCGGTGTACATCTTTTCAGCTTGGTCCAGCTGACCCCAATCGCTCTTGCCATGCATAGCTGGTCATCATTACGTATGGTCACTATTGATTTTTTCAAGTCAATTGAGTTTTTCTTGCCTTTCAATTTAGTGATGCGGCGTCGGGCTCCTCCTTTGGGTAAGTCCACGGTCCCCACTGCTATATCGAAACTTTCGTCAACAGCTAAATTCTGATTACTGTTGAGTACTTTTTCGATCGTCTCCATCACAACGTCGGCGTTCAGTTGATCCCGGGGCTGTAGGGGTACTACGATTGGGTCGTGCAAGCCGTCGTGTTGAATGACTATACGACCCAAATCATTCCCTGCCAAATCGCCCCGGGCTTCGTGTAATACGTCTTCAAACATTTGATGGAGTCCATCTCTGATATCTTGTAGCCTTTCCCCGTTGTGCTGCTCGTGGACTTTGACTTGGTATGTTCGATCCACGGCTGCATTCTTGGCATACGTTCTCTCTGACTTTTTTCTCATGTTGTACTTAAGCGGTGTATCCGGTCTGTGAGAGGGCCCAGCCTGAGGCTCATCTCCTCCGCCTATCTGTACATAAGGTGACGTAGGGTTCCATTCGCCATCTCTGATACACGCCTCAGCCATTTCGTTCATTTCGTCATCAAATAATAACGCTCTCATCGACTCTTCAATTTCTTGTTCTCTTATGTCAGTGTTTTGTCCCGTCGGTCCATCCATAGACTGAAGCAACATATCCATTTGTTCAGTCACGAACTCGTCTCCATATTCTTGATTTCGTAGTTGAAATAATCGAAACCTCACCACAAGTAAGTCCTGGATCCCTAAGGTTGCTGCAAAATTCATTAACTCGTCGGCGTCGGTAAAACCATTTACCCAAATCTCGAACTGTGCTGCAATATTTGCCATGTTGTCAATATAGTTCTACAGTGAGAATGAAGTTGGCCTACGATCCTTCTTATATACTCATTGGATTCACAAAGATTCTATTATTAGAAACGATGTCATCGTTCTTAACGTTGATCGGTTTATAAAAATGGAACTCACCATCATCACGTGGTCACTAGTTTGTATGGGTTCATTTGATTGGTTTATAAAAATAGACTTCATCATCATCACGTGGTCACTTATTTGTGTCCTCTCATTTGGTTGGTTGGTGAAAATAGAACGACTGAACTTAAAAATAGCATGTTTAGACAAGATCGTTAGGGTATTGTCAACACAGTCATTGTTCAAATTAATCCTATTGTCCATTAAGAGGGGATTATTTTTTACATTTGAATAGGCCATTGTTCAATGTTTGTTCAAAGCCAGACATCATGGCTGTTTCAAAGGAGATTAATTTATGGCAGTTGAATAGCCTATTGAATTATTAAGTGGGGATTATTTGCATCCATTGTTGGAACATCTGTCAAAGCCAGACATCGTGGCTGCTTGAAAGGGGATTATTTTCTATACTAATAGGTCAAAATATAGAACCTGAATCGTGTCATTCGGACTTTGGATGTCGAAGTGTTCATATCGTAGACAGGTAAATAAATATTAACATTATTTCAGTGTGCGTGCGCACGTGCGTGCATGCCTGACCCCACAATGTCTGCGATCAAGTCCTAGATTGAGTCATACTATTTCAACCATAGTTTTTCTGTATTGTTAAAACAAAAGATGATTATCGACTAGGACCTGAACCGCAAATGTCCGTGATCAAGTCCTAGATTGAGTATACAAGTCATACTATTTCAAACCATGAGGTCATCTTTAAAAATAAATCATACGGTCATTTCTAAATATAAAATCTGGAAAAAAAAAACAAGTCTAAATATAGATCGGGAAAACCCTGTTTCTAAAAATAATCCAAGATGGCCGCCGATGACGTCATCCAAGATGGCTGCCACCCCAAAGAGGCGCCTATACTACTATCGGGCATTTTCTTTATAAAACTCTGGATCTCAGGGATTGGATACACTTGGTAGATTTTCCGCCATTTTCACAAGGGAGACAACTTCATGACTTCTCTGCTCTCCTACATATCAACTCTTACCTGGAAAACGGTCTACTCTAAAAGGAAAGAACTTGCTCACATGGGGAGCAAATTCTTTCCTTTTAGATAGACCCTTTTTCAAAAGGGAAGCAAATAAATCTTGATAGAGTTGTCTCCCCTGAGAGTGTATTAATTCCTCTAAAAATTATATCTTACCTTCATATAAGTATACAATGGAATTTCATTCTTTCCATTAACATCTACCATCTTAAACATTTGAAAATTAGGAACGAAACCATCACCAGGTCTTACATACTTTAAAGCATTTAAGATCTCTGTGCCATTAGCTTCTGGCTCCAACTGAAAATAAAAAAAAAATATGCCATTGCCATTCCGCCAGGGGCTTCTAATATACGTTATCATGGCACACAAGTTATAAGCAAAATGAGGCTTATACATGTATTATAACTACAAGCAATCAAAGAAAGTCCAGACGAGCCTTGCATTCGCACAATCTGATCATGGCTGTTGCTATTCACAAGACATCGATTGGAGTAATCTATACACAATCTATACGAAGTAATAAACCTGATCTGTGTAAATTTTAGAGTAAGCACTGAGATGAATATAAGTCTCTCCCCAGCTAGCATTGTACGTAATTCTACATCGGGCCGTCAGCTACCCTGACGGGCCGATGGCGGCCCGATATAGATTTACGTAGAATGCTGACTGTCTCTCTCTCTCTCTCTCTCTCTCTCTCTCTCTCTCTCTCTCTCTCCAGCTAATACTGTATTGTATTCCTAAACGATCATCTAGGATCAGAATTAACCTTTCATCTATATTCATCTGCCATATAGACATCTTGTACACTGTACATGCAAATAAAATGTAAAGGTCCTGCTGCCCGGATGAAGGATGTACAGTTAACCCTTAAAGCAATAAGCAAATTTGCAGCAGACAAGATTTTAAAATTGATTTTGTTATTTTTCAGAGAAATTAAAAAATGACAAGCCTAATTTTCTCTGAAATATATATATATATATATATATATATATATATATATATATATATATATATATATATATATATATATATATATATAACATACTTCAAAAGTGTCCTCTGTTTTAGCGCTTTAACGGTCATACTGGAGCTTCGCGCTTTGCATACGTCATTGAGGGTCCGTATTTGACCCGCGGCTCGAATACATGTGTACTTACCATATTAAACTGATTACATGGGAATCCGAGGACCTCAAATCCACTCGGGAATTCCTGTTTAAGTGCGTTCATGCCCACATTGTGGACACGGTTCAAACCTCAGAAGGTCGCTACGTTCATAACGGCCAACACCTTGCCTGTATAACGCGTAAACGGAATTGTCTCTGTCTCGAGTATGTCCATTGCACTAAACTGATAAACTGTCTTCTCCCCTGGACTTGGAGGGGTACATGTGATCTTGGTCCCGTATGAGGTCCCTAGGCACAGCAGCAGTGCCCCAAGTAGGAGCTGTCCTTTTTGGACAGCCATGTCTGAAGTTGACTTTCGACAGCCAACTTAAGCAATGCACAAACTGTTGCGGTCGCTTTTACATTTATAACACTGATAACTGAAGATACCGTCTTTATCCTAAATATTCAGATGAGAACGACTGAGAAAATAATGTACACCCAGATCAGACGCACTGTTTGTCTTTCAGTCAGCACTGTTTTAGGGGACTGGATAAACGTTGTATATTTCCGCCATTTTTTCAAAAGAGAGACTACTTTTGTGACTTCCGGTTTTGCTCTACTGCACATCAAACCCCATCTGGAAAATGATCTACGCTAAAAGGAAAGAATTTGCTCCCCGTGGGAGCAAATTCTTTCCTTTTAGGGTAGATCCTATTACAGATGAGGTGGTGGGGGTCAAAACAACTTTGACAGAGTTGTCGCCTTTGGGCATGTATTTATTCCCATCACGAAACATCTGTAGGTAACCAAATGGACGTATTCAATTTTAAACATAAGAACGTACGATGAAGGGTTACAGTGTCCAAATAATTAGGGTAATTACGGCAGCAGTCTTGTGATACTGCGACAATGATAAACAAAACTTATCTAAACAAACATCTCTGAACTTGAATTGCTCGGCTTTAATCTATGATTAGATAATATATAAACTGAAACTTAATTTATATCACAAGACATACCCACCTGAGACATAAAGGTATTAAATCTTTAACAGACAGCTTGAATTGAATGTCAAGTCTTTATTTTCTGAAAAAAAAAATAAGAAAAAATATTTTAAAATGTTGTTTGCCTTCATTTACAGTTAGAGGTTAAAACTTAAGCTTTCAACTTCGGAAATTCTTTAACATGCCCGCGCAAAGCTAGGCTCCGCCCCCCTTTCAGTGTGCGGTTTAAGAAACAAAATGGCTTCATAAATTCTTTCTGGCGTGTTATATACTATATATGAACTATATAAAGAAATTCTTCGTTTATACCCTATTAGGCAAAATAGTAAAGAAGAGCCACAATCACAGAACATAGTCGACCAGTGACACCAAGAAGAAGAGTAAACGAATTACAAGGGGTAACACACGCTAAAACCAAAGAAAACCACAAGAGCCAGTTCCCTATTCCAGAACGAGGTGATCACAATGCCACGCAATAATGAGACAACAAACAGGACAAACAATACGAAAATACGCCTATTCAAATATACAGAAAATTTCACCACCAAAAAACTGAAAGTTATCAGATAAAAATTCTGACATTCATTACGAAAACATGCCTATTCAAATATACTGAAAATTTTACCACCAAAAAATGAAAATTTTCAGATAAAAATTCTGATATTTTTCATATTTCTGCTCAAAATATAGATTGTGGGTACTCGTTAGAACCGCCTCAACGAGGCGGTTCTAACGAGTACCCACAATCTATGTTTTCGAGCGGAAATGAGAAAATAATGCATACCCCTGTAAATCCCAGTTTTACTATATAAAAGTGGGGTTGAAGGGGGTCAAAATTATATAGGCATGTTTTCGTGATGTTTCATATTTCTGCTCATAACACAATTTGTGGGTACTCGTTAGAGCCGCCTCGGCGAGCAGTTCTAACGAGTATCCACAATCTATGTTTTTGAGCAGAAATAAGAAAAATAATGTATACCCCTGTAAACCCCAGTTTTATTATATAAAAGTGGGGTTTTGTTTGTTTGTGTTGAGGTTTTACGGCCCAGTCAACCCAATGGGGTCATGTCGAGCGCGGTAAAAAAAAAAAAAAAAAAAAAAAAGTGGAGTTTAAGGGGGTCAAAATTATGTAGGTAAATTTTCGTGATGACACGATAAAAGCACGCAGCAGGAAGCCATAAGGCATCACAAATACGAAAAAAGGAAAAACAAACAAATAAACACAAACACACCGGAACTTAGTAGTAAACGCTACAGGAGAAACCCCCTAATTCACCAGTTTATATACAGTAACTTCTTCAATAGCTCGAAGACAAATGGCTTGTTTACCGTGACTGATTCGAACTCGTTTTTGAGTCCCTAGAAAATTCTTCAGATAGCTCATGAAAACAAATATTTAGGGAAGGTTTAGGGAATTTTTTCATGAAAAAATGTATGTTATGTGTACTCTTTAGAATCACCTCATCGAGATGATTCTATGAGTACCCGCAAAATTATTTTATAAAAGCTTGAAAAGGGATCCCAAACTTATCCTTATTCGCTCCCGATCTGGCGCTATGATTAACCCATTGTATACTGAGTAGACTCCCACAGTATATATTGGAAGAGTACAATTTCAATTTTAGGTACGCCCGGCTATGATATTTACATATTCTTAGAGAAAAATGGCTAAGATATTTGCTAATAGTGGAGACCCTGATCAGACGCCCGTTCTGTGGCTTCTGATCTAAGTCTGCACTGTTTGCCAGTTACCCATTTACGGGTCTCCCGACTACAATGGGTTAGCCCTCAGTGGATCTAACTACCCAAACAAATTTTCATGGTCCCAGAAATGTTCGCGCCATTGATTTTCAACTGCAGCTGCAAGGAGGAAACGGGAAAGTCTCACATGATAAGGTCATTACCGCGCTGTGAGGCTGCACTTTCAACCGTTTATATTTGCGCTAAGGACCAGGGCCCAGTTGTTCAACACTAACGATGTCGTCAGTTAATGTATCGTTAAAACTTTGATCATTAAATATGGCATATACCCCAATATTTTGGCGGAAAAAAATGTGAGTAGATTTGCAAAAGCTACCCACATTTTTTTCAGCAAAAATACCTGTGAATTCGATATTGTACTTACTAGAACAATTAACATTTTGACCACTTACTAGCTCGTTAATCTAACGACGCTTCGAACAACTGGGCCCAGTTTGCATGATGCGGCCCATATCATAAGACGATTTGTCCAAACAAACTTAACATAACCCTCATGTGATAAATTACCGTATTCACCCTAAACATTCAGACACTAACTTTTTGCCATACTTGTACTGAAATTCGAACGTCTATTTTGACAACTTTTTGAAGAAACTAAAATTGCTGGGTGGGTGGCAAAACGTTTAGACCCTGATCAGAACCGTCCTGTACCGCTGATCTGAGTTTACACGGTTTGCTTAGGCTCGTCTGTACGAATACCTAGGGTAAATACGATTTACCATACCTAAAATCACGCTGTTCGCGTGAAATCGTATGATTCGTTTGAATCAGATTACGCAGAAATCACACTACGTTTCATGTGACGCCATCGCAAAATCCCCCTAGTCCGTGCTAATGTTGCTAACGGCGTGACAGACGGACAGACTCGCTCTCGCACACCCTTACCATGAGGAGAAGTCATGTAGCAAGTTTGGTTAAATTCCGCCAAGTGGTTTAGGAGGAGATAGTGTGACGGACAGACTGACGGACGAACGGACAAATGTTGCTCTCGCACACCCTTATCACATGGGAAGTCATGTAACAACAGTAGTTTGGTTAAATTCCGCACAGTTTAAGAGATAGCGTGACGGACGGATGGACGGAGGCGTTCACAATATCCAAGTCGCTTTTTTTTTAAGCGTGGAGATAATAAAATGTCTAGGCGCCAATAGTAAAAGTGCTGCGCTTATCTCACAGGTCGAATCTTCTCATTTCTATTCACCAAAACTGCTTGAGAAGTAACTATACTGGAGGGATGTCCGAGTGCAAAGTGGCTAGTTTATAATGTTGCGTTAATTGGCAGAGAAGGGAGTTCTCTGTGTTAGCACTTCAGATGAAATTGCTCATTTTCAAGAGCGTCCGTTGAACATCATTCAAAGAACACAATCATGGCTTTTTACGTCCCACCTACACACTGTTTGCGCCAAGTTAAGTACTTTGCGCTAAATAGAGCGAAAGGCCTGGGTAGTCTGTTGATATTCAGTCGTTTTATCACGCGATAAAAAATATAAGAAATGCATTTATTTATTAACATAGTTTTGCAGATTATGTACTCAGGAACGCATTGGGATCCGTGCACAGTTTGGGAGAACCCCTCCGGATTCCCACCCCTCCAGCAGAGCTTAGACATCAGGCAGGAAATAGACTTATTCAAATTCTATAAAACGTGTGATTTACTTATTTGCTCTGATCTGATCCATTACGAAAACACGCCTATTCAAATATATTGAAAATTTCAACACCAAAAAAACTAAAAGTTTTCAGATAAAAATTCTGATATTTTTCATGTTTCTGCTCTAGATTGTGGGTACTTGTTAGAACCGCCTCATCGAGGCGGTTCGTTAGAACCACCTCACCGAGGCGGTTCTAACGAGTACCCACAATCTATGTTTTTGAGCAAAAAAAAAAAAAAAAAAAATAATGTACATCCTTGTATGTAAGCCCCAGTTTTACTATATAAAAGTGGGGTCATAAAACGTACCGTAGGACGTGCACCAAGCAAAGGTTCAAATCAGCATGTGATTCGTTTAGTCTGGTCAGTATCTTTACTGTGAGCATTTCGGAAAGCAAAGGATGCAAAGTTTCTTCATGCAGACAACGAAGATTGATCAGACTGTGTTTCGATCAGGTAAAACTAGTTTACATCACAAAAACATGCCTATATAATTTTGACCCCTCCCCCCTTAAATCCCACATAGATCGTGGGTACTCGTTAGAACCGCCTCGGCGAGGCGGTTCTAACGAGTACCCACAATCTATGGTTTGAGCAGAAATATGAAAAATATCAGAATTTTTATCTGAAAATTTTCACTTTTTGATGGTGAAATTTTCAATATATTTAAATAGGCGTGTTTTCATAATAAAGCCCCATCCAATACTGTAGTTTTTCTACGTTCCTCAGCTGCAGTTCTTCTGCATGCCTGATGTCTCGTCACTGGTCATTGTTTGTTCCTCCTCGTTTCTTCCTTTAGTTCCTCAGGAAGGCTGTGCCTCGAGTTTGTGGCCTTTCCGGGATAACTTCGTTTATATTTGTGTGCCAGTGGCGAAAATAGACGAGATAGCGTTTTAGTCACACATTTAGTAGTTTGCAAGTAACCTCGAAATCGACGTGATTGTGTTAAATGTGTAGTCCTTTACCTTAGGGTCCATTTCGTGGAATGAAAGCTGACCCTCCAGAGTACTACTGGTCCAAAAGTGACTGCTTCCTGATAAGCAACAGAAACACAGATAATAAATGTCAATGTAAAAGCACAGTTGTTATACATTTTAATCCTAGTCCCACCCTAGGACATGACCCAGGGGCAACTCTAGCACAGAGTTGAAGGTTTAGGTCTGGGTGTAAGTGGCATACCAAATTTCAACTTCCTAGCATTAAAGGTACCCAAGTTTGACATGTTAAACATTTTGACGCCTAGCCCCACCCAGGGGCATGACCAAGGGGCAATTCTAGCACAGAGTTGAAGGTTTAGGTCTGGGTAAGTAGCATGCCAAATTTCAACTTCCCAGCGTAAAAAATACCCAAGTTGTGACCTAAGCAGCATATCAAATTTCAACTTCCTAGGATAAAGGTACCCAAGTTTGACCTGTAATACATTTGAGCCATAACCCCACTCCAGGGCATAATGCAGAGCAAGTATAGCATACAAATGAAGGTTTTGGTCTGTGTAAGTAGCATATCAAATTTCTAGCGTAAAAGGTACCCAAGTTACGACCCCCAAGAGAAACGCAGACGTAAATGTCAATGTCAAATTGACTGTCAACTTAAAACATCTGTAATTTTTTAATACATTTTAACACCTGGTCTGACCTCAGGGCATGACCCAAGGGCGAACCTCGCACAGAGTTGAAAGCTTAGGTCTGGGTAAGTAGCATACAAATTTCAACTTCCTAGCATAAAAGGTACCCAAGTTATCACCTCAAAGAGAAATGACATAGACATATAGCCACGTAACATCAAAGCAAAATGCTATATGCCCCACTCCTTGCTTCGGCGGGCGGGGGCTTAAAAAATCATCAATTTATCATTTGAGACATTTTGCATGACATGCCAAACCATTTTCTGGGAAATATGAGAAAAAACATCATTATTTATCATCTGCTGTATTATCCCAGAGAGTACTAAAGGTTAAATCACATGAGACTATACATGATAAGATATACAATGTAGTACACCTTATTGTCAGTTAATCAAGGACAATTTTAGATAACTGTATTATCTATGTCCTCCTTAAATCACTCTTAAGTTATCTGTATTGTTTAGTGCATCTACCCTATTTATTCTTAATATTCTGATGTCTTATTACCATACTTGTCCTAAAATCAGAACAATAAAAGCTTTCAAGGCTGCCCTTAAACATTACGAAAACACACCTATTCAAATATATTGAAACTTTAACCTCTAAAAACTTAAGTTTTTCAGATAAAAATTCTGGTATTTTTCATATTACTGTTCAAAACATAGATTGTGGGTACTCGTTAGAACCGCCTCGCCGAGGCGGTTCTAACGAGTACCCACAATCTATGTTTTGAGCAGAAATATGAAAAATAATGTATACCCCTGCAAACCCCAGTTTTACTATATAAAAGTGGGGTTTAAGGGGGTCAAAATTATATAGGTATGTTTTTGTTATGAAGTGCATTTTATTACTAGTTCATGTGTCTTAAAACTGCTGGATGAGTTGATAAAGTGCAGATCCAGATCAGTTGCTGTAGAATGCAACATCTGATCTGGTTTTTCACTGTTTGCCAAGGCATCTGTCCGAATGTTAAGGGTAAGAACCATGATTGTTAAGGGTAAGAACCAGGATTTCCCCAAATATTCTGACACATTAACCCCTTACTTGTCCTAAAATTTGAAGATCAATTTCATTACCTTGTGATGTGTTTTAATACCACCTGATGAGCGGCAAACTGACCAACTTGATCAAATGCCAAATTCTGCACTCTGGCCTGTCTGTCGCTACTTAAGTTCTTCATTTTTTACTGAAAACATCTGAACACTGAACAACTAGTCACTGGTTAATGGCAATTAGTATGTGTATGTAAAAATATGTACTATTCAAACAGCTGTTTGTTAATTCTTATTTATTCCCCAACATGGATAAGGAACAAATGAGAGTCAGTAGTTTATAGATTCAACAGCATAAAAAGTGTTATTATTCCTGCCTTATTTTTTCAAAAAAGTGACAGGGATATTGTGAATGTCTCCATCCATCCTTCCCTCCAACCGTCTGTTTGTCACGCTATCTCCTTCTGAGCCATAACCACTGGGCAGAATTCTACCAAACTTGCTACATCACTTCCCCTCATCTGAAGGATTTTTGCTGAGTCCGTCATGCTATCCCTTCCAAAACCACTGGGGGGAGGGGGGAATTCAACCGAACTTACTACACAATTTCCCCTCTTAGCAAGGGTATGCAAGAGCAACATTATTTTTGAGTGCATCCATCAATCTGTCCATCGCACTATCTCCCCCTAAACAACTGGGCAGAATTCTAACAAACTTGCTTCACTTCCACTAATGGTAAGGGTGTGCGAGTGAAACATTATTTTTTTCTGTGCGTCCATCCATCTGTCCATCAATCTATCTCCCTCTTAACCACTGGGCTGAATTCAATCAAACTTGCTACATCATTTTCCTTTATAGTAAGGGTGTACGAGAGCAACATAATTTTTCTGTGCATATGTTGTCTGTCCATCTGTCCAGAATACAGCATCTGATCAGGGTCTACACTGTTTGCCTTACATCCAGCAATATTTTAGACACATCAACAGGTAGTAGAACGGACTATTTAAAATTTTAGGTCAACTATGAATATGTCTAGGATGTGGCTTAAATAAAGGTAATATAATGAAATGAAATGATAATATCCCGCCATTATCATGTCATGGGCAGATAACTCTGTCATAATTGACGAAACATGCCCATTAGCAATCCCAAACCAGATCTGCACAATCTCAATGCACACATCAAGTTTGATGAAAATCCACTGAGAGTTACTCAAGTTATTATCTAGAAACGAAAATACAGACGTGTTGCTGACAGATAAGTCCCTCAAAAATTGACAAAATTTGCTGATTAGCAATCCCAAACCAGATCCTCATAATATGAATGCACATACCAAGCTTCCTGAAAATCCATTGATATTTTCTGAAGTAATTGTTCGGAAACGAAAATATTGACATGTCACTGGCAGATAACTGTCAAAAATGGATGAAATTTGCCCATTAGCAATCCTAAACCAGACCTCCACAATACCAATGTACATACCAGTGAAAATCCTTTTATATTTACTCAAGTTATCATCTGGAAACAAAAATGCAGACATACGGACATACAACGGATAGACCGGTGGACAGACACATGGACAGCCAACTTGAAACCATAATACCCCACCACTATCATGTGGCGGGGTATGAAAAAGGTGTTAAGTAATGAGTTAAATAATTTTGATGGAACAAATATCCAATTATGTTGTATGTGGACATGGTGGTCCTGATAAGACTGACTGGAATTTCAGGCTGATCTAGTTTTCTCTCTGCCTATGCTCTGATGCACATTTTCACATTTGTCATGAATCAAATACAAACAAATTTATTGTATACTAATCTGTTCTGGTAACTAATCTGTTTTGATGACTTATATTTACAACATGCTAGCTTCTTACAGCAGGGGTCAATAATGTTATCACTTTCTGTTCTCTCAAGTGTAAACAAAGTTATGTCACTTGGGTTATGAATATTGAAAATTTTATTTCACAGAAATTAAAGGGTTGTTATTTTTTCATGCCCTATGAGATTCTGGCTGATTTTCTTAATGCCATTCTCTGCTCACCCTTAGTGTGCCACAAAATAACCATAATATATTATTTGAAATATTTTGCCAGTGACTGCATTTTTTGTCTTCTGCTACACAATGTCACAAGGTCAATATAGCCTTGGTTTGATATATTACCTTTATCACATGAGTGTCAAGTTATTCAGTGAAATAACCCATGTCATAAAAATCATATAACCACACGTGTTATAACACCTGCAAGGCTTCCCATTGGTTAATATAATTACCCTAATTAATATTCGTATTACTCCTCTTACTGATAGCAACCAAGATGGTGTCTGCATTTGCCGATGCAACTTTCACTTTTGAAACAGATCCTGCCCTCAATTTTGAGGTGATTTTGAGATGAACCACAAATGTCAGACTGACGGAAGGGGAAGACACAACACAATCACAATGTGAATAACACAGCAACTTGGAATATTCATGGTGGTTAAAATTCGACGTTTTCTGGCAACATATTTAGAGGCACTTTCAACACTGATGTCGTCAAACAGTCAATGAAAAATAATTCACCTCCTCCAAAAAAGCATTGGAGGATAACATGACTCCGCAAGTCAATAAATGTGTCAAATTAAAATCCAAACTACAGTTAAAATGTTTTATGTTCTTGAAATCTGTCATTTACTTGGGTGTATCAACCACCGTACAAACTGTTTTGAGCTTGGTCAATGACCTTTAAATACAACAGCTGACTTCAGGGGATTTCCCTACTGATTCTCAGTGATGTATTCACTCGCTGAATGATGTTGAAGGGAATATTTATTTTTAAATTCATTTATTCAAATGAAATATATATTAGCTCAAATAAAAATCATCATCAATTCTTACAGTTTAATGAAGTAATAAATGGTATATTTATCTTGTTTCTAGTTATTTTCAGTACTTATCAAATAATATGCGAACTTGTTTTGTTGCGTAATACTTTTGAATCCTTGGTACAGAAAGCCGTTATATTAATATATTTTGTGCATTTTTTTGTCATGGGAAGGGCTATGTGTAAACAGAATCTTACATTCATGGTCATTTAATATGAAATTTATGAAACTTGTTGGGTAATTTTGGTACTTTGCTCGCCAAGGCTCGCAAAATACCCCGAAATTACCAAAACTCATTTCATATATTTCATAGTAAATGACCACTCATGTAAGATCCTCTATATAGAATGTGCCTTAAAGTTGGTACCTGTCATAGCTTTTGACACTGTGTTTTTATGCTTTGAAAAAATATGGTAATGTGAACATATTTGCCTTTCTATCATCCTATTTAAGATTTAAACATCCGAAATGAACACCTTTCTGGTTTGTTTTATGTTAGTTTAATTTATTAATGCTTTATCTTTATTTCAATTATTTTTTTTTTTAAAAATACTTAATTATAAGTTTATTGTTGTCCACCCTGTAAAACAGTATTTAAGAACCACTCATAATTCTTTGAATTCTTTATGGCTGTTTTGTAAACCCCTTGAGTCATCAAAGTGGCTCACCCTCTAAGTTTTGTTGAAAGTCAGTGGTTTCATCTTGAGTCATTTCTTATTTAGATACGATTTTTATTGCTACCTATTGCACACAGACTGTATAAATGGATAACTAGAGCTGGTGTTTGTAAAACACTATGCCCTCAACTGCCTGACTCTAAACTGCTTGACTCCAACACTGCTTACCCATGACAGAAACAACAGTACAAATATACGAGATTTCAAAGCTATTTTATCAAAAGGGAAATATCTTTAAAATATAGATAATTCGGGTAAGAAAAATATATGAAATTTCAAAACATTAGCATACATGGTTCTAAACTTATGCTATACACAATAAAGCAACAACATTAAATGCCCAGAAATTGCAAAGGGCCATAACTCCAACAACATTTCATTTAATTGGTTCAAACTTTAATCAGGTGATCTCCTTCTCAATCCCAATCAGTATACCAAATATCATGGCTTTGGCTTAAATACTTTTTAAGATATCTTGCTGACAAGATCAAAATGCCTAGAACTACAAAGGGCCATAACTATGTCAATTTTTCATGGAATTCCCTAAAAATCAAATCACATCACTCCCAATCAGCATATAATATTTATTTCAAGATCCTAGCTTAAGTACTTTTTGAGGAAACTTGCTGACAAGCTCAAAATGAGCAGAACCGCAAAGTTCCGTAACTATATCAATTTTTCACGGAATTCTCTCAAAATCTAAGCAGGTAATCTACACATCATTCCCACTCACTAAAAATGCCCAAAATTATAAAGGGCCATAACTCATGAAGTATTTTTCAGAATTTATTCAAAAGTTAATCAGGTCATCTACTCATCACTACAAATCCATTCACCAAGTTTCAAGGCTCTAGCTCTAATAATTTTTCAGATATTTTGCTGACAAGGTAAAAATGCCCAAAATTACAAAGGGCCATATCTCAAGAAGTATTTTTCAAAATTTATTCATAGTTAATCAGGTCGTCTACTCATCACTACCAGTCTATCCATCAAGTTTCAAGGCTCTAGCTTCAATAGTTTTTGAGATATTTTGCTGACAAGATTGCATCTATATTTTTTCAAAGGGCCATAACTCAGGAAAGGGGCAAAGAAAAAAATAAGTGTCAGCTATTTTTTTCATGAGGAATCCACATAAGAAATTTCAAAACAGTAGCATGCACGGTTCTAATGTTATGCTAAGCATAAAAAAGCATGACAAACGGACAGACGAACACCCCAGATGCAATATGCCCCTCCAACTTCTTTGAAGTTGGGGGGGAATAAAAAACCAAAGGTTACCTATTTAGCCAAAAACTATTTATTGTACTGTAAAATATATGTCAACATGATGGTCGCCTACATTGTGGTACTGAGAAGAAAATAAATTAACCTAAATGTAAGATGCATTTTCAGACTACATTTGAAGCCTTTATTTGTTGTGTTGATAAAGTTTTACGGCCAAGTCAGCTGAATGGGGTCATGTCAAGCGCAGTCAGTTTTCCTAACCACACGTTTACTGACAAGCTTAGTCCTCTAAGCAGTTAAGCAGTATTGTGCACATACTTAAGCCAGAAACTGACAACTGCCCTTCTTCAATCAGCAGAAGAGAGAGGATGACTGTGGAAAATATTTCATGATCCATATACACAAAGAATGTTGCTGACCCCATGGGGGTCGAACCCGCAACCTCCTGATCACCAGTCAATGCGCATCTGACTCATCCTTCACAATGTTATTTTCACTGCGAATAGATCACTGATACCACTTTCAGCTATTTTCATATGGCTGTCATTTTCTTTGCCCACATGTTAGCAATGAGTGTATTTTTAATTCAGCAAGCTGGTGCTGTCTCAACCTTAGTTCAGGTCTTCAGATACCAACTAATATTACAGGTGAGCCAACTCCTAGGAAATCTGTCTCATACAATGTTGTAAACACTGCAAAAGCTCTGTACAGACTACAGCCTCATGATCAGGTGATGAGGCTGTACTCTGTACACGGCTTTTGCATTTTGCACACAAAACTAAACTGGGTGCAATCAGAGGCTTAAAATTCTACTAACGGGCTATGACCCTTGAAACGACTTACAGGAGAAAAGTGCCATATCAATGGCTAGCTGGCTCCAGCAGAGATTGGCATTAATAGGTTTGTATAGCGCTTGATCCAAATTAATATCGGATTAAGAACTGGTTTCAAGTTTAACCTTTACCAGGGCAAATGCAACGGACAACAGTTTGATGATATGTTTTTTCAGAAAACAGAGTTTGACATTTCATGCCGACTGTTACCTTAGGAGACAGTTTGCATGAAATGGCAAACACTGTTTTCTGGAACAAATCAAAAAAATATTTCAAAATGTCATCAGCTGATTTTTTTTCTTTTACTAAGCCACTGGCATGAGTAATTATATTAGTTTTGTAAACATTTAATGAAGTACTGCAGAGGTGAAAGCTATTATCATACCAGTTTCTCTAAGAGAGAGACTAGATTGTATTCCTGATAAACTCTCAGTCAGCAGCCAATCAGATGATAGGAACCCACACACTACATGTTGCACACATATACTGGGGAGCTGATAGCCCCATTAGTAGAATTATAAGCCTTTGGTGTAATTCATTCTAATGGAATCAAGACAGTTGATATTTTCGAAAGCTGGGTAAATCATAACTCTCATAAGAGGGTATCAAGACAAGCACTTTCTTACTAAAGTCATCTCCACAAAAACATGTGATCAGTATTCATTAGAAGCCCTGTGCTAAGGCACTTCTAATGAGTACCCACAACATGTGTTGCTGTGGAGAAATAAGGAAAATACACAAATGAACATTGTTTAGTTGATCAAAGCATCTTATGGTAAACAGACAGGCTGGAGCATGCACCTTTCCTATTTGCTTATAAAGAAAAGGAAGTAACTCTCATAATGTAGCTATCATGAAGTAATATCACTATAATCAAACAAGCAGCAAGTCCCAAGATTCAAGTCATCAGTGGCATCACTAGAAGCTGAGTCTTTTGAAAGGTTGTCAGGTATAGAACTATCAGCTGGTTTGTGTTTATGTTCTGTTTGTATATTTTTCTTCTTTTTTGTAACTTTTGTTACTTTCTGTGTTTTTACAGTCTCTCGAAATGCTTTATGTTCAGTTAATGATTCCTGAAGATTTATGAAAAATCTGAAATACAACAAAGACAATAAATAAAGAATAAAATATGGTAAATCTTTGGCAATACACAATAAACAGAAGAAAATCCACAGTTCTAGACAGGAAGGATATCCAGGTACTTTTCTTATTTCTAAATGAAAACATTTGCCACATCAAGTGGAAAAGTGCCTTCGAACATGCGCAAAATCCTGCACACGTGCAAAGTATCAGGCAGGACTTTGCACTGCAGTCTTACATTCTGTTGTATCTAATGATTTTATTAGTGGACTGAAAAGGCCCTAATCAGACTGTTCAGGACCTTCGGTGTCTGAATATGCCCAAAGACATGTTTTCACATGACTTGGTCCATATGTGGTTTGTCACGAAACATCTAAATAATTTCATGAAAAAAAAAGAGAAAAATATCAATATGTTCTGAGAGGATGGATCATTTGGAAGCAATACTATTTAGCAAAAAAAATTATCGAAAGCTACGGAATACCCTGATCCAGGCATACTGTCTAGTATAACTTCTGGTTGTTAGCCAATTCAGACTTTTAAGTATACATGAAGAAGTGAAGACTCAACCGGACATTGTGCAGAATTGTCTGAATCTTCAAATTTTACACATTAAAAATTCTCATAACTTTCATTTTCTGTGCTTCAAGTATACTGTTGCAGCAACAAGGGGTTTTACAGCACTTGGTACCAGCTTCCAGACCAAAGTGTGTCTATGCAGTTAAATCAAAGCCATGGTACAGAACATACATGACCCACAGAAGCTCAAGAGTATGATCAAAATTCAGAAGAAATTAAGGTACATGTATATCGATACACCTGAAAGGTTTTGCCACCATTATACAAATGGAAAAGACTTTTGCAGACTGGAAGTTGCCTCCCTTGTGTTTGAAAACTTTTAATAAAATCATTGCAGACACTACATGATATCTCACCTCTGTGGGCAACCAGTATGTAGCTTTCTCAAGACATCAAGCAAAATCACAATTTCGACATCAATAAAGGGACATGCATGTAACTCTTTTGAAAACTACATTATTCTATCTTAACCTAATTCTACTGTCCTTTCAACATCTTTTGGAAAGTCGTTTTTTGCCTGGCGCTGTACACAGAAGAAGTAAATTTGCAAACTTTTGTCATGATTTAATGCAAAACCATTTGTCGTAGCTACCTATGCACAAAAAGTTTTATTCTAGTCATTGGTTTTTAAAAAATCAAGTATTTTCACTTTTCCCCATAGTAAAAATGAATGCAAATTATGCAGAAATCTATAGGGTAGGTAACTTGGAGGCAGATTTTCAACAAGTTCCGCTTGTTCAATTTTTCAGAAATTTTCACAATATTGTTGTGAAACACCAATTTCTGCAAAGAAACATGAAAATTACTTTCTTAATCAAAAATTCCAAAAAATCACTTTACTATAGAAATTTCATAGGTCAGACCAATTTTTGGCGATAAATTTAATTTTAGGGTACATATTTGAGAACAAAACACAGAAACAGAAAAGACAAATGGTTTCTGATAAGATATGGTCATTCAGAACAAATTATTTCCATTTAAAATAAAACGCCAAGCAAAAAACGTCTTTCCGAGTGATGTCGAAAGGACAGTAGTCAATATCAATGCATATATAAAACTGATCAAAATCCATCAATATGTTCTCAACATATTAAGGCAAAACTCAATCTAATGTCAATCAAGTGCCTAACTCTTGAGAAAAATAACCAGGGCCTGACAAATCCATTGCCTGGCCGCCTGGGACAAGTCCTAAATCCCGCCGGGCAAGTCTGTTCCGTCTTTACGACGCCCGGTTGGGCAAGTGTCAAAAAATCGCCAGGACAGTTAAAAGTGCGAGTATTTACGGTAAAAAAGTCTGATCAAAAGATGTCAATAAATACTGATAATTAATTGCCCAGCTGTCCTGATTAATGCAGACAACCAATGTATAACGGTTTTCATTATCACACTACCGTTAATCCAATTGATCAGTTGTTTCCCTTCCGGCGCGTGCCTTTAATCTTTCGTCGTAACAGCTGATCAATAATTGTATGCTGAACATGGCTTCTGTGTAGTATGAACCAAGTAAGGTCGGCAATTACTGGTTTTGATATTCTCTTATTTCATTGGATATGCAACTGGGCATACACCAATGAAATAAGTCGTTGCTTACGACGTGTTTGGCTATGAAAACGAAAGTACAAAATGACACAATATAAAAACAAAGGTAAGAAATTGAGTTTTTTGTTCAAAAAAAAAAAAAAAAGCGTGATACCGTTACGATCTCACCTGTTTGCAAAACCTTTGTTATTTCCCTCTCGAAATCTGGATTTACTTAGTGTTCATCAAATAATAATGAATTTGTAAGACTAAAAATACTGTGTGTCAAAGTCATTTATGAAAAATTTATTCTCTGTTGATATTACTGATAACGTATTAGGATGAAAAACAAAAAATGAACACTGATGGCTTACACAACTGACTAGTGCTTGATGACTTATGTGCTCCTAAAACCAGAAAGACTTGATGAGCACTGATATACAATACCACACAGAATAATATTCAGTTCTTTCCAATTTCTTGGAGGTTGTTCTCTGTTCTTGGGATAAATGAATACACCATTTTCAAAATGGCTTCTTTGATAAAAAATGAAGTCTTTTAATTATGAATTGTCCTATAGTTTGTAGGCAGTTCTTCAATCAAGTTAATTTCCTTGCAGGTGTATACATTTACCTTAAGAATTTTTTTTTTTTTTTTACAAGCACATGAGTATTTATTCAAGGCTTCAAGTAAATACAAATAAAATTCTTTTTCAACATGCTCTCTTTGCATCCATTTGGTATTTTCTGATGTGAAATTATGATACTTTTCTTATTTCCACTGCAAACTTAGATTGTGGGGTCTGAAACTGCCTCATTGAGTGTCAATTATCTATGTTTTTGAGTGAAAAAAAAGGAGTAAACTTATGTATGCCATTTAAAACCTCGCTTTTCTGTATATTATCTGGGATTTACAAGAGTATTGCTTTCATAGACTTGTTAACGCAATGTTAAAAGTGGGACTTCTATTTCTGTTTGCAAATCTTGGGCATATAGGAATTTGAGCCGCGCAAATCCTGGGCAAGTAGGAATTTGAGCTGGGCAAGTGAAAAAAATTTTTACTTGCACAGTGGGCAAGTGGATTTTTTTTTTATTTGTCAGGCCCTGATAACGATATTGGCCCTTTTTCTACCTCAACCCAGTTATAGTTGATTTTGATGTCAATCAAGAGTTAAAATTTGTTTGAAAACTAACGATTTTTAATTTATATTCCCAAACTAGACCTAATCAATAACAATGTGTAAGTAATATTTGATAAAAATCTATAAATTTGTTCTCAAGATATTCAGCACAAACTCAACTTTGATGTCAACAGAGCACCATAATGTTGCGAGAATTTTACTGATTATGGAATGCAACAAAATACATAAATAATCTTCATTTATAATTTATTAATAGTCTGTAAACAACACTGAGCCCTAACAATCAATGTTGACAACTCAACTCTAAGTACATAGTAACTGAAATTGGCCTATTTTCATTCACAACCTAGATCTAGTCAATATCAATGTGTGCATCAAAATCCATTACTTCTTCTCAAGACAGTGATTGGAAATAAAATTTTGATGTGCACCAAGTGCCATAACTCTGTTTAGAGTTACAAAATCCTCATTCACAATCCCACACCAGTATTCCCCAATATCAATACCTATGCAGTTTTAAGACAGTTCTACTCAAGTTACAGATCCAAAACTAAGCACTGACAGATGGACACTCACATGATATAACATAATGCCCTGCCATTATCGTGTGGTGGGACATAAAAATGCCAGCTAATGTCTAAGGATTAAAAGGGAGAATTTCCTCCTACAGGATCGGAATCTTTTCTTTAAGAGTAATTCCCAATGAGAAGGGAGGTAAATAATTCCATGCAAGAGTTATTTCTCTTGGAGGCATTTCCATTCCCCTTAAAACTTAGAAATGTGTCTAAACTACAAAGATGCCTCACTTCTAGAACCGTCAGTTAATTACAGTCACCAGTATATTTGTTTTATATTTTAACATTGAGCCCCTCCTGAGGTCTGGAGGACAGAGAGGAAAGTAATTGGTCTATGGAAGGCTTATACTAATATCAAAACTTCAATAACTGAGATTCAGGCTCAGGTAGAAGTGACAGAGAAATTATAACTTTGACATGTTAAAAATATCCATGAGTATGTATATGTATAGACATGATGTTGTACCTGAAAAATATATGCTCTTAATTGTGCTGTGGTTTGCCACACACACACAAAAAAAAAATAATAAACTCTCTACAATACATACAAGCAAATGATACCTAACATATATATATATCAAATGTTTAAGATTTGTGAAATATATGTGTGTTATTTCAAATATGTAAAATATGTGCAAAATATGCATCTTGTCCAGACAGTGCAGATAAACAAGCTGGTCACAGTTCACAATCTTGCAAAGACGTCTTGTGAGGATTCATGTATCAGCTACATCAAACAAATATCTTTGAGGAATATGTGCACGGTGTGCACATATTCCTAAAAAATATTTGGGTGTGCACATATTCCTCAAAGATATTTGCTTGGTGCAGCTGTGACAATAAAGGCCCAGATCAGCCTGTGCTTCCTACCAGTTTGATCAAGATCTCTGTGCATTCAAGAAAACTGCTTACTACTATATCAGCAGACAGCAAAGACCCTGATGAGATTGAAAGAATGTGCCAGATGATCTGACTATGCCCTTTTGTTTGATGTGTCACATATATAACAAAACTCCATGATTTACCTGTTGATTCTCTCTATATTCTCTATCATCTTCTTATTAGCCAGGTCAACAATATATTCTATGTACTGAAAATGAGAAAACTTCATTGTGAAAGAATGACTCTCTTCTCCCTTCTGAAAAGGGGTCTATTCTAAAAGGAAAGAATTTGCTCCCCTTTGGATATTTTCCTGAAAAAAAAAAAACTTCATTTTTTTCTAAAACCCAATAAGCAAAGATATAGACAAAAATAATAATAATAATATACAATTAAATAAAAAGATAAAAATATGACTTTAGGTCTAGGTAACTCTTGTCTTGAGACTATATCCAAATCACCATTCATATTTTCTCCCAAACTATGTACTGTGATCATGTATGGTGTAAATTTATGCCTGGAGTTAACCTAGGATGCTATATTTGAATACTAATACATATCCTTTTCAAATATTTTGTTTCTATTTTCCTCTAAAAATGGCTTAACATCTCGTGCAAACTGCTCTTTACTATGCATGAAATATCAATAAAATATTCCAAAACTGGAAGTACAGAACAAATTAACCTTTAAAGCGCCAATCACAACTGCAGCAGACGTCACTTTTAAATATATTTTTTTATTCATTTTTCTTAGAAAATAAGTCTTGACATTTCATGTGAATCATTTGCCAAACAGATGATTCACATGAAATTTCAAGGCAAAATTTATAAGAAAAATGAAACATTTTAAAATGTCGTCTGCTACAAACTTTGCTTGGTGCTTTAAGGGTTAAAATCAGAAAATAAAAGGCTCAGTTTTACCGAGTCTATTCATAAGGAACAATAAAAAATACAACATCTTCATGCCCAGCAGCATCCTCTTCAAGAAAATTCATTCCATTAACCCATTGTATACTTAATAAACTCTCCCACACTATGTACTAGAAGAGTCCAATTTCAATTTTAGGTATGTCCGGCCATGAGATTTAGATATTCCTAGAGAAAAATGGTGAAATATTTGCAAATATGGAGACCCTGATCAGATGCTACATTCTGCAGCATCTGATCTGGGTCTGCACTGTTTGCCAAATACCCTTTTAAGTGTCTCCAGACTACAATGGGTTAAGAGAAACACACATTTTTAAAAAGCTGCAATACCAATAATTAAAAGTTGTCTCCCTTGACAAAATAGCAGGACAATCTCTCAGGCTTACACAGTAACCTTAAAGTCTTTACATGCTTGAGAAACATCATGCAAAAATGTGTTTAATGGAAATCAATGTAAATGCCTAAGCAATCTGATCAGGGCATTGTCTTCTTGCCTACACCCACTGGCAATAAGTGAAAGCCCTGATCAATATGTGCAGCTGTGCAGGCTGATCTAGGCTTTTGCTGCTGGCCTATACACTAAGCAACCCTTCTGTATGAGACTGAAGATCATTTTTGCTTCGGTTCACATGTCATGTCAAGCAAACTTTGATCATTAAATATGGCATATATGTTAATATTTTTGCTGAAAAAATGTGAATAGCTTTTGCATTTGCAAAAGCTACTCACATTTTTTCAGCAAAAATAACTGTTGCTCATAGCTCCAGATAAAGCTCATTTTTTTTTCAACCAAAACGTACTCACAATTTTCTCCATCAAAAAACATGTTATGGTACTCAATAGAAGCATCTAACTGAAGTACTTCTGATGAGTACCCCCAACATATACTTTTGTGGAGAAATAAGAAACAAGAGGCCCACGGGCCACGATTCGCTCACCTGAGTGACATAGCCACTGCAGACATGCAGATGTTATGCAACATTTTTCCAATCCTATCATCGCAACTAATGAAAATATCATCATTTGAGCAGTTCTTAGTTTTGAAGAAGAATATATGGGCCTGACAGTCAATCGAGCATGATCATTTGAATAAACTATCAATCACATTTCAACAGAAGGATCAATGTGAAATTTGGTGATAATTGGCTAAGTGGTTTCTGAAGAATCATGATTTTATACATGTAAACAGCACAGTGGCAGGGAAATATTATAAATATAAACCAGATGATGGCCATCTTAGATTTCCAATCAGGCCAATTTTAACTACTGTTGATCTACAAGTCACTTCGATACTTTCAATATAAATGTATATGGCCCACACAAATAGGGAAGCAAATCTGACCTTGGAGGCTAAAAGGTCAAATGTCAACATAGAACCATCATTTGAGCAATTTTGGTAGATCTCCTGTCCCTCGTAATTTGTGCAAAGATTAGGACCCAGGGCTTATTTGGTTATGGAGAAGAAGATTTTTAAAGGTTTTTACCATATATGGGCATGGCAGCCATTTTGAACAATGGACCATACCCATTTTAGTAATCTTTCATTCTCCTGCCCACGGAGGCTCCGCATGAAATTTGAGCAACACTGGCCCGGAGGCTTCAGAGGAAAAGCCATTTGAAATTATCAACATTTTTTGCCATACAAATGTATGGGGCCCATACAAATGCATATAGAAGCAAACTTGGCCTCGCCTTAAAAAGATTAAATGTCAATGTATGACAATTATTTTAGCAACTTTGGTAGACCGCCCGTTCCAGATGATATATGCAAAGATTCAGCCCCAAGCCATCCTCGGTTTTGGAGAATAAGATTTTTAAATGTTTTTCCCCCTGCAAATGCATAAGGAAGCAAACTTGACCTTGCCATAAAAAGGTCAAATGTCAATGTATGACCATTATTTTAGCAACTTTGGTAGCCCCCTGTCCCCAATGATTTATGCAAACATTCAGCCCCCAAGCATCCTCGGTTCTAGAGAAGAAGATTTATAAAGGTTTTTACCATATATGGAAATGGCGCCCATCTTGGTCAATGAACCATGACCATTTTAGCAATCTTTTGTTCCCCCTACCTAGGGAGGCTCCATATGAAATTTGAGTAAAATTGGCCCAGAGGCTCCAGAGGAGAAGTTGTTTGAAATTCTGAACATTTTTCCCATACAAATGCATAAGGAAGCAAAACTGACCTTAACATAAACAAGGTCAAATGTCAATGTACGACCATTATTTTTGAAATTTTGGTAGCCCTCCTGTTCCCGAAGATATGTGCAACGATTCAGCCAAAAGGCATGCTCGGTTTTGGAGAAGAAGATTTTTAAAGGTTTTTCCCATACAAATGCATTGGGAAGCAAACTTGACCTTGCCGTAAAAAGGTCAAACGTCAACGTACGACAATTCTTTTAGCAATGTTGGTAGACCTCCCGACCCCAATGATTCCTGCAAAGGTTCAGCCCCAAGGCATTCTCGGTTCTGGAGGAGAAGATTTTTAAAGGTTTTTACCATATATGGGCGTGGTGGCCATCTTGGTCAACGGACCGCGACCATTTTAGTAATTTTTCGTTCCCCCACCCTAAGAAGGCTCCATATGAAATTTGAGCAAAATTGGCCCAGAGGCTCCAGAGAAGTTGTTTGAAATTCTGAACATTTTTCCCATACAAATGCATAAGGAAGCAAAATGGACCTTAACGTAAAAAGGTCAAATGTCAATGTACGACCATTATTTTATCAATTTTGGTAGCTCTCCTGTTCCCGAAGATATATGCAAAGATTCAGCCATAAGGCATGCTCGGTTTTGGAGAAGAAGATTTTTAAAGGTTTTTCCCATACAAATGCATAGGGAAGCAAACTTGACCTTGCCGTAAAAAGGTCAAACGTCAACGTACGACAATTCTTTTAGCAATTTTGGTAGACCTCCCCTCCCTGATGATTCCTGCAGAGGTTCAGCCCCAAGGCATTCTCGGTTCTGGAGGAGAAGATTTTTAAAGGTTTTTACCATATATGGGCGTGGCGGCCATCTTGGTCAACGGACCGCTACCATTTTAGCAATTTTTCGTTCCCCCACCCTAAGGAGGCTCCATATGAAATTTGAGCAAAATTGGCCCAGAGGTTCCAGAGGAGAAGTTGTTTGAAATTCTGAACATTTTTCCCATACAAATGCATAATGAAGCAAAATTGACCTTACCGTAAAAAGGTCAAATGTCAATGTACGACCATTATTTTAGCAATTTTGGTAGCTCTCCTGTTCCCAAAGATATATGCAAAGAATCAGCCATAAGGCATGCTCGGTTTTGGAGAAGAAGATTTTTAAAGGTTTTTCCCATACAAATGCATAGGGAAGCAAACTTGACCTTGCCGTAAAAAGGTCAAACGTCAACGTACGACAATTCTTTTAGCAATTTTGGTAGACCTCCCATCCCGATGATTCCTGCAAAGGTTCAGCCCCAAGGCATTCTCGGTTCTGGAGGAGAAGATTTTTAAAGGTTTTTACCATATATGGGCGTGGCGGCCATCTTGGTCAATGGACTGCAACCATTTTAGCAACTTTCCGTTCCCCCACCCTAAGGAGGCTCCATATGAAATTTGAGCAAAATTGGCTCAGTGGTTTCAGAGGAGAAGTCGTTTGAAAATGTTAACGGACGGACGGACGACTGACGAAAAGTGATCACAATAGCTCATCCTGAGCAGAGCTCAGGTGAGCTAAAAATACAATATGGTTACCTTATCTTATCTGAAGCTATGATGCTGCTGTTCATAATAAATACATTCTAAATACAAGGGACAATCAAAAAGATCTCAGCCCCTGTACTTTGGGAAAGACCAAGAGCAGTAACTGTGCCATTATCTCTCAATATAATCTCCTTTTGCCTTGATGTACTTTCTCCAACTCTGCTCCAATTTGCTTATCACTTCAAAATAGAAGCCTTTTTCCTGGTCCTCCAAGTAATTACATCAACAGCATCCATGACACCTTCATTGTTCAAAAAATTCCTACCATGAAGGTTAGTTTTCAGGTTTGGAAACAGATATGAATCTGAAGGGGCTTAATCTGGTGAATACAAGGAATAAGGAAGAACCTTGAAGCTGCATTTAGTCAAAGCAGCTATAGCAACTTGAGAGGTGTGGACTGGTGCATTATCTTGCAAAAGCAGAACACCTCAAGTCAAACTTCCTCTTCTTTTCTTTACAATCTCCTGATGCAGCCACCTTAGTTTTTCTGCATAAAATGCAACATTTTTATCATGCGACCTTTCTTGAGATAATCCACCATGACAATGCCCTGACTATCCCAAAAGATACAGGACATCACCTTCACTGCTGAAGAAACTCTCTTAAATTTCTTAAGAGAGAGAGAGAACCAGGGTGCTTCCATTGCATACTCTGCTTTTTGGCCTCAGGGTCAAAAGGACGGACCCAAGTCTCATCTTAAGCCACAGCTCGATGCACAAATTTCTCAGGGTTTTCTTCATAGAGAGACAGGAGATACTTAGAAATATCAAGCCTGCTCTTCTTCTAATTTTGGTCAACATTCTGGGGACCTATTTAGCTGAAACCTTGGACATCCCTAAGATATCGGTCAAGATAGACTGAACTGCCCCAAAACTTATGCCTATTTGTCTAGGCTTCTTCTCCTTCACACATGATCAGACTGTGCACAAACTCAACATTTTCATTTGTAGTAGCCTTTTTAGGGTGCCCAGACTGTTCATAATCCTTCATGCAATCCCTCTCTCTAAATTCAGCAGCCCATTCCTTCACTATATAAGGACACTCATCCCTGAGCATTTTAATGAAGTTGTCACAAATTTCCTTCAGGGACACGACCTTCTTACAGAACTACAACTGTACATTTTCTCAGTTTAACACACCCTTCCCCTGTTTGCAGTGAATTCCTACTGAAATCAATAGCTTTGAAATTTTATTACTTCTACCAAATATGTTGAATAAGACAAAATTATCAACTGATTGGGGTTTCATTTCAATTTATCAATTCAAAGTATATCCAACCGAGAACTTTTTGATCGTACCTCATAAAACATATTATTAAGTTGTGGTTTATAAGGTTTATTTTCTCTAGGATTCTGATATATCACACATAAGTCTGGATATGATGGTATCCAGGGCCAAGTTGTTCAAAGCATCATTAGCTTAATGTGCTAATTAGTGGTCAAAATGTTAACTGTTCTAGTAAGTCCAATATCTAATTCACAGGTATTTTTGTTGAAAAAATGTGAGTAGCTTTTGCACTGGGTAAAAATTCCAGCAGACCATATTTTAGAACATTTTTCTTATTTTTTCCCAGGGAATAGGCTTTGACATTTCATATAAAACAAGCATTCCCTCAGCAAAAATATTAGCATATATGCCATATTAAATGATCAAAGTTTTAACGATACGTTAACTAACGATATCATAAGTTTTGAACAACTGGGAACAGATTTTTAAAATGGTTTCAAATACAAAGATGGCAAATTCATTTCTCCGCAAGTTGTCTCTCCTTGCAAAATGGCAGCAAAGTCTTTCATGTATATCCAATCATATAATTATGAACAACAAAGATCATGATCAGATAAGCATATACAAAGCATCAGAAAAGATAATGTTCCAAAAACAATTATTATTTTTCTTTTACCTCCATAATTATAGTCATATACTGGGTGAGGCTATTTTCAGAAGAAACCGTGACCATAATATGGTTTACAGAGAAATATATATACTCCTCTAATAGGCAGCTATGAAACATGGATATGCTGGACTCAAGGTTATAAAACTTTTTTCATGCTCAACTCAGCTGAGCATTAAATTTTCAATGCTAATAAATATGAAACTGCCAACAATAGTTGGCATTTTCATATTTATTAGTAGAGAAATTTTCATGTTCAGCTATGTTTAGCAAGAAAGAATTTGCAGTTATCAGTAATTTGAGATTTATTAGCAGGACAAATTTCATACTCAAATGAGTTGAGCATGAAAAAAGTTTTATAACTTCGGGGCCTGGTCTTGGTCTTTGCTGCTCATATGACATAATGCAGGTGTTTCCATCAAACAGTTCAGAACAAGCATTACCTCAGAGCTGACCAGCATTTTCCCATCATGAGACAATGGTACTTCTAAAGAATGGGTGCTTCTTATTGCCTGAAATAGCAAATAACAGAAGAATTATTACAAATCCTGTATTGTTAACCCTTTCATACCTTAGTTCCTGAAGTGGATGCTTCCATCTTTGAATTTGGACACATACATTTTTTGTAAATAGGGTGTTTGGTCAATGGTAAATAAAAAGATGACAAGCAGTGTAGATTCTGATGAGATGGCTCCTGATGAGCCATCTCATCAGGATCTACACTGCTTGTCATCTATTTTATTTATCATTGACTAAACCCCCCTATCTACAAAGAATGTACATTTGTGTAGGTATCCATACTGGTCTACAGGGTTGAAAGGGTTAAAAGCTTAGCATGCTGGGTAAAAATTCCAGCAGACCATACTTTAGTACATTTTTTTTTATTTTTCCCAGGGAACAGGCTTTGACATTTCGTATAAATTGTCTCCTTAGGAGATAATTTGCAGCATGTTTATAGGAAACAATTTGCATGAAATGTCAAAGCTTATTTTCTGGAAAAAAAAATAAGAAAAATATAATCCATTTGTTGTTTGCTGAATTTGCCTAGAAAGTGGTAAAGGTTAATGAAAAGTGACATACAAATATACTTGTATTTATTATTATGAATTACACAAGTTCTAATGAACTATAGCCAGTGCAAATTGACCTGTCTCTTTACCATGGTTTGCGACAGTATACAAGAGTAGTCTATGGCAAATTAGGTCCTCTTGGCAGGAAAGCAGTTATGATGTGGATATAAATGTATGACTCATATCTGCATGATCACAAGACTGTATTTGCAATTTGCAATGTTAGATAAGCTTCTTGTAGTGTGCAAGCAAACAAGTAATCAATGTAATTATTGTATAATTACAACTATTAAAATATTGCTGGCATTTGATTCATCAATTTTAAACTGAACACAGAACACAGCAGTTGATCAGGGTCTACTTTGTTTGCCACTCATCCTGCAATATTTTAGACACATAAACAGTAAGAGGACTTGTTCAAACTTCAGGACAAGTATGGTAAAAAGTATGGTCAAGACAAAAGATGTCCCAATATTTAAGACAAATATGGTATGTTTCATAGGCTATGTTTCAATAGAGCAATAAGTGAATTATTAACCATAAGAAACCTCATATCTGGTGTGCTGCTACCATAATAGCCCTAAATATTGGGACAGATAGGCCTTTGCAAAGAGTGTAGACTTGGATCAGATGCAGAAGAATGTGGCATCTGATCAGGGTCTGCACCATTTGCCATACAAACTGCAATATTTTTGACACATCAAGAGGTAGTAGAATGGACTATTTCAAATTTTAGGACAAGTATGGTAAGTAGATAAGGTGTTCAAATACTTAGGATGAATACGGTATATAGTATACTTACTGTGATAAATTTTCCTTTATTTCCCAAGCTGATTCCTGAGTTTCTGAATCCTGATGCTACTCCACAGCTTAACTAAAATTATGATAAATATTATGAGGAAGTACTTTTAACCCATTTATGCCAAGTGGTCTCTTCTACCTTAACTCTTTGGACAGGTCCATTTCCTATATAAGGAGTGTTTAGTTAGTTGTTATCATCATCATGTTTTGTAGAAATTTCTGAACTTCCTGCAAACAGTATAGACCCTGATCAGACGCTGCATTCTGCGGCATCTGATCTGGGTCTACACTGTTTGCCAATGTCCCTTTTATGGGATGCTAGGCTTAAATGGGTTAATGGGGACAGTTTTCATAATTCAATAATCTAGTTTCTAGTAAATTCAAAATAATAAAAAAAAATCTTTTTCAATAAGCAATTATTTGTTGATGAATTTCTTAGTTTACTTTAAAAGAACAAACTTTAAAATAGCATAAACATTTCATTTGAGCTGCACTTTAACCCTTCATCCAATTATACCTACTGTGCCACATAAAGGACTTTGGCAGAGAATGAAGACCCAAGATCAAATGCCCAAAAATACACATCTGATCAGGATCTGCATTGCTTGCCACTGACCTACACAGTACCCCTTCAATACTAATAGATTAGTCCACCTAAACGACGGAAGAATCCACCAGGAATAAATGTGTTCATGTCTAGATGACACACATGAACTGCAAGGCTGTATTTGCAGAAAAAACTGTCACCCTATTTTGTCACCTACATGTATAAATTGTCCCCTCACCATGATAAAGGTTAATACAGAGACAGAGCTCAAAATGGATACTCCATTATCTTTTTCTTATTTCTCCACCAAAAACTTGTGGGTATTCATTAGAAGTCTCTGCAAGGCACCTAAAGAATATGCAAATTTTTTTTTTCAGAGAAATGAAATTATTGACACATTTTTGTCAGGAAAAAAAGCTTTACCTAGAATTCTGTACAGACACAAATACACAAGGTACCGTATTTACCCTATGTATTGGGACATCTTATCTGCTTACCATACTTGTCCTAAAATTTACAGACCATTCTACTACTTCTTGATATGTCTAAAATATTGCTGTATGTATCGCAAACAATGTAGACCCAGATCAGATGCTGCATTCTGTATTATCTGATCTGGGTCTACATTGTTTGCAAATACCTATCTGTCCCAATACTTAGGGTTATTACAGTAATATCTGTCTGTCACAAATTCAATTCTATGCCAGCATACTGACCAAAACCAAGTTGTGGAATATGAAAACATTATGCAAACATATGAACTGACAGTATTTCATACTGTAATAACCCTTAGTATTGGGACAGCTAGACCTTTGCAAACAGTGTAGACCCAGATCAGATGCCGCAGAATGCAGCATCTGATCAGGGTCTATACTATTTGCCATATAGACAGCAATAATTTAGAAACATCAAGAGGTAGTAGAATGGACTACAATCAAATGTTAGGAGCATTATGGCAAGTAGATAAGGTGTCCTAATACTTACGGTAAACTCAGTGAGTATTATATAAAAACAGTAATGACCCTTTCACAACCCCAAACAACCCTATTCCCAACTCTGACCAGCTTAGGTATCTGCATGTAGTCTGATCAGACTTTGCTGGGCTCTCTACACAACCTAAGGACCCAAGCACAGGTGCATAGTGAAGACACTGATCAAACAGTGCAGATGCATGAGTTGATCTGTGTCTTACCTGGCTGCACATTATTAGGTGTTTCTTCAGGTTGTGACTCATATTACATGTATGTTAAACAGCTTAATTTTTGTGTGCTGCCATGCAGTATTAACAAGACATTCAAAAATAAAAACATGACACAATAACATTCCACCACTATTGTGTGGTGGGCAGATAACCCTGTCAAAAATTGACGAAATTTGACCATTAGCAATCCCAAAACAGGTCTCCATAATATCAATGTACATACCAAGTTTGGTAAAAATTGATTGATATTTTAACCCAAAAACAAAAAAACGGACATGTAGTGGGCAGATAGTTTTGTCAGAAATTGATGAAGTTTGCCCATTAGCAAACCTAAATCAGATCTCCACAATACGAATGCAAACCAAGTTTGGTGAAAATACACTGATATTTACTCAAGTTATTGTCCAGAAATGAATATACAGACATGTGTTGGGCAGATAACTGTCAAAAATTGAGGAAATTTGCCTATTTACAATCCCAAACCACTCTGGTTACATGTGTATACATATATATGTGTATGCAAAATTTGAATAAAATCCATCAAAAACTATTCAAGTTAGAGAGCAGACTGACAGACAGGCGGATGGACAAACACTCAGAAAACATAATACCCCCATTATCCTGTGGCAGGGTATGAAAATATCATTGACTTGTTTTCTTATGGAAGTAAACATGATATTCAGCATACTTATGGTGTTTTCTTTTTAAATTCTACCTACCGTAAGGACAAAATACTTGGTATTAACCATTTCATCCTGCAGACAAACTCAGATAATATTGCAAACAGGGGAGCTCCAGATGACATGGCTCATTATGAGCCATCTCATCAGGATCTACACAGTTTGCCGCTCTGCTATTGATTTTCTCCACGAAAGAATGTTGCTGGAACCTGCAGGGTCAAACCCATGACCTGATCACCAGTCGGATGTGCATCCAAATGAGCGACCAGGGCCAGGTACAGGACCAAAATAAGACAATTGGTTTGAATTCCGCGGCATCTGATCTGGGTCTACCCTGTTTGCATGTGTCCTTTTTATGGGACACTGCGCATAAATGGGTGAAAATAAATATGATGAAACAAAGATGAGGCCCTTGACAAATGAAATGTTAAAAGGAACGGAACTTCTTACCAGGAGCTGAGCATCTGAAAGACTTCGGCACTGTACATGTAGAACAAAAGGTTCAAACTTGAAAACAGCATTTCCTTCAATATCCTTCAAACACACCAGCTGAAAGTATTTCGAGGGTTGAGCGCAAGACTGGCGTAAGTCAGATGGTTGTTTTTCCCCAAACCTAATCTCCTCACCATGAAGGCGTTATGAAGATTACAACATTTCTTTCTGTAAACAATGAAAATTTAGGTGCCATTGCTCGTATGAGCAATGGCACCTAAATTTGCATTGTTTACAAAGGGGTCCAAGTTGCCCCTAAACAAGGGTTTCAAAAATATGTTTGAGTTACTATAGTCTTGCGCTCAACCCTCGATTTGGACTTTACTAACGCTTATCACTCTGGGTAAAATTTTCAGCAGATGACATTTCAAAATACTTTTCTAATTTTTCCCAGAAAAAAAGATTCCACATTTTGTGCAAACTGTCTTCATTGGAGACAATATCAATGAAATGTCAAATCCTGTTTTCTGGGAAAAATAAGAAAAGTTTGTTTGTTTGTGTTGACGTTTTAAGGCCCAGTCAACCCAACAGGGTCATGTCGAGCATGGTCAGTTTACCTAACTACACTTTTACTGGGCAGGCTTAGTCCTCTAAGTGGTTAACCAGAATTGTGCACATTCTTTTGCCAGAAACTGACAACTGCCCTTCTTAAAACAGCAGAAGGGAGAGAATAACCATAGAAAATATTTCATGATCAAATCTTCACAAAAGAATATTGCTGACCCGGCGGATGGTGAACCCCCAACCTCCTGATCACCAGTCGGATGCACAGCCAACTGAGCCACCGAGGCGGGCAATAAGAAAAGTATCATCCATTTGTCGTCTGCTGAATTAGCCAAGAGAGTGGTAACATTTAACTCTTAAAGTACCAAGTAAAATTTGTAGCAGACAACATTCTATTTTTTTCTTATTTTTCAGCAAAAATAAGTCTTGACATTTCATGTTCACAAGAACTAGTCAAGGCTTATTTTTACTGCAAAATATTTTTTAAATTCAGTTGTGACTGGAGCTTTCAGGGTTGATATAAGTTTTGCATTAACCCTTGTCCTGCTGAACCTGGATATACCCTGCCTTTGCAAACAGTGTAGAACCAGATCAGTTGGCTTCTGAAGCCAACTGATCTGGATCTGCACTGTTTGCCATTCAGTATGTGAATCTATATCAACAACCTTGATCAAGTAATCTGATTGGCTGAAAATTAGAAATGGGTGTGGGCTTCTTAATTTATTCAGCAGGACAAGGGTTAATGTGAATGAAAATTAGTAAATATTTAGACAAGACTCTTGTTAATGCAAAAAACATTTTCAAAACGGCAGCTAAAATGTCCAAAAAATATTATTATGATGCTCACTGTTGTTACTCCTTACTGTACCATTCAAAATTGTAGCAGATGACATTTTATTGTGTGTGTTTTTTTATTGAATATAGAAAAATAAAACTTGCATAGCAGGCGATTGCATTGAAATGTCAAGCCTTATTTACAGTGAAAAAATGATACAAAAAAATAATATTAAAGAATGTCATTTGCTGCTGTTGTGACTAACTTTTCGGGTTAACAGTAACCTTTAGTACAAAGATCATGAAATAAGTGAAAGACAATTTGAATTACCATTTTGTTATTATTCTTCAGCGAACTAGGTTTCATCAGGATCATCAGTATATATTATATACATTCAAAGAAGGCTTGGTTATGTAAGCAGCAGAGGCTTTACTGATAAAGCTCTGTCATGACAAATCTAACAGAAAAGTGGGTTCACTGAGTTTCTGATGTCAAACTGTATGTGAAATTTTACTACTTTAACCAATTTATGTCGAGTGGACTTTTCTACCACAACTCCTTGGACCAACCTATTTCCAACAGCAGGAAATGATATTTTTACAAATTTGAAAATGTGAGTCCCAGGACTCGCTAGTCTAAACTTTTATGAGTCCTGAACAGAATTTATGAGTCCCACTTGGAGACTCTCAGAAATCATGCTATATGGTTACTGAGAATTGCTGTACTGGATTTAAATGTTACGTCTACTCAAATTCAATGGTAATAAAATGTAATAAAATTAAAAAGCTAGTTCTAGTGTTTTGTATCTTTGTATGAGGGTGTATCAAAAAATACGTGGACTTTTATTATAACTTTAAAACTACTCAACGTAAATCGATAAAATTTTGCACACGTATTAAACAATTAAATGTTAAAAGGATCATAGGGTTTACATTGATGTATTATACTTGTGTTTAACAAAATTCAAGTTTTAATAGTCCTAGGTAGGTACCCCCGGCGCAACCCATTTCTTGACTGCACTGCGTAGTGTTAATATCTCTCTTGACTCCCTAAATTAGCGCCAAACTATACTAAACGTCGTCTGCTTATGTGTTGACGTCATATTTAACGTTGTTGCAAATTTGAGTGTCATCCGTTGGGTACTTTAGAATGTACAGCCAGTAAACTTAAGGCGTACGTGGAAATCGTAAGGTCAAAATGGCGGCACCGGCGCAGGAAGAGACCCGTGCAATAATAAAGTTTTGTGTGGACCTAGGAAAAACACCAACAGAGACGATGAAAATGATGAAGGATGCTAATCGATCTTCAAATGTAAGCAGATCTCTTGTTTTTAAGTGGCATAAAAGATTTTCGGAGGGTAGGGAGTCTCTAAAAGACGTCACTGGGAGAGGACGGAAACGAATCGTGAACGCTGGGACAGTAGCGGCAGTGAAGAGCCTTATCGAGGAGGACCGTAGATTGACTGTTAGTGACATTTCAACAAAAGTAGGCGTTAGTTATGGCAGCGTCCACTCGATTTTGAGAAACCAGCTGAAGATGTCAAAGGTTCATGCGCACTGGGTGCCGAGATTACTAAAAAATGCAGAAAAGGAACGACGTGTTCAAGATTCTCTGTCTTTCCTACGGCAGTATGAGAGGCACGGAGATGCTTTCCTCGACAGAATTATAACTACAGACGATTTTTTGATTTGGGTTTTACGGCCCTTTCAAGAATATTTCACTTGTATCGAGCCGATCGTTCATCGAAGGTGGGCGAAAACCGGAGAACCCGGAGAAAAACCACTTGACCATCCGTAAGCAGAACTTGGCTTTCCCACATATGACCCGAGCGAGGCTCGAACCACAGCGATGAGAAACCTAATGGATTAAGAGTCAACTCTCTTATCCGCTAGGCTACGGGGGCCCGCAACTACAGACGAGACGTGGCTCTGGTTTTACGACCCAGAGACGAAGCAGCAGTCCTCTGTGTGGAAGAGAAATTCATCCCCACCCCCACAGAAGGCCAGGGTCAGCCGGTCCGGAGGGAAGTACATGTTTATCATGTTTATGGACAGACGGGGTATGCTGCTGTGCCATTCCGTGCCTAAGGACCAGACGGTGAATGCCGACTACTATTCTAAGGTAAAAAACATTTTCCTTACTATTTTTATTAACAAATGAACTATAATTAAAACATTTAACATTTCTAATAAATGTTCTTCTTTTCAGGGCCGGCAGGTTTGTTTTCAAATGAATAAATCTGGGTATTCGATTTCATGTTTTTCAGGTTCTCAGACGTGACCTGATACACGCACTGCAGAAGAAGAGGCCCGGCATTCCGATCGAGAGATATATTCTTCACCAGGATAATGCCCCGCCACACAGGGCGGACACCACCCGGCTTGAACTCGACCTGATGGGATTAAAGACTATCGACCACAGCCCTTATTCCCCGGACCTGGTTCCCATGGACTTTGCCGTTTTCCCGGAAATTAAAGCACAGCTCAAGGGACGAAGATTTACGTCGCTGGAGGAGCTTACATACTCAACACATGGCATCATTCGTCAGTTCGACTCAGCGTGGTATCAGAAGGTGTTTAGCAAGTGGGTGGAGCGACACAGGAAGTGTGTTGAGTGTAGAGGCGAGTACTTTGAAAAGCGCTGACTTGCAACGTAAGTAGTCAACGTCGAAACGTCATCTTGACGTCGTTACCAGGCGCCGGTACCACTACACTAACCATTTAAGAATGGTTGCTATGGGAGACCCACTGGACCTATCGTACCCAAAGTTAACAGACATATAGAAAATTGCCGATATATAATTACTATGTATATTTGATCTCATTATCTGTAAAAACAAAATTACTGTAACGAAAGTTCACGTATTTTTGGATCCACCCTCGTATTACCAAATCCTAGACCTTGACTAGCTAAACACAAGACTAGCACATGGCTTCTAGACTAGAGAACACTAAAAAAAACTGTTAATGGAAATAAGCTCAGTTTGAACTATTCTTTCCAGACTAGGACTATAAAGTCTGACACTCACTGACTGTGCTCAAAGTAAGACTGAAAAGTTCAGGAATGCCACAACCAAGGCCTCAGTAGAAGGTCCGGCACAGATAAATTTATGTTCACTGTCATATTCAAGCCAGCTATGATGGGTCATCCAATTGGGTTGGAAAATCCTGACTTTTTTAGAGCCAGACTGGCCAGAATCTGTCGAGCATGACTTTTCAGCAGCCTCCGAGCGACTGGGAATTACCTTGGTCCTGGGAATCCTGGGTCTCTGAAACGGGTTCACTTGCGCGATCCTTGTTAAGGAGCGTAAACAGAGTTGGCTGAGTCTTATCAGTATTAACAGTTTTTGTTTTTTTTCTTGGGGGCATGGCTGGTTAAGCCTTAAAACAATTTGAAATCGGCTTTAAACGAGAAACGTCTACTTTCGTTTTCAACACGTGCGACGCTCTTTCCGTAACACCAGTGCTGATTGGTTGAAAAACCTAAAGCTTCCAATCAAAATTCATTTGACTCTCAGTGCTACTGGCACTCAGTAGTCAATATTTTCGCAAATAGTCTCTAAGCCAAAGCAGGGTACCAGTAAGCCGGTGTTATAGTAAACAATTACCGGTGCAGTGATATCCCGTGATAAAGGACGGAACAGGAGTACTTTTTTGCTACCCGGAAAAAACATGCATCCGGGGGTCTCACGTCTTAAAACTTTGCATCCTCGGCGAATTTTATGCGAGATTCTCGCAGGATGCGCAGGTAACTGAAACACTGAGCAGGGTGTGTGGTTACACTACAACCTCTTTATAACATGGTTTGTTATAACACGGTTTTGGATATAACACGGTCCAAAAGATGGATCCCAAAAATGTATAGATTATATTGAAAAATGACCATAAATGGTCATTTTTCAATATAATCTATACATTTTTGTTTGGATATAACACGGTTGTTTAACTAACACGGTTTATGCTATGGGCCCCAATAATAGCGTTATAAAGAGGTCGTGGTGTAGTATTTATTATTTGTGTTATAGAAGTTACTATATTCATATGGGTCTACACTGTTGGCCAATTACATGTTTAGGGGTTTCCAGACTAAAAATGCGTTTTTTATTCCTTAAAGCGCCCAGCAAAATTTGTACTAGACAACATTCTAAAATTTTTATTTTTTATTTTTCAGAGAAAACAAGACTTGATATTTCATGTGAATCGTCTGCTTGGCAGATGCTTCACATGAAATATCAAGACTAGTTTTCATCTGAAAATAAAAAAAAAAAAAAAAATCAAAATTGTTGTCTGCTTTAGTTGTGACCGGTGCTTTAAGGGTTAACAGTATTACAGTTAGTCCATTGTTACCAGACCTGTTACCGATTACATACAAATGTATTCGATTACAATTACAATTACTTTGTAATTTCATGATTACTGATTACAATTACAATCACATCTTTCCTGAATGTAATCAGTTACAATTACAATTACATTGCAATGTAATTGATTCCATTTACAATTACTTTCTTGTTATTCCATGTTTAAAAAAATTCTAGTTTAAACTAATAATCTGTTTTATTGCTCTTTCAAAGCTTCATGCATGGCATGCTATATCTTCTGACAAGATGTTATTCATATTCATTATACCATATATTCATTTTTTTATGATATTCCATTTACTATACATTTTCTATGACGTATGGTTATTTTTTACTCTTCCTCTTGGTACCATGAGCTGGTTCAAAGACTTATAGTGCATGGCTTTTGTTGTAATCCCTTGGGTGCAATATAATTCTGTCCGGCAGTTCATCTTAAGCATTGATATATAAAAATGAAAACAACAATGGAATTAAATCAAGTTTTCATCTGTTATAAATAAGTTTAATTTGCATAAGCAGCATTATTAAGCTTCATGGAACAAAGGAAAGAACGATCCCTTCTCTATCTAAAAATGTAGTGTGGTGGTTGATCTGGGTGGGGTGGTGGGGGGTGGGGAAATCAATCTTGGCCCAGGGCTGTACAGTTTAAAATTTGCAGTGAATAAGTTTTGTTAGGACATTGCTTTACCTGTCAGTAGATCAGGTAAGAGGAGTAAACTGCTGATAATTGAAAGATAATTTTCCTTTCAATGAAAACATATGTTGTGGGTACTCATTTGAATCGTCTCATCGAGATGGATCAAATGAGTACCACAACACATGTTTTCATAGAAAAATTATCCCTGAATTATCACTAATTTACTCCTCTTATTTGGTCCTCTGCCTGTATGAAAGAACCAGCTCAAAACCTGTCAATGTCCACAGGCAATATGTCAAAACTTAACACAGGTACTTTACAGAAGGGTATAATTGGGCCAGTTTTAGTAAATGCCATAAATAATTCAAGTATTTGGATACTTGATAAATAGGTCTATGCAAACAATGAAGAAAAAGTACATCAGGGTCTACATCCTTTCAAATTCAAATGTCATTGTTTCGATGCAGAAATATATGACAAGACCACACTCCAACTATAAATTATGACAGGTCACTTTTAGCCACTTAACAATTGTCCAAATGTATATAACTTTTACAGTAGGTTATCTGACATGAGAGACATTGTTGAGCATGCACACAATAAACATGAAATTATATAAGTCAGTAAGTTATTGTAAAAACACTTAAATTTTCATTTGCCATATTACATGTGTGGAGACAGTGAAGGCTCTGGTGGGACTGCACAAATTCAAAGCTGCACCTGAAATGCCTCTTTTGGCACATGCCTTTACCATTATCACATGGATTAGTCAATTCTGATCGGGATCTGCAATGTTTGCCTTGATCTGTCTGTCCGAAAGTATAATACACCGTTAAACAACCATGTTATATCCAAACAAAATATAGAGATACATAGATAAAAGACTATAAATGTTTGCCAATTTAATTACTTTGATTATTTGCTAATCCATATCGGCTAATCCATGTGTGAAACTTCAATTTCCTTTGATCTCGAAGATGTATTTTTTAAATTTTCTTTTATCTCAAAGATGTATTGATTGTTTTAAACAAACCAATACAGAGTCATTAAGTCATTAAATGTAAACAAATCAAAATAATTATCTCCAATATTCTTGTTTCTTGTCAAGTTGTCATACCAGAAATGAATTTTTTTTTCAATTCTATTCCTTCTGACTTATTTTATTTAAATTTCCATATTGTAATCATATTGTAATCATCAAAGTAATCACGATTACAAGATGTTTGCAATGTATTCGATTACAGTTACACTTACTTGTAATCATAAAAATCAACGATTACAGATTACATTTTGATTACTCAAAACTTGTAATCGATTACATATAATCACAATTACTGATTACAATTACAACAGGTCTGATTGTTACAGGTGTATGAACAGACAACAAGTAAGTAATATAGTATTACAGTTAGTCCATTGTTACAGGTGTATGAACAGACAACACGTAAGTAATATACCCCTTCTTCAACTTTTTCACAATTAAAAACAGACACCTACTACAGCAAGCCTATCCACTTCCTCATGAGATGTTAGAACCCATTTACAACCTTTCTTCTTTATAGCTTCATCAGTATCCTGTCAAAAGAAACAAATGTGAGGCAAACTGGAAAATCAACATGACAAAATCAGTGAAATTGTTAAGAGTATTTGGTAATAATTTTAGGTTATTTTTTGTTTTCTTATTTCTCCATAAAAAAGCCCACTTTTTTACGCTTTTCTGACATTGAAATGTATCGATTTCTCAGTAAAATCAAATTCAGTATTTTCACTGTTTCAAACAGTGAAAATATGATTTTCGAACATTCACTGTTTGGGACTACTTTTTTTTTTTCTTGAAATTGAATTCCTCATGAATTCTGGGTCAATAACATTGCCAATACTTGTTTGAAATTATGTAAACAGGTTAAAGTTTCATGTTAGAACTGCTGAAGTCACTTATTGGTCTGACATAGCCCTTTTTCTGCATGCGATGTCAGGCAGACTATCACCTACTATGGCGTTTTCTTTGTGTATTTCTTGCATTGTATTGCTTTAAAATTCATTTGTCCTCATTCTCTAGGTACAAAATTACCTACTTAACCCAATAGTATGCCCCTGAACGTGAAGAACAAGACCAAATTCACATGAAATGGCTAGGAAAACAATTAATTTCCTGACGTAAGTTTCGAGAGTAGATAGTTTAAGTTTTGTGAATGAAAGCATAAAAGAAACAGAAAATTTGATTTTTTCAGTGAAGGATCAAATATTATTTCACTCATGAACACCAAAACTTATATTTTTACCTGTGGCTGTGGCCACTTGTGAAAATACCACATTTGGTGTTCATTCGGTGAAATAAAATTTGATCTTACCTGAAAAAATCAAATATCCTCTCTATGTTATGGGTACTCATTAGAATCACGGTGAGGCACTTCTAATGAGTAGCCATAACATGATTTTAATGGAGAAACTGAGAAAATTATCATAGAAATATTGTTATCACATGGTTAAATGAGTCACTAACTGATGGAACCATCAGATGACAGGATGACATTTTTCCTCCTTTCCCCCAGAAAGTAGGGTTTCCTATTCAGAAGACTATTTGCATGAAATGTTAAATTTTATTTTCTTGAAAAAATATAAGAAAAATATTTCAAAATGTCATCTGCTGATTTTTTTACACAACATACTATACATTATATCATAGTGATCATCTTTGAAAACAAGAGATTTCTCCTACCTACCTATCCAGACATATTTTGCAAGCTAACATAAGTAGAAATAACTCTTTTTAATGCTGACCCAGACAAGAACCTGCATAATCTGTTCAGAGTCTCCATTATTCACAAAAATATATTCAAGAGAGTCCCGAAAATACTTACATGTAAGTAGGAAGGTTGGTCCATAGGTATGCACACCTGCACATAGATAGACAGATGGACGGACGGATGGATCGACAGGCAGGCAGACAGACAAGACAGACAGACAGACAGACAGACAGATAGATAGACAGATAGATAGACAAATAGATAGATAGACAGATAGATAGATAGATTCTTTATTAATACAATAAGCCAAATTGGCCCATATAAGCACATATACAATGAACATAATAATATAACATAGGCGGGATAGCAAAACATACAAAACTATCACATTTTACGTAGCAATGCTCTCTGCATCATCATTTCCTTTATTTGGGAGAGGTGCACCAATTACGTCACTAAAATCTAAAAAAAAAAGAACTGGATGTGGAAAAAGCAATCTAATTGGCATGTTCTGTCTTGCTCCTTTTTCTTTCTTTCCTTTTCTTTTTTTTTTTTTTTTTGTGAAAACTTCACTTTTGTTTTGGTAATCAATTTCAGTTCATTTTGACGTGTGCGCTAGAATGGCATAGCTATATCAGTATATGTTGGTATAGTTACTAATACATACATATATTTGCCGCCCGTTGGTGGGTATATTTTTCCCAGAACTTTATAAAAGAAAAATAATGGTGCAGCTTTACATTGCAAGTCTTATATAACAAGAAAAGATCACATATTCACACATATATATTGCGTGTCAGTAGTGTTACTGTGAAAAATATATGTTCCGTAACATGAGTCATGTTATGTCATGTGCGAAATTTGAGAGCCTGAATCACCCTGCACAATCTGATTCGGGCTGCCGCTCTCCTATGCCGTCTTAAGTCTTAAATGATTCTGTATTGGCCAGCGGCATTCCAAGCACCCGACTGCACTGTTGCGCAGGTTGACACTGACTCTCCTTGTCATTACCGATATCACATTCATCTCTGTTGTCACAGGTCTGGCATGGTACATGTGCATATACATACTCTTACATACACATATACATATACCCATATGACGACATGCATACACATGCTCACTTTCATATGTATCCATGGCTTATACAACACTGGTTGACCCCTTTTATCAGAACGCTTTGTCAATCAACATAATTAAAATCGTATAATATTACTGTTTTCAATAATGAACAGCTCTGAATATTGGTCGGCCCTGGGATGACTGGCAGACGCAATGTCTAAACAGCTCTCCACAGGCCCAGTTAGCCATACAATACATCCATTGATTTTTTTTTTTTTTTTGAGATTTTACGACCCAGTCAACCCAATGGGGTCATGTCGAGCGTGGTCAGTTTACCTAACCACAGGTCTACTGGGCAGGCTTAGTCCTCTAAGTGGTTAAGCAGTATTGTGCACATTCTTTCACCAGAAACTGACAACTGCCCTTCTTGAAACAGCAGAAGGGAGAAAATGACCGTAGAAAATATTTCATGATCAATCCCCATGAAAGAATGTTGCCAACCTTGGCGGGGTTTGAACCCGCGACCGCCTGGTCTCCAGTCCGACGCGCATCCAACTGAGCTACCGAGGCCGGCTCATCCATTGATATATGAAGATATATGAAGAAGAAGAGGAGAGATGGAGAGAGAAAAAAAGGTGTGCTCTACATGTAGCCATATCGCATTTAATTATGCCATACAGTAAATACATTTGTACGTTGATAAAAAAAATAAATAAAAAAATTTACTAAATAGATAAATATAAGCATGTATCTACCTCTCACTTACTCCTTATATCTGTCCGCGTTTGTAGTGCATATTTGTTTTATCCTGCAGTTATGTCCGAAAGTAGTGACAGTGTGTCGCTACTTTCAGACATAACTGCAGAAAAAAACAAATATGCACTACAAAAATAATGTTGAAAAACATCTTATACTTCAGTGTCATGTTATATAATCCTTACATTATCAATTACAATGATTCTTCCTGAACATGAGCTTGTTGTGAAGAAATTTCTCTGGGAGTTAATGAAATGAATGAGCTCTTCAATAGGTGCATCAATAGATCCTTTCCTACTCAGGTCAATACCACACAAGCTGGCTGATTTCTGTCTGTCAAACTGGGATTCCATTACATTGTCAGTTCTGGCATCTTCTGAAAATTAAAATGTAAACAAGATCATTTAAGGGGAAAGGATACCCTTTCAGGAGGCAACTTTTTCGAAATAGTATTTGCCTCCCTTCTGAAAAGGGTCTATTCTAAAAGGGATGACTTTTCTCCACTCTAAGCAAATTCTTTCCTTCCTGAGTTGACCTTTTTAAGAAATGCATGGAGAGCATTTTTTTTTTTTCCTTTTGGAAAAAACACCTTTTCAGAAGGGGCAAGGGGAGCAAATTTCTTCCCTTTAGAAAAGACCTCTTTTCAGAAGAGGCTTGGGTTGTAGCAACACAATCAGCAAGTCACAAAAGTTATCTCCCTTGTCAATAAAAACATAAAACCATTATACCGGGCCATTATCATACTGCTGGCAGATAATTCTGTCAAAAATTGATGAACTTTGCCCATAAGCAATCCCAAACTAGATCTCCTTAATATTAATGCATGTACCAAGTTTAGTTAAATCAAGTTACCGTCCGAAAACAAAAATGTAGGCATGTATCGGGCAGATAATTCCATCAAAATTTGATGAAATTTGCCCATTAGCAATCCCAAACCAGATCTCTATAATATCAATGCATATACCAAGTTAGGTGGGTCCATTGATGTTTACTAAAGTTATCATCTGGAAATGAATTTATAATTGGTGTTTTGGGGTAACAAATTGGCTTTTATTGTGTACAGTCTAAGCAAAGAGTGCAGACTTTAACATGGTAAACAAAAAACGCTGGTTAAGCAACTTTCCAAAGGAACAAATAATTTAATTTATTGGATAATGGTTTCGCTCGTTTATTATAAAATTTTATGTTGCTATCTGCTAGATGATATTCTGAATTTTCATTGAAAGTACCCAGCCATGACTGGCTGAGGAAACTGCATTTTCAACACCTAAGTTGCTCTGACCTTAAGTGGTAAATACCAAAACAAGAGGGCCAAGATGGCCCTGTATCGCTACACTTCATTATCAGACAACTTTCGGTTCAAGAGAAAAGGTCCAATATAGATTTCAAGATGGCTGCCATGGCAGCCATCTAGGATATCCAATCAGACCGATTTTGGCTGCTTTTGATCTACAAGTCTCCTCAATACTTCCAATGAAGTTTTGAATCAATTGGTCTTCTGGTTCAGATGAAAGAAACATTTCAAAATAGATTTTCAACACGGCTGCTAGGGCCAACATTTTGGATTTCTGATCAGAATGATTTTATATATTGTTATATAACAGGGTGTTCAATTATTGTAAACATCATGTTTACTATGTTTCCATAAATAGCTTTATTTACTATGTTTCCAAAAATAACTTTCTGGAATGTTCAACATGTTTACAATAACATGATGTTTACGTCCTTGATTCTGGACTGGGTTATTTTTGGCATGTCATGGAAGATTTAGAAGTTTCTTGATTGGAACTAGAAAATAAGAGATGCTTGTAGTAAATTCTTTTTCTAGAACCTTCTTTGATGTTATATAAGGAGAAAAGATTTTCATCTGGGCATCTTTGTATACTTTCACTGGAAATTATTCTATACTGGATTACTTACTATTTTATTCATTCTGGACTTAAATTCTGAATTCAGGAACTTTAAATTGTGGGATCAGAAACTGATATTCAAAGGATTTGTTTTATAAATTCTCCTGGATTATTTCAGAGGGACTTAGTGACATAAACTTGAAAGGTATTGTTTACTTACATTCTCTTGTTTTGAATCTTGTTTTATTTTTTTTGTGGAATAAATATTGTTAATAATTTAGAGCTTGTTGCTGGTTTCACTTTCATTTCTTTCTCGTTACGCCTGGCTCGTAACAGAAATTGGGGGCTCGTCCGGGATCGAACATTTTCTTGAGCTAAAACAAGTTTGAGCTTTTTAAAGAAAACAAATATTGATTTTTAAAGAAAAAAAAAAGAAATATTTGTTTGCTATAAAACAAGTACTGACTTTTAAAAAATTTCAGTAATTATAAAAATCTTTATTTTTTATCAAAAAAAACAAGTACTGACTTTCAAAAAATATAAGTAAATAATAAAAAAGCAAGTATTGACTTTTGAAAAATATCAATAAATAAACTCTGATTGATAAATTTTCTTGATAAACCAGCAAGAAGCAATCATGTCATTTGACCTTCAAGCTTTTATCACTGTGCCTTCACAGGAGCTGTTAGATTTGGCCAAAAAGTCTGATTTGTTGGATATTGCTGCTCACTATGAATTGACTACCGTCAACAAGTCCATGTTAAAACAGGAAATAAAAAATATTTTGGTCCAATTTTTGGTTGATAAGGAAATTCTTGATTCTTCTGCTTTGTCTCTTGTTCTCGTTACACAGACAGGTTTGCAAATGCGAGAGCTTGAGATTCAGAAGCAAATTGAGTTAGAAAAATTAAGATTAGAGCAAGAAAAACTTAGAATGGAAATGGAAGAAAGAGTGCAGAAAGAAAGAATGGAAATGGAAGAGAGGGAGAAAGAAAAGGAAAGACAAATGCAGAAAGAAAGAATGGAAATGGAAGAGAGAGAGAAAGAAAAAGAAAGACAAATTCAGATAGAAAGGGAAAAAATAAAATTTGATACAGAATTAAGAATGAAAGAATTAGAAATGCAAAATATGACGGTAAAACGGCAACCTTTAGAGTCTGGCATTCATTTTGACATTACCAAACACATCAGATTAGTTCCCCCTTTTCAAGAAAAAGAGGTTGACAAATATTTTCTTCATTTTGAAAAAGTAGCAGAAAATTTAAAATGGCCAAAGGAGCATTGGACCTTGCTTTTGCAAAGTGTTATAATTGGGAAGGCTCGAGAAATTTATACTCAGCTGACTGTCCAGCAGAGCTCCAGTTATGATACTGTAAAGGAATTAATTCTTAAGGCTTATGAGTTGGTCCCTGAGGCTTACAGGCAAAAATTTAGGAACTGTAAGAAAGAAAATGAGCAGACCCATGTAGAATTTGCCAGAACTAAAGAACAGCTATTTGACAGGTGGTGCTCTTCAAAGAAAATTGGCTCTAATCATGAAAAACTTAGGCAGCTCATGCTTGTAGAGGAGTTCAAAAGGTGCATAAATTCAGACATTAAGTCCTTTTTAGATGAGAAACAGGTTGAAACTTTGGAAGCTGCAGCTCGACTTGCAGATGATTATGCTTTAACACATAAAGTTTCCTTTATTAATAAGTCAAATCCCTCTAGAAGACCATTTTTCCCACATTCAGGATCCAAACATAGTCCTAGTAATCCACCTGGTAGTCATAGCCAAACAATTACTCCCAAACCCAAACCTTCTGGTGAAAATAAAGATCAAAATCCCTTATCTCAACCAATTTGCAATTATTGCAAAAGGACAGGTCATATTATATCTGAATGTTTACATTTGAAAAGAAAGAAAGAAAAACAAGAGGGGCTTAAACCTACATGCCTTACCTCTTTACGGTCAAAACCGCAGTCATGTGTTAAGGAGGAAGATCCTATCCAGACCGAAAGGCCTGAGACTGATTCTGTTATGGAGATTTTTGAACCATTCTTATCAGATGGTTTTGTGTCACTAAATAGTGACTATGCCCAGTCTACCCCAATTAAAATCTTACGAGATACCGGAGCTTCTCAATCCCTTATTTTAGCAGATACTCTGCCTTTTTCTGAGAAGACTTCTTCTGGGACAAGTGTCCTTATTCAGGGTGTAGAGTGTGGATTTGTTAATGTTCCTCTTCATAACATTTATTTATCCTCAGACTTGGTAACTGGTTTAGTGGCTGTTGGTATTCGACCTTCTTTACCTTTTAAAGGTGTTCACTTACTGTTAGGCAATGACTTAGCAGGAGATAAGGTTGTGGTAAACCCACTTTTGACTAACATACCTTGTATTGATCAGCCACCTGATCCCATTGAACAGGAAATCCCTGATCTTTACCCATCTTGTGCCGTTACAAGGGCCATGGCAAAGAAAGCAAAACAGAATGATGGGGACATTGATTTAACTGATACCTTTTTGGGTCAGTCTTTTAAACATGAGATTACAAATTCTCTTTCATCCAGCCTGTCTGACAAACAGACGGAGTTACATAACAAGTCAGAGTCCAGTCATTACTCTGCAATATTAAATGACCAAGGTCAAGGTCATGACTTGGTGTCAAGGTCCCAGCTTTGTAAGGAACAGCATAATGATCCTGAAATTTTGCCTTTGCTTGAAAGGGCTTTAGATGAGAAAGAAATAGATCAAGTCCCAATCTGTTTTTATGTCAAAAATGGCATTTTAATGAGAAAATGGCGTCCTCCTGATGTCTCAGCAGAAGACGAGTGGACTGTTAACCACCAAATAGTGGTTCCTAGGGTTTATCGCCCTGAAATTTTGAACTTGGCCCATGACACTCCCATGTCAGGTCATTTAGGTATAAATAAGACCTATCATAAAATTCTTAACCATTTTTACTGGCCAGGGTTAAAATCTGACGTTTCTCGATTTTGTAAATCTTGCCATACTTGTCAGATGGTAGGAAAACCCAACCAGACAATACCAAAAGCTCATTTACAGCCCATACCTGCTTTTGATGAACCTTTTAGCAGGATAATTATTGACTGTGTTGGTCCCTTGCCCAAAACCAAGTCAGGCCATGAGTATCTTCTCACTATAATGTGTGCTTCTACACATTTCCCAGAAGCCATTCCCCTTTGGAATATTAAAACTAAGAACATTGTTAAGGCTTTGGTAAAGTTTTTTACATTTGTAGGTCTCCCAAAGTCTGTTCAGTCGGATCAGGGCTCTAATTTTATGTCTGGAATTTTTCAACAGGTCATGCACGAGTTGGGCATTACTCAGTATAAATCGTCACCTTATCATCCTGAGAGTCAAGGTGCCCTTGAAAGATTTCATCAGACACTGAAAAATATGATCAGGTCATACTGCTTTGACACTGAAAAAGATTGGGATGAAGGCATTCATTTGTTGTTTGCCGTTAGAGAATCTGTTCAGGAAATCTCTTGGTTTCAGCCCATTTGAGCTGGTATTTGGCCACACTGTGCGTGGACCTTTGAAACTTTTGAAAGAGAAATTTCTCTCAAATGATGACAGTTCTCTGAACTTACTTCAGTATGTATCAGATTTTAAAGACAGACTGTCTAGAGCTTGTGAGGCTGCTCGGACCAATCTTAAGTCAGCACAAAGGAAAATGAAACGTTGGTATGATGAAAATGCAAAAGAAAGAACATTCATGCCTGGAGACAGGGTACTTACTCTTTTGCCTATTCCTGGCAAACCATTGCAAGCCAGGTATTACGGCCCTTACACTGTAGATAAACAGATTAGTGATGTTAATTACATTGTTAACACTCCTGGGAGACGCAAACAAAAACAGTTATGTCATGTTAACATGCTTAAACAATACATAGATAGGGATAGCTCTTCTGTTACACCAATTAGTGTTGTTAGTTCAGTCCCTCAGGAACAAAGTGAAATGAACTCTGAAGACATGAAATTCACCAAATCTGATCCTGCTTCATCAAAAATTCAGAATTCTGACATTCTAAAGGATCTCGACCAGAAACTTTCACACCTAGATCCAGTCCAAAGAAAAGAACTGAAACAGTTAATTTATCAATATGAACACTTATTTCCGGACATTCCTACAAGCACTGACAAAATTTATCATGATGTGAATGTTGAGGACTCACAACCTGTCAAACAACATCCATATAGAATGAACCCAACAAAACAAAAATATCTTAAGGAGGAAATTCAGTATTTGCTGGACAATGATTTTATTGAACCAAGTCAAAGTGAATGGAGTTCACCTTGCATTCTTGTGCCAAAACCTGATGGAACATATCGGATGTGCACCAATTACAGGAAGGTCAATAATTTGAGTAAAACAGACACTTTTCCCATACCAAGAATGGATGACTGTATTGACAAAGTTGGAAATTCAAAATATATAACTAAATTTGATCTTCTGAAAGGATTTTGGCAAATTCCTCTCACAGAAAGAGCCAAAGAGGTCTCAGCATTTGTTACTCCTGATGGATTATATCACTATAAAGTAATGCCTTTCGGAATGAAAAACTCTCCAGCAACATTTCAACACTTAATCAACACCATAATAGCTGGAATCAAGCATTGCGATGCTTACATCGATGATGCCATCATATACAATGATGAATGGAATCACCATCTTGGAACTATCAAAGCATTCTTTGATAAACTAAGTGAAGCAAAATTGACAATAAACCTTGCTAAAAGTGAATTCTGTCATGCAACTTTAACTTTTCTAGGACATGTTGTGGGTCATTGTCAGGTTAAACCTATAGAGGCTAAAGTTGAAGCTATTTCAAATTTTCCGGTGCCCACATGCAAAAGACAACTGATGAGGTTTCTTGGTATGGCCGGTTATTACAGAAAATTCTGTAATAATTTTTCTGTCATTGCTGAGCCACTGACTAATTTACTTAGTAAAAGAATGAGGTTTAAGTGGACCAGTGATTGTCAGAATGCCTTTGATAAACTGAAAGCCATACTGAGAGGTGAGCCGGTTCTCTTGGCACCGAATTTTAATAAAGAATTCAAGTTAGCAGTAGATGCGAGTGATGTTGGTGCAGGTGGTGTATTACTGCAAGAGGATGACAATGGTGTGGATCATCCAGTTTGTTACTTTTCGAAAAAGTTTAACAAACATCAAAAGAATTATTCTACAGTAGAGAAAGAATGTTTGTCTCTCATTCTTGCTCTTCAACATTTTGAAATTTATCTGACTTCTTTGTCCTCACCTATTGTTGTTTTCAGTGATCACAATCCACTGACTTTCATCCATAAGATGAAAAACAAGAATCAGAGGTTGCTCAGATGGAGCCTGTTGTTACAGGAATACAATCTTGACATCAGGCATATCAGGGGAAAAGATAATATTATTCCTGATGCCTTGTCCAGAGCATGATGTCTTGATCTGTGGTTTCCTGTAACTTGCTGTATATAAGATAATAATTGCCTTTATCAGTATTTTATTTTATGATAATTTTATGGCAAAAGAAAGCTTTATTACATAAATCTTTCTTTTCCCTGAAGAGGGGAAGCGTTATATAACAGGGTGTTCAATTATTGTAAACATCATGTTTACTATGTTTCCATAAATAGCTTTATTTACTATGTTTCCAAAAATAACTTTCTGGAATGTTCAACATGTTTACAATAACATGATGTTTACGTCCTTGATTCTGGACTGGGTTATTTTTGGCATGTCATGGAAGATTTAGAAGTTTCTTGATTGGAACTAGAAAATAAGAGATGCTTGTAGTAAATTCTTTTTCTAGAACCTTCTTTGATATTATATAAGGAGAAAAGATTTTCATCTGGGCATCTTTGTATACTTTCACTGGAAATTATTCTATACTGGATTACTTACTATTTTATTCATTCTGGACTTAAATTCTGAATTCAGGAACTTTAAATTGTGGGATCAGAAACTGATATTCAAAGGATTTGTTTTATAAATTCTCCTGGATTACTTCAGAGGGACTTAGTGACATAAACTTGAAAGGTATTGTTTACTTACATTCTCTTGTTTTGAATCTTGTTTTATTTTTTTGTGGAATAAATATTGTTAATAATTTAGAGCTTGTTGCTGGTTTCACTTTCATTTCTTTCTCGTTACGCCTGGCTCGTAACAATATACTTCCTATAAAATTTCGAGTCAACTGGCCTTTTGGTTCAGGAGAAATGCCAAAATAGACTTTTAAGTTGGCCACTATGATGGCTATCTTGGACTTCTGATCGGAATGATTTTAGCTAATTTTGATCTCAAGATGCCCTGATACTTCCTACTAATTTTTGAGTCAGTTGGCCTTTTGGTTCAAGAGAAGCGCAAAATAGATTTTCAATCATGGCAGACATATTGGATATCCATTCAAAATGAGTTTAGCATTTTGATCTGCAATTCACCTTGATACTTCCTACCAAGTTTCAATTCAAATGGCCTTTCGGTTCAGTTAGGAGAAGAAGTTCAAAACAGATTTTCAGGATAGCCACCATGGCAGCCATCTTGGATTTCCAATCAGATTGATGGTAGCTATTTTTGATTTGCAAGTTACTATGATACTTCCTACCAAGTTTCAAGTCAGTTGGCCTTTCAGTTCAGGAGACAAAGGGCAAAACAGACTTTCAAGGTGGCCTCCATGGTGGCCATCTTGGATTTCTGATCAAAATGATCATAGCTATTTTTGATCTACAAGTTTCCCCAATACTTCCTACTAAGTTTCGAGTCAAATGGCCTTTTGGTTCAGGAGAAGAAGGACAAAACAGATTTTCGAGATGGCGGCCATCTTGGATTTCCGATCAGAACAATTTTAGCAATTTTTTATCTACAAGTTACCCTGATACTTCCTACCAAGTTTAGAGTCTTACCACATGAAAGTTGCAACAAAGGAATGAATCATAGCTGAAAAAAAAATTCCCGCCTATCGTGAGATTCAAAAAGATAAAAATCCAATGCTCTAAACACTGAGCCAAAGAGTCAATTCACTGAGCCAAAGAAATGCTAAAAGAATGAAAGTGAAACCAGCAACAAGCTTAAGGATTATTTACAATACACTGTATTTAATAGAAACAACAACAACAAAAAAAAATAATAAGTTTTATTGTCACAAAGTCCCTCAGAAATATTCCACAAGAATTGTTAAAACAGATCCTTTTGAATAGCAATTTCTGATCCCACAATTTGAAGTCCTTGAATTCAGAGTTTAAATCAAGAAAGAATAAAATATTCTTTACAGAATGTTCTACAGGTTTCCATGATTTTCTATAAAAGAAGTTTTTACGTTTCAAGAAAATTCATTAACATTCCATTCCATCCAGAAAGTTCTAAAAGGAATAAAAACAACTTGTTATTGTAAACATGATTTTCCAGAAAGTTCTATAGAAACTTGCAGTAAACATGAAAATAATGATACTTAAATGATCAATAACATACCAAGGCCCAGTTGTTCAAAGCGTTGTTAGCTTAACGAGCTCGTTAGTGGTCAAAACATTAACTGTTCTAGTAAGTACAATACCAAACCCACAGGTATTTTTGCTGAAAAAATGTGAGTAGCTTTTGCAAATGCAAAAGCTACTCACATTTTTTCAGCAAAAATATTAGCATATATGCCATATTTAATGATCAAATGCAAAAGCTACTCACATTTTTTCAGCAAAAATATTAGCATATATGCCATATTTAATGATCAAATGCAAAAGCTACTCACATTTTTTCAGCAAAATTATTAGCATATATGCCATATTTAATGATCAAAGTTTTAACGATACGTTCACTAATGACATTGTTAATTTTGAACAACTGGGCCCTGGGGTATTGATTAATGATTAGGATCTGAGTCTACCCTGGCTGATTTGCTTGATTGTCATGTTTTCCATACCAAATGAATGAGTCTGATGGTTAGTATTTTAAAAATATATCTTATAAGTGTGAAAAAGCTTACCGGTACCCTCTAACTTGTGCAAGTTCGGGACAAAAAATCTCCTTTTTCTTTTTCATGAATAGATAAAATACTAACGATCAGACTAAAAGAAGTTGGTTGAGTTCTACCCTTTTGGTGTAATTGTTTCCCTAAATATCCATCCTCATTCATTCGGTATGGAAAACTTGGCAATCAAGCAAATCAGCCAGGGTAGACTCACATCCTAATATAGGGATCAAACATGGTTTTTCATGCATTAACATTCACCAGGTCCCCTGGCAGGTATTGAAAACTGAGGCTAAAGGCTGCAGTTTTCAACATCTCCCAAGGGACCTGGCAAATGTTAATGCATTGAAAAACCATGTTTGATCGCTATTATTGCATAAAAATTGAAAGCACTGCTACATTTCGCGTTATTTCTTGCACTATTTTGTTTCGTCTTTTCACCGATGTTGTGCAAATGCTATTTCCATGGACTATGCTTGTTCTGGGAGAGGACAGTACGCATCTCGTGACGGCAGCAATTCTGTGTCCTGTTACGAGCATATTGAAAGCTGCGTGGCCATGCATTAACAGCGTGTGAATTGCCATGTTAATACACGGCTTTTCGTCGGTTAATGCATGGCTGTTAATAACATGCGACACTGCTTTTTATGCAATAATCATTAATCAATACCCCCGGCATTTAAAATGCTCATTAATCAATACCCAATGGTATTTTCATGATCGATATTAATCATATAAATTGTATCTGAACAGCTTTGGTCCAGATCATAGTCATTTAAAAAAATAATAAAAAGTAGACAGAAATTAAAATATCCAAAAGCTTTCAAATAAAAACACAATATGTGTGTATCTATAGCTAGGTACCTAAACTGATACACAAAACTAAAATCTTATCTGTTATGTATATAACGGACTGGTTACTGGTTTGTATTCCATCTGCATGTGCAAGGGGGACAGCTAAGTACATTATATATGTGTTGAAGTTTCTTTCTGGATTCCGTTAGCTGCTGCAGGGAACAAAAAAGAGGATGACACTTTGGCTTTTTCCAAAAACATTGTGTGCTTGTCAACTTGGACCTAATAATACCTAGACTTGTCACTAATGGAACTGCCAAAATATGTTGTCTTGGCTTCATTATAGTGTTATTTTACAGCACTATGGTCATTAAAAATGATTTTGGATAATAGTTGTAATAAAATGCTTTTTAATAGGTTTGATTGAAAAATGTTAAGTCACAATTAACAAAATTATACCATCATTTTAAGTCAATTTCTGATGATTTTCTGGTAAAATTGCCGAAAACAGCTAAAATGGAACCTAGGTTTCTTGTTGACGTTTACAAAAACTGTTTGATTTTCCATAAATACATATACAATGCTGCAGTCATAAAGATAATATGCTGAACTATTGCTTTTTGAAAACAAATCTCAGATATCTGGAGAAATAATTGAAATATGAGCATTTAAACTTCATCATACAAAATTATTAAAACTCAGCCAGGACAACATATGTATTTCCAATACATAGAACACCTGTATCATAGATACTAGTCCAGCGTATATTGGGTCCAAGTTGTCAATAAATAAATTGGTGTGTAAATTGGATTCTTAACTGGAAAGTTTACATGTTTTATCTGTGATGATGTCAAATTTTGTTCTCGAGATGGTGCCATTCAAGAGATGGTGCCCCTAGGCTAGCCTTTAGGTTTAACAATGTTTGATTCATTCAATCTGGTCACGTGAATAGACTGATTTCAGATCTGAATTGAACTGCGATGATACACAAATGAAATTCTAACATATAAGTGTGGCAGGCCTCGATGGCTCAGTTGGATGCCGTCCGAATGGTGATCAGGAGGTTGTGGGTTCGACCCCGCTAGGTCAGCAACATTCTTTCGTGGAGATTGATCATGAAATACTTTCTATGGTCATTTTCTCCCTTCCACTGAGTTAAGAAGGGCAGCTGTCAGTTTCTGGCGAAAGAATGTGCACAATACTGGTTAACCACTTAGAGGATTAAGCCTGTCCAGTAAAAGTGTGGTTAGGTAAACTGACATGACCCTATTGGGTGGACTGGGTCATAAAACCTCAACACAAACACAATACATACAAATATGCAGCAGGGAGGATTAGTGTCCAGAGAATGCAGATATGACCTCATTTTTCTTGAGACACTATCTTCAAAAGCTTCTATATGCCTTGTTATAGTACAGCAAAATTAAACTGAGACAATTAGTTTCCATCAACGTCTGCGTAGATCCCGGTATTAACTGTGATCGGATTTTTAGCAGAAGGTATATAGGATTGTTTACTGCAATTATCCAAGTGAATCCATGGGGTAATGGTAAGACCCACTGTTTTGTAAACTCGGTGTCTTTGGTTCGAACTGCGACAAAGCATTTTTTAAGTTAAAATTTCTGTTTTAGTTTAGTATATTAATCTTTGCTATTATTATTATTATTTTAGGATTGTTATTTCCTTTTTTTTTTCCTTTCTTCATCTTTATTACATACTTTTTAAAACAGTTGACCATTTCAAACAATACAATTGATTCAGTGAAATGCCTCCGATTCACTCATTGTATGCCCTCTTCACTATTCAGCTGTGTCAGTGCCGCTGTCATTAGAGCCTGTCTCATACATGTACGTCAAAAAACGTTCACCGTGCTCCCCAGTGTCGAGATTTGTGGCTTTCATCTCATCTACACGTATCATCTTCACATGGTCGCAGCCTCGAGTCGCAGGCTTGTCTCCATCTGTCCACCCCAAACTCCGCAAAGGTGTTCTCAGTATTTTTTATCATGTCATTGAATATGAAGATGATGAGAATGAGTTAAGGTTTAAGGACGCGTCAATCCATAAGGGTCATTTGCGTCAAAATGGTATATTAACTTTGTTTGGTATTGAAACAGCTAAAAAGATAAGACAGGTAATTAAATCTTAAAAAGCATAATATATGTTGGGGTTTAAGAGCAGAATCAACTTCGAGTTCTTAAATTATTTAAGCTTGTAAAGAGACCTATTGGAGGTCTGCAGTTTCCTATGTACATTAGCGACCACTCAAAAATGACTCCATGTGATCTTTCAGACAAGTAGCTGCTTAATGCAGGATGAGAAAAATGATGCAGAAAGTTCTGCTTTCTGTATTACATTCAGTCTGCATTAAACGGCTACCTGCTTCCACAGAATTGAAATCTTATTTAAAGAGTGTCTATTTAGGCCAGAGAAAATTAATTATTAGATTCTCATTCAGATTTATGAAAAAAATGGAGTGGGTGGGTGGATCTTATTTTTTATTCTTGGACCATACAGTGAAGATATCAGTCATAGCAAAACAAGATAACTGACACTACATGTAACTACCACTTACAAGAAGAAGAAAACCTTGTTTTAATACTCTTTTCATAACAATAATTCATTTGCAGTTCTTAAAAGTGGCATAAAATCTGTTATCAGCAAAAGTTCAGTTGTCTCTGAAAAAGTTCTCCACCTCAATTTTTTTTATTTGGTCAGAATTTTTAGGGGTGGGTGGGGATGAGAATCTAATAATTAATTTTCCCTGGCCTTATATCGATTTTACTTGGAAGAAAACTATCTATGTATGCCGATTATCGACTGAGTTATATAATATACCTAAATGTAACATATTGAGACACATGAGTCTTCATATCGCATAAAAAGACAGTAAAAAATTGTTGTAAATTATGTTGTATTTGAAGCAATCAAAATAAAGTTTAAACCAAAGTGCAAGTGTTCGTAAGACGGCGTTAAAAACAGTATATTCTGCTTAGGATGTTGCATGATTGATCTTACTGACTCCTAATTTAAAGGAGGGTCGAGGGGAGGAAGCAGTGGGTACAAAAGGTAAACTATTTTTCAGAAAGCTGACAGACTAGTTACACACGATAACACGTTTCATCAACGAGACATCACGTGTATCACAGATCAGCCATTTTTTTTTTTTTTTTTTTCGCATAACTACCTTATGCCAATTAATTGGGTGTGTCTCGCTTTATTTAATCTTCAGCAGGAATCGTTTATATGTGAGGTTCGTACATCAGTTGTAAAGAATAGCGTGGAATGATCCGATATCGAGAGCGCAGACATCTTTGATTTTGATAAACGAGGATAGACAGTGTTTAGGTTCCCCGTAGATTCGGTAACCAGACTGTTTTTCTGGATTAGTCTATTTATACACACCGTTGCCAAATTTCAGTGCAATTTTCTCCATTCAGAGATATGGGAGGCAAGTGTTTGAAATCTACTGATATTAAGTTTTGTTAAAACAAATATTCGCTTATTTAAATCTGCCAGAGAATGTCAAAATTGAAACTTTTTTTATAAGACGATTTCAAAAACGCCGACTACTTGATTACCCTCGATGATAATGTATCTGTCCATCGACATGCGCAGGAAAAGTGGGCGGTGGACAGGTGCGCCAAATGTCAAACGAAGCGAAATTGTCAACAAAGATACATGCGGACTACAAAAATTATTGTACCGCGAATCTGCAAATTGTGATTTGTGTAAACAAGAAATAGTGATAAATCTAGGTGAAAAAAGCTAATTGTTAAAGACATATATATATATATATATATATATATATATTGACTTTCATTTAAAAGGTGTATATTGACGGAAACGTCGTCTGCTTGCATTATTAATTAATTATAAACAAATTATCAGAATTATGGTGTGATGAACAGTGCTTTTGTTCAGGTGTGTGTCGCATGATGCTTATTTATTTTAAAGGTTTTTCTGCATTTGTGAATGGGAGTTTTTCTTGTGTATAAAAATCAGTCTTCAAATTGCTATGAATTCAGTGACCTGCAGAAATCACCTGTGGTAAGTAGAAAAAAGCTTATAACACAGCAACACGTCAAAAAGGACAGGGCCCAGTTGTTCAAAGCTAACGATATCGTTAGTTAACGATTCATTAAAATTTACATCGTGATACCCAAATATGCTGAAATTTTTTGCTGAAAAAATGTGAGTAGCGTCTGCAGTGCAAAAGCTACTCACATTTTTTTCAGCAAAAATATCAGAATAATGTATATTGAATCCGCTAAAACAGTTAACGAAATGACCCTTAACAATGACCCTTAACAAGCTTGTTAAGCTAACAACGCTTTGAACAACTGGGCCCAGAATTTGGTACAGTAAATCAACAAAGGCAACAGTAAAACAGTTCAACAGGACATGGAGAGGACATAGGTGAAAAATTCTAATCACCAATGCCAAAGCTAGGGATTGAACCTGGGGCACTTGCGTGACAGGCCAACACTCTATAGCATCACTATAAAAGCCGGCTTGTACCACATGGCAGTACATGTTTGGAATAGACTTTAGAATCTGTTCGCACTAGTTGTTGACTTCAACATGTCAGTTTGCATATCCACTGCATAAAGTTAGGGATAAGTCAGAGACTGTTCCCTGATGGTTGGTGTTGAAGTTGGTGCTTGTTACGCTTTCTTCTGGAGTGGACGCAAGAAAGAAGAGCGGCATGAAGCAGGAGTAGGATTCGCCATCAAGTCACACCTTGTCAGCAAGCTCTCAGGACTTCCAAAAGGCTTAAATGATTGCCTGATGATGCTGATACTTCCCTTTTTTGGCAAGAGGCATGCAACAATTGTAAGTGCCTAAGCACCCACAATGACCAACCCAGATGAGGTCAAAGACAAGTTCTATGATGATCTGGATTCTGTGATTTCTGCAACACCCCGGACAAACTCATCCTCCTCAGGGACTTTATTGCCAGTGGCACAGACCACCAAACCTGGGAAGGAGTGATTGGAACTGAAGGAGGAGGGAGTGCAACAGCAATGGCCTCCTCATTTTAAGGAAATGTGCAGAGCATGAACTACTGATCACCAACACAGTCATCCGTCTACCAAATGGCAACAAGATATCATAGATGCATCCTCACTCCAAACACTGGCATCTCATTGACTATGTCATTGTGTGAAGGAAGGATAGACAGGATGTCAGAGTGACAAAGACTATGTGTGGTGCAGACTGTTGGACAGATCACAGGCTTGTTGTCAGCAAACTCAACCTGTACATGTACATTCAGCCTGTACAGCGACCACAAGGTAAGAAAGTGCCAAAGAGATTGGATGTCTCCAAGCTGAAACAAGACAGTAAAAGGCAAGCATTCATCAATGATATCTGCAGCTGTTTAGATGCACTGGAACACAGTTCAGAAGATGTAGATGAGAGCTGGACAGTCTTCAGAGACACAGTCACTCTTCAGCAATGGATTCCCTAGGACCAGTGTCTTGCAAACACCAAGACTGGTTTGATGAGAATGACAAAGAAATCCAGGGACTCTTTGAAGAGAAATACCAAAACATAAGGCATATCTCAGTGATACCAGCTCGGTATCTAGTTAGACTGCCTATTCAAACATATGTTAGACAGTCCAAACTTGGCTCAGAGACATGCACGACTCCTGACTGAGCAAAAAAGCTGATGAAATCCAGTCTTCTGCAGACAGAGAGGATATGAAGAAGTTCTTTGATGCACTTAAGACAGTACGATAAATAACCAGCCTATCTGATTTCCAATGGACCGAGACAGTCATGATTTGTTTCAGTATATGTTTTATACATGGGTACAAAATTGCACACGTATCGAGTCATTCTTTAGTAAGATATTGAATGTCAAACATGGCTAGTGATGCAAAGGCATGCTTTTCATCTAAAGTTGAGTACCGCGCTGTAATTTGGTACTTGTATTTAAAAGGTAAAACAGGCAAGGAAATACATGGCGAGTTAGTCAATGTTTATGGGTCTTCTGCACCATCTTATGCTCAGGTTAAATTCTGGGTAGGGGACTTCAAACACGGTATCTAATGTCTTTAGAAGATGAAGCCAGGTCTGGACACCCACTGGATGCCACCGATGAAGAAATGTGTAAGAAAGTTCGGGATCTGGTATACTCTGATAGGCGAATTCAGGTGGAAGAAATAGTGCAGGCATTAGGCATTTCACATGGTAGCGTTTCAACAATTTTACATGATCGTTTAAGTACGCGCAAGCTAACAGCCCGTTGGGTCCCCAGATCCCTTAGCGATGAGCAAATGGCAACCAGAGCATCAGTATGCAGCACCTTGTTGAAGCGTTTTAGGTCAAAAGATGATTTTCTTTTGCATCTGGTGACTGTAGATGAGACTTGGGTTCATTATTATGAACCAGAGAATAAAGCTCAGTTGTCAGTAGGTAGGGCCTGGGTCCCCAAGGCCAAAGAAGTTCAAGACGTAACCATCTGCTGGCAAGGTGATGGCCATAGTATTTTGGGACGCAAAAGGCGTTAATATTTTTGACTTTATACCCAAGAAAAGTACAATAACTGGAGTGTACTATACAAACTTGTTAGACCAGCTGAGAACCACCATCCATGAAAAACGCCGAGGTAAATTCTCTAAAAGTGTTTTGTTGCAACAGGACAATGCAAGAGTCCACACTTGCAAAGTTGCAATGGATGCTGTAGAGCGAAACAGGTATGAATTAATACCACATCCTGCCTATTTGCCTGATCTTGCTCCTAGCGACTTCTTCCTTTTCCAAAAACTTGAAAAAGGATATCTGTGGACTTCATTTCCAGTCTGATGAAGAGGTCGTGACGGCAGTTGAGGAGTGGGTCAATGGAAAGGACCCTAAGCTTTTCAGTTCTGGGCTGGTGGCACTTGAACGCCGTTGGTCTAAGTCTTAGTGCATCACACTAGAGGACAATTACATCGAAAAAGAAGAGGTTTGTCACTGAGCCAATCGAATAATCTACCATTTGTAAAAATCCAAAGCTATAATAAGAGACCGGCATGGTCTATAACTGCCATTGTGTTGTCAGCTAACATTACTTATAAGTCGGGACAGTGGCGTCGTGTCGGAATAGCATCTGGGAAACTTTGGGAATCCATTTGTCTCTCTCTCTCTCTCTCTCTCTCTCTCTCTCACATGTGTCTTTGTTAAAATTTCTGTATGCAATTTGCTAAATTCAACGATAGTAGCCTTTATGTTCTACACTCGTTTGTTCTGTATAATATTTGTGTTCGGAGAAGATTTCACATAAGCTTTAATTAGCTTGTTATCTGATCCTCTATGTCATTTTTGTATGTTTGTGTTGTACTCATTATATTTAATAAACTATTGTTTAAACCAAAGAAGAGGTGGATCTCAGCCGGAAATAAGTTAGGCTGGTTACTTATTGATTCGCCCTCGTATATGGTCCCCAGAGCTCAGGAACCACCCCACTCCTTACTGCAGATGAAACAAGTCTTCTGACTGACAAAAAAGCTATCTTGAAAAGATGGGCTGGACACTTTGATGGTGTCCTTAATCAGCCATCATCTATCAATGGTGAAGCTATCAACAGACTACCACAGGTGGAATGTAATCCACTGCTTGATGAGTTCCAAACCATTTCTGAAACAGTGAAAGCAATAAAACACCTGTCATCTGGCAATGCTCCAGGATCAGCTGCAATACCTGCAGAGATCTACAAAGCAGGTGATCTACCAGTTGCAGAGAAACAGAGTTGTTTCACAGCATGTGGAGAAAAGCCATCCCTCAAGAATTCAAAGATGCAACAAGTATCCATCTATTCAAAGGGAAAGGGAATCTTCAAGTCTGTGACAATCATCAAGGCATCTCTTTATTGTCAGTTGCTTGGAAGATCCTTTCCAGAGTCCTACTGAACTGATTGACTGAACACCTTGAATAGTCAGGGCTTCTACCAGAAAGCCAATGTGGATTCAGGAAGGACAGAGGAACAATAGACATGATCTTCACAGCAAGACAGCTTCAAGAGAAATTCCAGGAACAGAATGTGGACTTCTACTTGACCTTTGTCGACCTTACCAAAGCATTTGACGCAGTCAGTCGTGAGGGACTTTGGAAAATTATGGCAAAATTTGGCTGTCCTGCCAAATTCATAGCAATGGTGCAGTAGTTCCACAATGGTATGCTTGCAAGGGTCCAAAATGATGGTGAGTTTTCTGATCCATTCCCTGTTAAAAATGGAGGAAAGCAAGGCTGTGTACTAGCTTCAACACTGTTCAGCATGATGTTTTCTGCCATGCTCACAGATGCATTCTAGGTGGGTGACAATGGTATACCTATTAGGTATTACTTTGATGGGCAGCTTTTCAACCTAAGAAGTTTGCAAGCTAAATCCAAGGTGCAGACAGAGATGCTAGATGAGTTCTTCTTTGCTGATGACATGGAAAAGGGTGCTCCAACAGAAGAGAAAATGCAAAAAGGTGTGGATCAATTATCTGATTCATGTGATAGCTATGATCTCAAAATCAGCCTTACAAGGAGCCTACCATCACAGTGAAAGGTCAATGACTGCAAGTGGTAGACAAGTTCACCTACCTTGGAAGCACATTGTCTAGAGTTGTGCACATTGATGATGAAGTCAGTGCCAGGATTGCCAAAGCTAATGCAGCATTTGGCCAACTACTTGGAAGTATCTGGGATCAAAGTGGCATCAGACTTGACACATAGCTGAAAGTCTACAGGTCTTACGTGCTGCCAACACTATTATACGTATGTGAAACTTGGACAGTTACTAACAGCATGCCAAAAGACTGAACCACTTCCATACAAGCTGTCTTAGAAAACTTCTAAAGATCAAGTGGCAAGACAGGATTCCAGACACAAAAGTCCTGAAAAGGGCAGGGATGCAGAGTGTACATACTCTTCTTAAATCGTAGTTAAGATGGACAGTCCATGTTACCAGAATGCCTGATGAAGGTTTGCAAAAGAAAATCCTCTATGGAGAACTACAAGTCCGAAAATTTTCCCATGATGGTCAGAAGAAGCGATACAAGGACACCCTCAAAGTCTCCCTTAAAGTCTTCAACATACCAGCAGTCATGGGAACAGATTGCACAGGATTGAGCAAAGTGGTGAGGTCACATAATAAGGGGTGCTGGTGAATACAAAGCAAAAAGAATCAGCAAAGCTCAGCAGAAACATGCACAGCAGAAAGCCAGAGCTCCATGTAAGGCATCACCAACAGAGCTTTCTTCCTCAGACCTCTCTTGTTCTGTCTGCAACAGGCAGTTTAGAGCTAAAATTGGTCTCATCAGCCATCTCAGAACACACAAACAATAACACTTCACACATTTGATTAAGATTGGTCATTGTCAGTAATGACAGAATGAGCAAATTTGGGTAGTTCATGTTACCTCATCTAAGTTATCTATGATTGAGTTCTTATCCCACATGATCAGCCCCCAGCACCTACCAAATAATTAATTGCAAAATTTATCTACTATTCATCGCTTATCTTCTTTCATGAATGTGCTTCTTGTTATTGATCATAAGATTTTCTCAAGCTGCTCTGTTTAAAGAAACCATTGAAGAAAACCACAGTATGGTGGCAAAGAAAACTTCTAGTTTTCCTTTCATATGATTTTATCAATGTTTTTTTTTTCTAGTGGAAGGCTAGAAAAATCACAATAGAAAAACTAGATTAACGGTGTGTGTATGTTGAGGGGGAGGGGGCGGAGGGGTGTGAGGGTAGCATCTTTCTCTGAAAACACTGTTACTATTTTCTGTTGTCCTTATTATTTTCTATTTTTCCTTATTACAGGAATCTAGATATCCAATGGATTTATCATGCCTATCAGCTGGTGGTTCCTATACATTGAGTGATGGTGATGCCTATACATTGAGTAATGGTTCAGCAGATGGTGCTAAGTCATCTTGTACTTGCACTAAGTACTCATACAGTCCAGGTGGCACCCCACAGCCCACCCCTGCCCACACTTATTCACCCATTCCCATCACTGAAGATGTAGGACCTGATGAAGAATCAGGAGAAGAGGTAGAATTACCAGGTCCTGAACCAAACACTGACTTGTTTGGAATTCAGCTAGAGGTAAGGAGTATTCTCATAATTTACAATTAATCCAAAGCAGAGATCACAATTGCAGCAGACAACATTTTAAATCTCTTTTTTTATTTTTCAGGGAAAATAAGTTTTGATTTTCATGGGACTTGTCTGCTTGGTAATTCACATGAAATATCGAGATTTAGTTTCTCTGAAAAATGAAAAAAAAAAAAAAAAAAATTTCAACATGTGGTCTGTTTCAATTTTGCATGGCAGTTTAAGGGTTTACATGCTGACTTTGCATATTCAGCTGCTGATATTTAACCTTTATTATGCCACCAACTTCAAAAAAGTTGCAGGAGCATATTGCTTCTGGGGCGTTCGTCCGTCCGTTCATTACGCTTTTTGATGCATAGCATAACTTAAGAACCATGCATGCTACTGTTTTGAAATTTCTTATATGGATTCTTCATGAAAAAATAGTTGACACATGTTTTTTTTCTTGACAGGATTATGCCCCTTTCCTATGGCCCTTTGAAAAAATAGGGATGCAGTCTTATCAGCAAAATATCTCAAAAACTATTGAAACTAGAGCCTTGAAACTTGATGAATAGACTGGTAGTGATGAGTAGATGACCTGATTTACTTTTGAATAAATTTTGAAAAATACTTCTTGAGTTATGGCCCTTTGTAATTTTTGGCATTTTTACCTTGTCAGCAAAATATCTCAGAAACTGTTAAAGCTAGAGCCTTGAAACTTGGTGAATGGATTTGCAGTGATGAGTAAATGACCTGATTAACTTTTGAATAAATTTTGAAAAATACTTCTTGAGTTATGGCCCTTTGTAATTTTGGGCATTTTTATCTTGTCAGCAAAATAGAAACTGTTAAAGCTAGAGCCTTGAAACTTGGTGAATGGATTTGCAGTGATGAGTAAATGACCTGATTAACTTTTGAATAAATTCTGAAAAATACTTCATAAGTTATGGCTCTTTGTAATTTTGGGCATTTTTACCTTGTCGGCAAAATATCTCAAAAAGTATTGGAGCTAGAGCCTTGAAACTTGATGAATAGATCGGTAGTGATGAGTAGTCAACCTGATTAATTTTTGAATAAATTTTGAAAAATACTTCTTGAGTTATGGCCCTTTTGTAATTTTGAGCATTTTTACCTTTTCAGCAAAATATCTCAAAAGCTGTTAGAGCTAGAGCCTTGAAACTTGGCGAATCGATTTGTAGTGATGAGTAAATGACCTGGTTAACTTTTGAATAAATACTGAAAAATACTTCTTGAGTTATGGCCCTTTTGTAATTTTGAGCATTTATACCTTGTCAGCTAAATATCTCAAAACCTGTTAGAGCTAGAGCCTTGAAACTTGGCGAATGGATTTGTAGTGATGAGTAAATGACCTGGTTAACTTTTGAATAAATACTGAAAAATACGTCATGAGTTATGGCCCTTTGTAATTTTGAGCATTTTTACCTTGTCAGCTAAAAAATATCTCAAAACCTGTTGGAGCTAGAGCCTTAGAACTTGACGAATAGACTGAAGTGATGAGTTGACAATCTGATTAACTTTTTAATAAATTTTGAAAAATACTTCTTGAGTTATGGCCCTTTGTAATTTGGGGTGTTTTATCTTGTCAGCAAAATATCTCAAAAAGTATTAGAGCTAGAGACTTGAAACTTGATGAATTGATTGGTAATGATGATTAGATGACCTGATTAACTTTTGTGTAAATTCTGATAAACATTTCATGAGTAATGACCCTTTGTAAATTTGGGCATGTTTCCCTTGTCAGCAAAATATCTCAAAAACTGTTGAAGCTGGAGCCTTGAAACTTGATGAATACATTGGTAGAGATTAGTAGATGACTTGATTATGCCCCCAATTTCAAATGAAATTGATGGGGCATATCATTTTGCCTTCGTTAGTCCTTCCATCCATTTGTCACGCTTTTTTCTGCATGCCATATTTTAAGAACCCTGTATGCTAGGGTTTTGAAATTTTATATATGGGTTCCTCATGAAAAAATAGCTGACCCAAATTTTTTTCTTGTGGGGCATATTTGTTTTTTAGAGTTATGTTCCTTTGAAAAAAATCAGAATTAAATCTTGTGAGCAAGATATCTTGAAAAGTATCTAAGCTTGGTTCTTGAAATTCGATATAGTGAGTGGGAATGATGTGTAGATTACCTGATTAGATTTTGAGAGAATTCTGTAAAACATTGATATAATTAGGGCCCTTTGCGGTTCTGCGCAGTTTGACTTTGTCAGCAAGATGTCTCAAAAGGTACTTAAGCTGGGGTCTTGAAATATTATATGCTGATTGGGGGTGATATGGAGATTACCTGATTTGATTTTTAGGGAATTCCATGAAAAATTGACTTAGTTATGGCCTTTTGTAGTTCTAGGCATTTTGACCTTGTCAGCAAGATATCTCAAAAACTCATATTTAAGCAATAGCCATGATATTTGGTATACTGATTGGGATTGAGGAGGAGATCACCTGAGTAAAGTTTGAACCAATATAAATGAAATGTTGGAGTTATGGTCCTTTGCAATTTCTGGCCATTTAATGTTGTTGCTTTATTGTTTATAGCATAAATTTAGAACCATGTATGCTAATATTTTGAAATTTCATACATGAATATTTATTCCTCATGAAAAAAAAATATGTGACCCGTATTTTTTCTTATCCGAATTTCCCTTTTGATAAAATAACATTGAAATCTCGTATATTTGTACTGTTGTTACAGTCATGAGTAAGCAGTGTTAGAGTCAGGCAGTTGGGGGCATAGTGTTTTACAAACACCAGCTCTAGTATAATTATCACTTTGGGCAAATTTAGCAGATGACAAATAGATGATTTTTTTCTTATTTTTCCCAGAAAGGATTAATTGGACCAGACATTGTATTCTGAATTGTTTCATTTGAAAATAATTTGAATGGACTGGAAATGATTTGAGTGAATTGACAAGAATTATTTTCTTGGAAATACAGAAAATATGTCACTTATCTCAGTGCCTATACATGCCTCTACACTAATATAACTTCATACATGCATCCATAACACACCCTGCCCACTGCAATCAACCATTACTACTTTGGCCTACTTTTCACTCTTGGCTGAACAATGTTTAGCTCCATTTCTTGAACATCAAGGCCTCTATGCTAATGTAACTTTATACACACATCAGCCATGTCACACCATATCCACTGCCATTGACCGTTTCTGACTTTGACATACTTTTCATGCTTAGCTGATCAGTATTTAGTCTATGCATTTAGTGAACACCCAGGTCTATAGGGCAATGAAACTTCATACACACATCTACTATCAGTGCTGTAAACTGTTATTCACCTTAACTTCTTTTTCACACTTGGCTGAACAATGTTTAGTTTGTGCGTTTAACTACATCTCTTGAATACCACCTGCAATCGCAACTTAGCTATTCAGCAAATTTCTTGTTTAGGAAATTTTATGAAATCATATCTAGGTTCCATAAATTCTTAGTAACACTGTAGATCTCTTGGATTGAGATACGAATGTGAACCAGTATGTATATACATGTATGTTTAGGTCTCAGTGACCTTTGATCTTTCACAATAACCTCTTGTTCTGTGATGGGTGATAATTTCCAAGTACAAACCCTACATCATATCTTGGAAAGTCAGTGTGCGAGGTTGTTGAAAACAGTGACCCACATTTTAAGACATTTTGGTCACATTCATAATCTCCATCCCAAGGAAGGCTTTAGGATCCCTACCCAAAATTTTACATCATCACATGAGACAAGTTTAATCTGCAGTCATAGATCACTATCACAGCTATTTTTATACCCTGACACACACATTACGAAAACACGTTTATTCAAATATATTGAACATTTCACCACCAAAAACTGAAAATTTTCAGGTAAAAAAATTCTGATATTTTTCATATTTCTGCTCAAAAACATAGATTGTAGGTACTCATTAGAACCGCCTCACCGAGGTGGTTCAAACGAGTACCAACAATCAATGTTTTGAGCAGAAATAAGAAAAATAATGTATACCCCTGTAAACCCCAGTTTTGCTATATAAAAGTGGGGTTTAAGAGGGTCAAAATTATATAGGCATGTTTTCGTGATGATAGTGGTGGGGTATTATTGTATCACATGAGTTTGTGTGTCTGTCTGTTTACGTTCGCCTGTATTTTCCAGACGATAACGAGTATATGTCAGTGGATTTTCACCAGACTAAGTTTGTGCATTGATATTGTGGAGATCTTGATTTGGATTGCTAATGGGCAAACTTAGTCTATTTTTGACAGTTATCTGCCTGCAATGTTTCCAGATTTTCATTTACGGATGATGACTTTAATAAATATCAATGGATTTTCACCAATTTTCATACATTTGTACAACATGTGTGTGCATTTATATTGTGGAGATCTGCTTTGGGATTGCTAATGGCAAATTTTATCAACTTTTGACTGTGTTGTCTGTCCACTAATGGGCAAATTTGTCAAATTTTGACAATTATCAGCCTGAAACACATCTGTATGTAGTTTCAGGACAATAACTTGGGTAAATCTCAGTGGATTTTCACCAGATTTGATTTGTCTATTGATATTTTGGAGATCTGGTTTTGGATTGCTCATTGGCAAATTTTGTCAATTTTTGACAGAGTTATGGCAGGGCATTATCATTTCATGTTTTTATTTTATATTCATAGCTCAGTCTCCAGACATTTTATATGGTTCATTCATGAAATTCAGAGTATCAACACAAGCGACAAGCTAAAGTCCGGTTTCAATGACCTGACCAGGTGTGGTCTAAATATGTGCAAATAACATTGCCTATTGCCCCGTCAAAATGGCTCAATCTATTCATAAATTTAGTTGAAAAGCATTTCCATTTTGTTGGCATTCTCCCTATTATTATATTTGAAATGAATGACTATGCCTGGTAGATACAGTCGGTTATATGCATTTGTTACAGATGTGTCCGGCATTCTTTACTATCAACCTTGACCATATAGTTTAACCCTCTTAACCCTTGTCAGGCTGAATAAATTAAGATGCCACGCCCACTTCTAAGTGTCGGCCAATCAGATGCCTTGATTGAGATTATTGACATAAAGTCATAAACTGAATGGCAAACAGTGCAGATCCAGATCAGTTGGCTTCTTCAGAAGCCAACTGATCTGAATCTACACTGTTTGCAAAGGCAGAGTATATCCGGGTTCAGCAGGACAAGGGTTAAAATAAAATCTTCCTTATAGATTGGACAGATTCATTTCTGATTTTAGAAATGTCTGTAGTTTATTGTCGCACCTGCGTTAGCACGCAGGTGCGATATAGGCGTGCCATGACCCGTCCATTCGTCTGTTCATCCATTCGTCAACAATTGACTTGTGAGCGCAACTCTCCTACAGTTTTTTGCCAATCGTTTTGAAACTTCATAGATGTTTTGGCCATAGCGTGTAGATGTGCATATTGTTTGCTCATAATTCTCAGATTTTTTTTTTTCAACTTTTTCCGCTTTGTTAACTTAGTCGTTTTTTATCTAAAACCCTTATAGTCTGTGGGTGTCTTGTGAGCGCAACTCCTCCTACAGTTTTTGGCCAATCATTTTGAAACTTCACAGATGTTTTGGCCATGGTGTATAGATGTGCATATTATTTGCTCATAATTCTCAGATTTTTCTTTAAAACTTTTTCCGCTTTGTTAACTCAGTCAGTTTTTACCTAAAACCCTAATAGTCAGTGGGTGTCTCGTGAGCGCAACTCCTCCTACAGTTTTTGGCCAATCATTTTGAAACTTCACAGATGTTTTGGCCATGGTGTGTAGATGCGCATATTGTTTGCTCATAACTCTCAGATTTTTTTTTCAACTTATTTTGCTTTGTTAACTTAGTCAGTTTTTACCTAAAACCATAATAGTCAGTGGGTGTCTCGTGAGCGCAACTCCTCCTACAGTTTTTGGCCAATCATTTTGAAACTTCACAGATGTTTTGGCCATGGTGTGTAGATGCGCATATTGTTTGCTCATAATTCTCAGATTTTTTTTCAACTTTTTCAACTTTGTTGAAAACTTAGTCAGTTTTTACCTAAAACCCTTATAGTCAGTGGGTGTCTCGTGAGCACAACTCCTCCTGCAGTTTTAGGCCAATAGTTTTGAAACTTCACAGATGATTAGGTCAGGGTCTGAAGATTTGCATATTATTTGCACATAAATCTCAGATTTTTTTTTTTCAACTTTTTTCGCTTTGTTAACTTAGTCAGTTTTTGCCTAAAACCCTTATAGTCAATGGGTGTTTCGTGAGCGCAACTTCTCCTGCAGTTTTAGGCTAATAGCTTTGAAACTTCACGTATGATTAGGACATGGTCTGAAGATGTGCATATTTTTTGCACATTAATCTCAGATTCATTTCAGCAGTGTTAGGGGTCCTTGATTTATCCCCAAAATTGGTTTCCGCTCAATATCTTGTGAAAGAATTGATGGATTAGGATCATTTTTTGCTTACATATTGTTGTTAACAATACCTAGCTTGGGATTTCGTCAATTTTCAGCTGAGTTACTGGCCTTGATTAATGGGCAAAAATGATATCCGCTCAATATCAATATCTTGTGAAATAATGGACAGGTTTAGATAAAATTTTGCAAGCCAATATTCCAAATTTTCTACTTTGTCCATTTTTCTAACCTATCAATTTCTTGAATACTGCAAAATAGATTTTTTTCAATACAAATAGGAACTTGTATGACTTAATCCCCGCAGGTGCGACATCGCTTTCCGCGGATTTCTTGTTTATTCACTTTTTGTCAGAAATACTTGTATTTCATGTACACAGCATAGGCCTGGTCAAGTGTTTAAGGTCCTTTTTTCAGCGCCTGTCTCAGAACTCGAACTCAGGATCACTTGCTTCTGAGTCAGACATTTACATAAAATGTCAAATCCTATTTTCTGGGAAGAATAAGAAAAATATTTCAAAATGTCGTATGCTGAAATTTTATCCATACTAAGTTTTAATCACCTAAAGAACAGTAGGGAATGCATTACATTGTATATTTGTCCGAAGGTTATTATTTACTGAATTATACACATTTTTTATGTTGTTTGTTCGTGTTTGTAACTGATAAAACTTTCAGACAAAACAGTAACATGCATCTGTTTGTGACTACTTAGTGTACAAAACTGTTCCATAATCTAGTGAATTCCACAACATCTATTATTTTTTTTTTTTTGAGAAATAAGAAAAAATAAGTAGATTTTGGTTGTGAAAATCATTATCTGGAGATATGGCTCCTGTGATAAAGTTTGACATATATATCAATAATGCTGGATAACATTTTTTTTTAGCAGAAAAATCTTTTCCATGGCACATATTAGAAATGAGAACCCGAAAACACACTTTTCCATAGGAATTGTTTGTTTCTTTGTGTTGAGGTTTTACACCCAGTCAACCCAGTGGGGTCATCCATAGGATTTGTTAAGAAGGAGTATTTGCTGGGAGTATTTGGTGATAATTCTGGGATAATTTTCTCCAGTTCTCCATAAAAATGTATGTTGTGGGTACTCATTAGAAGCGCCTCACTGATGTACTTCTAATTATTGCACAGAATATATGTAATTATGAAGAAATAAGAAAAATTATCCCAGATGAACTGATTGGTAATAATGAATAGATGACCTGATTAACTTTTGTGTAAATTCTGATAAACATTTCATGAGTAATGACCCTTTGTAAATTTGGGCAGGTTTCCCTTGTCAGCAAAATATCTCAAAAACTATTGAAGCTGGAGCCTTGAAACTTGATGAATACATTGGTAGCGATTAGTAGATGACTTGATTATGCCCCCAATTTCAAATGAAATTGATGGGGCATATCATTTTGCCTTCGTTCGTCCTTCCATCCATTCGTCACGCTTTTTTGTGCATGCCATATCTTAAGAACTCTGCATGCTAGGGTTTTGAAATTTATATATGGGTTCCCCATGAAAAAATAGCTGACCCGTATTTTTTTTCTTGTCCGGCATATTTGTTTTTTTAGAGTTATGTCCCTTAGAAAAAAATCAGAATTAAATCTTGTGAGCAAGATATCTTGAAAAGTATCTAAGCTTGGTTCTTGAAATTCGATATATAGTGAATGGGAATGATGTGTACAGATTACCTGATTAGATTTTGAGAGAATTCTGTAAAACATTGATATAATTATGGCCCTTTGCGGTTCTGCGCAGTTTGACTTTGTCAGCAAGATTTCTCAAAAAGTACTTAAGACATAGTGTCTTGAAATATTATATGCTGATTGGGGGTGATGTGGAGATTACCTGATTTGATTTTTAGGGAATTCCATGAAAAATTGACTTAGTTATGGCCCTTTGTAGTTCTAGGCATTTTGACCTTGTCAGCAAGATAGCTCAAAAACTCATATTTAAGCAAGAGCCATGATATTTGGTATACTGATTGGGATTGAGGAGGAGATCACCTGAGTAAAGTTTGAACCAATATAAATGAAATGTTGGAGTTATGGCCCTTTGCAATTTCTGGCCATTTAATGTTGCTGCTAAGCAGCTTTATTGTGTATAGCATAAATTTAGAACCATATATGCTAATATTTTGAAATTTCATACATGAATATTGATTCCTCATGAAAAAATAGACCCGTATTTTTTCTTATCCGAATTTCCCTTTTGATAAAATAACATTGAAATCTCGTATATTTGTACTGTTGTTACAGTCATGGGCAAGCAGTGTTAGAGTCGGCCAGTTGGGGGCATAGTGTTTTACAAACACCAGCTCTAGTATAATTATCACTTTGGGCAAATTTAGCAGATGACAAATAGATGATTTTTTTTTCTTATTTTTCTCAGAAAGGATTAGTTGGACCAGACATTGTATTCTGAATTGTTTCATTTGAAAATAATTTGAATGGACTGGAAATGATTTGAGTGAATTGACAAGAATTATTTTCTTGGAAATACAGAAAATATGTCACTTATCTCATTGCCCATACATGCCTCTATACTAATATTACTTCATACACGCATCCGTAACACATCCTGCCCACTGCAATCAACTGTTACTACATTGGCCTGCTTTTCACTCTTGGATGAACAATGTTTAGCTCCATTTCTTGAACACCAAGGCCTCTATGCTAATGTAACTTTATATGCACATCAGCCATGTCACACCATATCCACTGCCATTGACCGTTTCTGACCTTGACATACTTTTCATGCTTAGCTGATCAGTATTTAGTCTATGCATTTAGTGAACACCCAGGTTCATACACACATCTACTATCAGTGCTGTAAACTGTTATTCACCTTAACTTCTTTTTCACACTTGGCTGAACAATGTTTAGTCTGTGCATTTCACTCCGTCTCTTGAACACCACCTGCAATCGCAACTTAGCTATTCAGCGAATTTCTTGTTTAGAAAAAAAAAATGGGTTGAAATCATATCTAGGTACCATAAATTGTAACACTGTAGAATGTCTTGGATTGAGATATGAATGTGAACCAGTATCTATATACATGTATGTTTAGGTCTCAGTGACCTTTGATCTTACACAATAACCTCGTGTTCTGTGATGGGTGATAATTTCCAAGTACAAACCCTACATCATATTTTGAAAAGTCAGTGTGCGAGGTTGTTGAAAACAGTGACCCACATTTTAAGACATTTTGGTCACATTCATAATCTCCATCCCAAGGAAGGCTTTAGGGTCCCTACCCAAAATTTTATATCATCACTTGAGACAAGTTTATTTTGCAGTCATAGATCACTGTCACAGCTATTTTTATACCCTGCCACACAGTAGTGGTGGGGTATTATTGTATCACATGAGTTGTCCGTGTGTCTGTCTTTTTATGTCCGCCTGTATTTTCCAGACGATAACGAGTATATGTCAGTGGATTTTCACCAGACTAGGTTTGTGCATTGATATTGTGGAGATCTTGATTTGGATTGCTCATGGGCAAACTTAGTCCATTTTTGACAGTTATCTGCCTGCGATGTTTCCAGATTTTCATTTCCGGATGATAACTTTAATAAATATCAATGGATTTTCACCAATTTTCATACATATGTACAAGATGTATGTGCATTGATATTGTGGAGATCTGCTTTGGGGTTGCTAATGGCAAATTTTGTCAACTTTTGACTGAGTTATCTGCCCACTAATGGGCAAATTTTGACAATTATCAGCCTGAAACACATCTGTATTTTAGTTTCAGGACAATAACTTGGGTAAATCTCAATGGATTTTCGCCAGATTTGATATGTGTATTGATATTGTGGAGATCTGGTTTTGGATTGCTCATTGGCAAATTTTGTCAATTTTTGACCGAGTTATGTGCCAGGACATGATAATGGCAGGGCATTATCATTTCATGTTTTTATTTTATATTCATAGCTCAGTCTCCAAACATTTTATATGGTTCATTCATGAATTCAGAGTATCAACACAAGGGACAAGCTAAAGTCAAGTTTCAATGACCTGACCGGGCGTGGTCTAAATATGTGCAAATAACATTGCCTATTGTCCTGTCAAAATGGCTCAGTCTATTCATAAATTTGGTTGAAAAGCATTTCCATTTTGTTGGCATTCTCCCTATTATTATATTTGAAGTGAATGACTATGCCTGGTAGATACAGTCGGTTGTATGCATTTGTCACAGATGTGTCTGGCATTCTTTACCATCAACATTGACCATATAGCTTAACTCTCTTATACAAATAAAATCTTCCTTATAGATTGGACAGGTTCATTTCTGATTTTAGGAATGTCTGTAGTTTATTTATTCACTTTTTGTCAGAAATACTTGTATTTCATGTGCACAGCATAGGCCTGGTCAAGTGTAAAAGGTCCTTTTTTCAGCGCCTGTCTCAGAACTCGAGCTTAGGATCACTCGCTTCTCAGTCAGACATTTACATAAAATGTCAAATTTCTGGGAAGAATAAGAAAAAAATTCAAAATGTCATATGCTGAAATTTTATCTATACTATGTTTTAATCACCTAAAGAGCAGCAGGGAAATTGGAATGCATTACATTGCATATTTGTCCGAAGGTTATTATTTGCTGAATATACACATTTTTTATGTTGTTTGTTGGTGTTTGTAACTGTTAAAACTTTCAGGCAAACAGTAACATGCATCTGTTTGTGACTACTTAGTGTACAAAACTGTTCCATAATCTAGTGAATTCCACATCTATTTTTTTTTTTTTTTTTTTTTTTTTTTTTTTGAGAAATAAGGAAAAATAAGTAGATTTTGGTTGTGAAAATCATCTGGAGATATGGCTCCTGTGATAAAGATGACATATAGTGCTAGATATCATTTTTTTTTTATTTTTTTTTTTTGAGCAGAAAAGTCCTTCTCCATGAAAACAGATGTTGTGGGCACATATTAGAAATGAGAACTCCAAAACACACTTTTCCATAGGAATTGTTGTTTGTTTCTTTGTGTTGAGGTTTTACAGCCCAAATCAACCCAATGGGGTCATCCATAGGATTTGTTAAGAAGGAGTATTTGCCGGGAGTATTTGGTGATAAATCTGGGATAAATTTCTCCAGTTCTTCATAAAAACGTATGTTGTGGGTACTCATTAGAAGCACCTCACTGAGGTACTTCTAATTATTACACAGAACATATGTATTTATGGAGAAAAGAAAAATTATCCCAGATTTATCGCCAAACACTCCTCCTTAACAATTCCTTTGATTTCATAGAGAAATGAGAAAAAGATATTTTTCTGGCTGTTCCTCTTATCTAGAGCTCTACATATCCTACAGAGCAAGGAGTCAGAAAGTAATAATTGAAAAGACATAAAATCATGGGTATGTTTGAAGGACTCTTGATTTACTTGATAAAAAAGTCAATTAGTATATTGTACCTGTAAGGTTTGATCACCCAAGAGATAGTGGTTATGTTATACTTAACTGACCTGATAATTTTTTGATGTTATAAAGATAACAAGTTTATAATTACCAAGACAACATACGCTTTCCATTTTAACCTTACCAAACTCTTGGGTAAGTCAGCTGATGCCAAACTGATGATATATGTCTTATTTTTTCCAGAAAATAGGTTTTGACATTTTACACAAATTGTCTTTGGAGACAACTTGTATGAAATGTCAAAACCTATTTCTTTTTAAAAAAAGATATTTTAAATGTCGTTTGCTGAATTGTTTGCTCAGCATGCCAAGTATCAATAATATGACTTTATAACTAGCATATTAAAACTGACATTATAATAGATTGTGATGGTCATATTCAGATCTTTTATTTTTATGTCTGTCTTGAAATCCTTGAGGACATTACAATATCTAAAATGAATAACATGACATTTTCCATAATGAGTCTTTTCATCCTTTTTCCAGGTTACGCATCTTCCATAAGAAAACTGCTCCTAGTGTGTCCCGTATTAACCCTTGTCCTGCTGAACCCAGATATACCCTTTTTGCAAACAGTGTAGATCCAGATCAGTTGGCTTCTGAAGAAGCCAACTGATCTGGATCTGCACTGTTTGCCATCAAGTATGCAAATTCATAACAACAATCTGGATCAAGTAACCTGATTGGCTGAAAATTAGAAGTGGGCTTGGCTTCTTAATTTATTCAGCAGGACAAGGGTTAAATGTGTTTCTTCCCCATTACATTAGAAGCCTGTGGTTGGCTGAGTAGTTAGTGTTCCGGACTTCGGATTATGAAGTCCCAGGTTTGAATCCCGCTAGAAGTGGAATTCAGTTCATGGCTGTATGCCACTTCATTTCACAGAGCCTTTCACTGTCACACTTCCATTGTCTTGATATGACTTAGATAATGGTGAATGGGACATTAAACATCAACCATCATCATCATAACCATTTCATTAACAAGTTTGTGTAATGTTTCCCTATTAACACATTGTAGTTGGGAGACCCGTAAAAGGGTACTTGGCAAACAGTGCAGACCCAGATCAAACGCTGCAGAATGCGGCATCTGATCAGGGTCTCCACTGTTTACAAATAGTTTAGCCATTTTTCTCTAGGCATATGTAAATCTCATAGCCAGATGTACCTAAAATTGAAATTGGAGTCTTCCAATATACATGTATAGTGTGGGAGAGTCTATTCAGTCTACAATAGGTTAATATATAATGAAAATGGTAAATGATAAATTTGGAAGTTTATATTATAATATCAGTGCTGGCTCACTGCATTTACTGTAAGTATTCAGACACCTTAACTCCTTACCATACTTGTTCTAATTACCATATTTGATCAAACAACTGCACTGTGGTTTAGGTTTTTCAAAACTACTGGGAAGACTTGTGGTAAAATATGTATCTACCTATACTAAGGGTACACTTTTAATAAAAGATCAGCAAAGGACATCAAATGATGCTTTTGTGATGGGTTTTTTTTTTTTGTTTTGTTTGTTTCTAATTTTCTTTATAATAGCATATGTTGTGAGTATTCATTTGAATTGCATCGACAAATCAGTGCAATTCAAATGGGTACCCACAACATATGCCTTTATAAAGAAGTAGACAAAACGTACACTGACTGCAATCTGAAGACTGGAATTGCTTGACTTTGCACTTATAGGGGTATGTGTGGTAATTAGGTTGAATATGGTAATATATTAGTTACCCTAATCATTTTGACACCTAAACTCCTTACCATACTTGTCCTAAAATTTCAAAAAGTCCATTTTACTATCTGTTGATATATCAAAAAACTGCTGAATGAGTGGCTATTAAAGTGTAGACCCAGATCAGATGACACATTCTGTGGTATTTGATATGGGTCTGTGGTGTCTGTCCGAATATTTAGGGTAAATACAGTAATAAATTCCGACTGCTTGTTTATGACCGACATATTTTTTCTTTTCCTGAATGATCAGTATCACACAAACAGGGCCTTTTATAGTGTAGACCCAGAACCGTCTGTGCATACACATGGTCAGATCAGTGCCACCACTCTTCACCTGCAGAAAAACTGGATACGGTAAAATAAACGGGTGAAAACTTAAAACTGATCAGACTTCCGGCTGGTCTCTGCCTTCAGTGTTCACATTCTGCCCTTAGGCCCTGCCTCAAATATTGTTTTTCTTCTTTCTTTTTTTTTTTATTGTAACAGCTTGAGCTGATCACTGTGTAGTACCTTCTTGCGTTGTTTATGTTGTGGTCATATCAATATATTGACATTAATTGCACAAAAGCAGTAAAAGGTACATTTTGTATGTGAAGATGTGATGATGATCATTACTTCATAATTTAGAGGACTTGTTAACACCTGTCCTGCTGAATAAATTAAGATGCCACACCCACTTCTAATTTTTGAGTCTGCTAGCGACAGCTAGCAGGCTCTATGCAATCGCATGGGGTTTTTTACTACGTCACAAGCGGATTTTCATCACCGCTATATTCATACGCGCACTACTTCTTAATCAGACGCAATGCGGCACTATTACGGCGAACTGAATGTGAAGCAGGGGAATTTTTTATAGCTTTTCTATTTCGCTAACATAACTGTAACTGAAATCGATTTAGATAGTGCAATTTGAAACATAGACTTCAAAATTCGGTGTAGTAATACACGCGCTACTTTTGTCAATCACCCCACGCCATCTTTGATGCTGTGCTTAGCAACGGAAGCTGAACGAAAAGAAAGTATCAGAATCTACTTATTCAATATTGAATATAGCAAGACATCAGGCATTTAATTCATTCCTCCTACATGAAATTACTTTATTCACACCTCAGTGACACGGAGTTGTCTGACGACTGCTGGCCCATTTATACGTTATGACCCTTCTTTTGTGGACATCGGAAAATCTCTTGAAAACAGAAAAGGGTAGGCATAGCTGGTCGGGCTAATCTGTTGATGCTTAGGTGAAGCACTATCAAATGACAATCAGTTATTAAAGCTAATCTGGATTGAACATAGCCATTTCAAATTTATTTAATCTGCTCGTCTTCATAAGTTGATAAAGATAAATTTATAAAATTGCACCAGAATAATCGTGGAGCTACATCAGGTGTTGAATATGTATGAACTGGAGCATATCTAGAACTTTGATAATTCTAGAAATTGGAAATTGCTGCTGGAGATACACTCATTTGGAATAATCAGGTGGTAAACTTCATTGGAAAATAAAGAGGTTCATTACTCCAATCACTGCATTGGCTTATATATGCAGATAATAAAATGGATTTTTTTTGTGAAGAAAGAAACAAAACAGAAGAGAAATAATTGTATTTAGTTTTTCAGTACATGGTTAGATTATTTATGTATATCTGTTTTACACAGATGCCTCAGTAAAGACCTATTCTTATTTATACATTAAAAGAAGTAGAATGCATTTCCATCTGACTGATTTTGAGAAATTAAATTGATAGTGAAAGCATGTAGTACAAAGTGTTCATGTTGGTTGTTTTTCAAGGAATAGTAAATTTTCTCACAAAGTCTTGTCTCTGAATGTAAATTTAATATTGGATGAAGCCACTGGTTGTAAGAAAGTGTGAAAATATGGATATAGAGCAAAATCCAGGTCCATCAAATCATATAAATCTAATTATGTAATTAAGTTAATGCCTTTTTTCTCGACACCGCCTTCTGAACAATTCAGAGTAACTACAGTTGCTATACTGGATGTACATTACTCTGTGGTGGTTCTGAATCTCTTTTAACTACACTTTTATTTAACTTTAACATGCGTAAAGTAACGTTATTATTTACCTGTATTATCAGTTAGATAACACACTTTTTGAATAAAAGTTACTGGCATGTTTCTTATTTTTCTTAAGGAATATATGTTGTGGATATTCATTAAAAGAGCCCTACCAATGAATGACCTTCTAATAAGTTCCAACATGTTTTTGTGTTGAAATTATAATGAACTAGAACATGTGTTTGAACAACACTATGACCCCAACTATATGGTTTCCCTTAAACATGCATTGTCCATAATACTGAAACACTAAAAATGGCTAACTTCAAAAGTAAGAATAGGATGGCCGAAACATTCCCATACAGAACTAGTATTTTTACCGCTGGGCGGCGAATAAATTCCAACCACAGTTTCGTCTGCCATCATAATGAGAGTAAAACAAAATGCAATTGGCTATCAGTCAAGCGTCATCCAATCAAAATCGCGCTCTGAAAATGTCACTTTGTAGACCGGATTAAAGAATGTAACGAACACAAATAAGCGAATCTGAATAGAAGCGTTCATCATATCGATACTCCCATCATGTGTATCGATACATGAAGCGTATCGGGATGCACCAATGCATCGATGAATCGTCCCACCACTAGGCGTAACTCAGCTAATATTTGGTGGACTGTAACCTCAAAACAATACGCCCTTCTCTACATCTTGGTCTAACTGTAGCATAAATGAAGTTTCGGCTTGATCGGATATAAATTGTAGGAGGAGTTAACCAGAAACTAGAAGTTTAAAGAAATTTTCAATGGGGCTTAACTCTGCTAATATTTAGTGGACTGTAACCTTGAAACAATATGTGCTGCTCCACATCATGGTCTAGCTATAAATGAAGTTTCAGCTTGATTGGATGTAAATTGTAGGAGGAGTTAGCCGGAAACGAAAAGTTTAATGAAATTTTAAAAGGGACATAACTCTGCTAATATTTGGTGGACTGTGACCTAGAAACAATATGCACTGCCCCCACATCTTGGTCTAACTATAAATGAAGTTTCAGCTTGATCAGATGTAAATTGTAGGAGCAGTTATCCAGAAACGAAAAGTTTAAAGGAATTTTCAAAGGGCTATAACTCTGCTGATATTAAGTGGACTGTAACCTCAAAACAATATGCACTGTTCCACATCATGGTCTAACTATAAATGAAGTTTCAGCTTGATCAGATGTAAAGTGTAGGAGTTAACCAGAAACGAAATGTTTTCTGAAATTTTCGAAGGGGCATAGCTCTGCTAATAATTGGTGGTCTGTAGCCCAAAAACAATATGTGCTGCTTCACATCATGGTCTAGCTATATACCAAGTTTCATTTTAATCGGATGTAAACTGTAGGAGGCGTTAGCCGGAAACGAAAAAGTTTTCTGACGGACGTCATACCCCGTAAAATAATATGTCCCGTTTTTCAAACAGGTGTATAATAATTCAAAAAAGTATAAATGCAAGAGTTATGGTTCTTGCGCGCTGCATGTTGTCTAATGCTGATTGATATTTACATGACCTTTCTTGAAGATATCTTGAACAGGTTTCAAGTTACAGAGCGGACACGATTTTGTGACGCATAAAGTTCCAAGTGAAATAACTCAAAAAGTATAAATGCAAGACGTATGGTTCTTGTGCTCTGCATGTAAGATAATGTTGATTGATATTTATATGAAGTTATGTGGAGACAGCTTGAACCATTTTCAAGTTACAGAGTGGACAAGATTTTGTGACAGACGCCCGAGGGAAAAAACAATACACATCTCCCTACCCTAAAGGGAGGAGACATAAATATCAGAATCCTAGCTCAAGCGGGAGGGGGTATATTGCTTTTGGTGCAGATCTTATCAGCACTGGCGTCCCCATCCAAGGGTGTGTGTGTGGGGAGGGGGGGGGGGAATATTTAGAACAGAATAGATTCAAAAACAGGCATAACTGGCATGCTAGTCCAATGGGGGAAAAAAAAAAAGCATGAGGACCATGATGGTCCTATATCGCTCACGTGAGCAAACAGCTTTGCATACTTACTGTTGAAGTTTCAGCCAAGTTTACTGCTCTAAAATTTTTGTATAAATTTTATAACCTTGCACCCCAGTGACCATGTTTTTTTCATCCATCATGATGGCTTGAACTGAATAGTGAAAGAGGATCACCAAAGGAACAATTCTGCTGTTATATAGAAATTGGTCCAGTGGTTTCTGACGAATAGATTTTTAAAATGTCTTATATAGATATATAGGGAAATTAAGCCCCACCCCCTAACGGCCATGTTTTTTGACAAATCATGACAGCTTGAACAAACTTGGTAGAGGGTCACCAAAGGAAAAATCCTGCCAAGTTATATTGAAATCGGTTCAGTGGTTTCTGACAAGAAGATTTTTAAAGTTTTCTATTTAGATATATAGGGAAAATAAGCCCCACCCCTAGCAACCATGTTTTTTGACGAATCATGATTGCTTGAACAATCTTGATAGGGGGTCACCAAAGCAACATTCCTGGCAAGTAATATTAAAATCAGTCAGGTGGTTTCTGACAAGATGAATTTTAAAGTTTTCTATACAGATATATACGGAAAATAAGCCCCGCCCCATGAAGGCCATGTTTTTTGACGTATCATGAGGGCACAATCTTAGTAGAAGGTCACCAAAGCACATTCCTGTCAAGTTACATTGAACTCAATCCAACAGTTTCTTACGAGAAGATTTTTAAAGTTTTCTATATAGGGAAAATATGCTCCGCCCCCTAGCCGCCATGTTTTTTGATGAATCATAACGGCTTGAACAATCTTGGTAGAGGGTCACCAAAGAAACATTCCTGCCAAGTTATATTGAAATCGGTCCATTGGTTTCTGAGAAGAAGATTTTTAAACTTTTCTATATAGATATATTTGGAAAATAAGCCCCTCCCAGTGGCGGCCATTGTTTTTTGACGAATCATGATAACTTGAACAATCTTGGTAGAGGGTCAACATGGAAAGATTTCTACCAAGTTATAATGAAATCGGTCCAGTGGTTTCTGACAAGAAGATTTTTAAAGTTTTCTATAGAGATATATAGGGAAAATAAGCCCCACCCCCTGGCAGAATTTTTTTTAGACGAATCATGACTGCTTGAACAATCTTGGTAGCAGGTCACCAAAGCAACATTCCTGCCAAGCTATATTGAAATTGGTCCATTGGTTTCTGACAAGAAGATTTTTAAACTTTTCTATATAGATATATAGGGAAATTAAGCCTCCCTCCCCACCCACCACCCGGCGGCAATGTTTTTTTGACAAATCATGATAACTTGAACAATCTTGGTTAAGGGTCAAAAGGAAAGATTTCTGCCAAGTATTAATGAAATCGGTCCAGTGGTTTCTGACAAGAAGATTTTTAAAGTTTTCTATATATATAGGGAAAATAAGCCCCGCCCCCTAGCTGCTATGTTTTTTGACAAATCATGATGGCTTGGACAATCTTGGTAGAGGATCACCAAGGAAACATTTTTGCCTAGTTATATAGAAATCGGTCCAGTGCTTTCTAACATGAAGATTTTTAAAGTTTTCTATATAGATATATAGGGAAACAAGAGGCCCACGGGCCACGGCTCGCTCACCTGAGTCACTGCAGACATGCAGATGTTATGCAACATTTTTCCAATCCTATCATCACAACTAATGAAAAGATCATCATTTGAGCAGTTCTTAGTTTTGAAGAAGAATATATGGGCCTGACAGTCAATGGAGCATGATCATTTGAATAAACCATCAATCACATTTCAACAGTAGGATCAATGTGAAATTTGGTGGAAATTGGCTAAGTGGATTCTGAAGAATCATGATTTTATACATGTAAACAGCACAGTGGCAGAGAAATATAATAAATATAAACAAGATGATGGCCATCTAAGATTTCCAATCAGAACAATTTTAACTACTGTTGATCTACAATTCACTTGAATACTTTCAATATAAATGTATATGGCCCATACAAATGCATGGGGAAGCAAATTTGACCTTGGAGGTAAAAAGGTCAAACGTCAACATAGAACCATCATTTTAGCAATTTTGGTAGCTCTCCTGTCCCCCATAATTTGTGCAAAGATAAGGGCCCAGGGCTTATTTGGTTATGGAGAAGAAGATTTGTAAATTTATTTTTACCATTATATGGGCATGGCAGCCATTTTGATCAATGGACCATGCCCATTTTAGCAATCTTTCATTCTCCTGCCCAAGGAGGCTCTGCATGAAATTTGAGCAACACTTGCCCGGAGGCTTCAGAGGAAAAGTCATTTGAAATTATCAACATTTTTTCCATACAAATGTATGGGGCCCATACAAATGCATACAGAAGCAAACTTGACCTCGCCGTAAAAAGGTTAAATGTCAATGTATGACAATTATTTTAGCAACCTTGGTAGACCGCCCGTTCCCGATGATATATGCAAACATTCAGCCACATGCCATCCTCGATTTTGGAGAATAACATTTTTAAATGTTTTTTCCCCATATAAATGCATAGGGAAGCAAACGACCTTGCCGTAAAAAGGTCAAATTTTAGCAACTTTGGTAGACCCTCCGTCCCCGATGAATTATGCAAAGATTCAGCCCCAAAGCATCCTCGGTTCTGGAGAAGAAGATTTTTAAATGTTTTTACCATATATGGGCATGGCGGCCATCTTGGTTAATGAACTGCGACCATTTTAGCAATCTTTTGTTCCCCCAACCTAAGGAGGCTCAATATGAAATTTGAGCAAATTTGGCCCAGAGGCTCCAGAGGAGATGTTATTTGAAATTCTGAACATTTTTCCCATATAAATGCATAAGGAAGCAAAATTGACCTTACCGCAAAAAGGTCAAATGTCAATGTACAACCATTATTTTAGCAACTTTGGTAGCCCTCCCATTCCCGATGATATGTGCAAAGATTCAGCCACAAGGCATGCTCGGTTTTGGAGAAGAAGATTTTTAAAGGTTTTTCCCATACAAAAGCATAGGGAAGCAAACTTGACCTTGCCTTAAAAAGGTCAAATGCCAACGTATGACAAATCTTATAACAACTTTGGTAGACCTCTTGTCCCTGATGATTCTTGCAAAGATTCAGCCCCAAGGCATCCTCGGTTATGGAGAAGATTTTTAAAGGTTTTTACCATATATGTGCATGGAGGCCATCTTGGCTCAACGGACCATGACCATTTTAGCAATCTTTCGTTCCCCCACCCTAAGGAGGCTCCACATGAAATCTGAGCAAAATTGGCTCAGCGGCTTCAGAGGAGAAGTCATTTGAAAATGTTAATGGACGGAGGAAAAGTGATCACTACAGCTCATCCTGAGCAGAGGTCAGGTGAGTTAAAAAAAAAAAAAGTCCCACCCCCCTGGCGGCCATGGTTTTTGACGTATCATGACGGCTTGAACAATCTTGGTAGAAAGTTACAAAAGAAACATTCCTGCCGTGTTATATTGAAATCGGTCCAGTGGTTTCTGACAAGAAGATTTTTAAACTTTTCTGTATAGATATATAGGGAAAATAAGCCCCGCCCTCTGGTGGCCATGTTTTTTGAGGAATCCAAATGGCTTGAACAATCTTGGTAGAGGATTACTAAAGGAACGTTTCTGTAAAATTATATTGAAATCGGCCCAGTGTTTCTGACAAGAAGCTTTTAAAAGTTTTCCATATAGATATATACATGTAGGAAAAATAAGCTCCGCCCCCTGGCAGCCATGTTTTTTGACGAATCCAGATGGCTTGAACAATCTGGGTACAGGATCACCAAACAAACATTACTGCAAAATTATATTGAAATCGGTCCAGTGGTTTCTGACAAGAAGATTTTTAAAGTTTTCTATATAGATATAAAGGGAAAATAAGCCCCGCCCCCTGGCGGCCATGTTTTTTGACGAATCCAAATGGCTTGAACAATCTTGGTAGAGGATCATCAAAGTAACACTCCTGCAAAATTATATTGAAATTGGTCATACTTTACTGGATGTATTTGGCCAGACAGTCCCGAGCAAACATTGTAAACCCCCATGAGATGCTACAAAATGCGGTGTCACATCAGGGGCTAAACTGTTTGCCACCCATTGAGCTATTTTTAGACAAAACATTCGGTAGTAAATTGTACTTGTTAGCTCACCTGAGCGCAAAGTGCTCATGGTGAACTATTGTGGTCAGTCAATGTCCGTCGTCAGTCATGCGACGTCAACAATTGATTTAAAAGCCTACTCCTACACCCCTGGGCAAATTGACTCGATACTTGGTAGGAAGCATCGGGGTGACTTGTACATCAAAAATAGCTAAAATCATGCCGATCGGAAATCCAAGATGGCCGCCATGGCCGCCATCTTGAAAATCTATTTTTCGCTTCTTCTCCTGAACCGAAAGGCCAATTGACTCCAAACTTTCTAGGAAGCACTGGGGTGACTTGTAGATCAAAAATAGTTAAAATCTTGCCAATCGAAAATCCAAGATGGCCGCCATGGCAGCCATCTTAAATCTATTTTTAGCTTCTTCTCCTGAACGGAAAGGCCAATTGACTCCAAACTTGCTAGGAAGCATCGGGGTGACTTGTAGATCAAAACTAGCTAAAATCGTGTTGATCAGAAATCCAAGATGGCCACCATCTTGAAAATCTATTTTTCGCTTCTTCTCCTGAACGGAAAGGCCAATTGACTCCAAACTTGCTAAGAAGCATCGGGGTGACTTGTAGATCAAAAATAGCTAAAATCATGCTGATCGGAAATCCAAGATGGCCGCCATGGCAGCCATCTTGAAAATCTATTTTTCGCTTCTTCTCCTGAACCGAAAGGCCAAACTTGCTAGGAAGCATAGGGGTGACTTATAGATCAAAAGACGCTAAAATCATTCCAAACGGAAATCCAAGATGGCCACCATGGCGGCCATTTTGAAAATCTATTTTTCGCTTCTTCTCCTGAGCCGAAAGGCCAACTGACTCCAAACTTGGTAGGAAGCATCAGGGTGACTTCTAGATCAAAAATAGCTAAAACCATGCTGATCGGAAGTCCAAGAGGGCCACCTTGGTGGCCATCTTGAAAATCTTTTTTTCGCTTCTTCTCCTAAACCCAAAAGCTAGTTGACTTGAAACTTGGTAAGAAGCATCGGGGTGACTTATAGATTAAAAATGGCTAAAATCGTTCTGATTGGAAATCCAAGATGGCTGCCATGGTGGCCATTTTGAAAATGTAGATTTTTCACTTCTTCTCCTGAATCAAAAGGCTTATTGGCTTTAAACTAGGTAGGAAGCATCAGGGTGACCTGTAGATCAAAAATAGATAAAATCATCCCTATCAGAAATCCAAGATGGCCGCTATGACAGCCATCTTTAAAATCTATTTTTCGCTTCTTCTCCTGAATTGAAAGGCCATTTGACTCGAAACTTGGTAGGAAGCATTTAGGTGACTTGTAGATCTAAAATAGCTTAAATTGTTTGGATAGGAAATCCAAGATGGCTGTCATGGCGGCCATCTTGAAACTCTTTTCCTTTCACTTATTTTCCTGAACCAAAGGGCCAGTTAATTTGAAAATTGGTAGGAAGCATCAGGATGACATGTTGATATAAAAATAGCTAAAATCCTTCCGATTGGAAATCCAAGATGGCGGCCATCTTGAAAATCTATTTTTCTTTACTTCTTCTGAACTGAAAGACCATTTATTGACTCGAAACTTGGTAGGAAGCATCAGGGTGACTTGTAGATCAAAAAAGCTCAAATGGTTGCTATAAGAAATCTCAAATTGCGGCTATGGTGGCCATCTTGAAAATCTGTTTTGAACTTTTTCCCCTGAACCGAAAGGGCAATCGACTTAAAGTTCATTGGAAGTATCGAAGTGACTTGTAGATCAACAGTAGCTAAAAGTCATTCTGATTGGAAATCCAAGATGGCTACCATCTTGTTTATGTTTATTATATTTCCCTGCCACTGTGCTGTTTACATGTATAAAATCATGATTCTTCAGAAACCACTTAGGCAATAGCAACCAAATTTCACATTGATCCTACTGTTGAAATGTGATTGAGAGTTTGTTCAAATGATCACGCTCCATTGACTGTCTTGCCATATATAATATTCATCTTAAAAATTAAGAACTGCTTAAAGGATGATCTTTTCATTAGTTGCGATGACAGGATTGGAAAAATGTTACATAACATCTGCATATCTGCACTCACAATGCTACTCAGGTGAGTGGCCCGTGGGCCTCTTGTTCAATTTTAAATAAAGTATGGTAAGGAGTTGAGGTGAGTAACCGACCCAGAAATCAAATTTCGGGTAAGGTGTTCACATGCTGTGTTTAAAGGAGTGTAGATATTGATGTAGTGTATGTACAAGAATCTCAGACATGTGACAGACTATTGAAGCGATATATGAGCCTCTTCATGGGATAAAAATCTTATGCCATATGCGAACAACAAAGACACGTGGTTTTTGCTATGCGCAGTCTGATCAGCACCCTTGTTGTTCGCTGTCTAGACAGTAAACAACCTATCAAAACTTTCAAGACTAGCTAATCTGGCACAATGGCCGAGTTAGCCAGTCTACGGCTGAGTAAGCAGGTCTGAGTCTTATTTGGTCAAAAACCTCGAAGACAGGTTTTTCATGTCGTTGCTTATATATATCTGTACTTTGACAAAGTGCAGGGAGACTTTGTAGCGGCATCACACAGTGCTAAACACAAGCTACAATTGGATTAATTAACGCATAATTTTACTGCAAGCATATTTTATTTTCGGGCTTCAGAAGGGGGAAAATAGGACCTTATGCACATACTCCTTTCAACTTCTTAAACCTCATTGAAATATATTTATATCGGAAAGATTATTAAATCCAGAAAATAGGGAGCTAAATTTTGCAGTAAGGAGGGTGTACATGCCGAAAAATTGTTATGCCATGAATTATACGATTTTTGCTTAAAGGATCTGTTTTAAGGTCTTTGTGAACATGTCGCTTTGCGACAAATGTCTTATATTGAATTAATTTTCTCCGTAACACATTATCCAAGTTGATAAAATAATATATAGAGGCTGTTGCATTATGTGAGGGATTTTTACAGATCCCTCATTTATTATTCGGAACTAGCGAAACTATTTGGAACTAGCCAAATCAGTGGAGAACTTCACATTCATCACAAGGGCAGATAACCTAAGGCGAAGGACAAAGTCTTTGGTATGATATTTCAAGGAAGGCTAGTACTCTGTATCAGCCAATAAAGTCCAAATTTTGATCAGCCACTTATTTGGAAATTGTTATGAAGCATAACTTTACCTGGTTCTAGCCAAATGACTGTATCTGATCAATTGTGCCAGCTTTAGTGTTCAGACAACAAAATTCACTTGCCTACACCTATATGCTTATGAGCATGGGCATGACACTATGACTTTGAGGATTCAAAATGTTCTTGGTATTTTTGCAGCTAATAAAAATTGTCCAGATAATTGAGGAGTGTGGGTAAAAAATATTTCAGTCATTATAAATAAAGATAAAGAGCCTTAAATAAAAGGTTGCATATAAGAATTTAAGAAATAGACAACATAAGCTGTGTAGAGCTTTTAATGCTTATAAGTTCTTTCAACAGCTAGCCCTACTGGGATGTCCAACAGAACCATGATCAAAATCAAGATTTGTGATCTAGTTTGCTAAGTTTTTACTATACATATGTGTACAGTATAATAATTACTGTATTTTTTAAGTCTAGTCCCATATAATTCACATCTTAGAATTTTTTGCTGTTATTATTTAGCCCGGTTTCATGTATTTTCACGTTACTAATGGTAAAACGTTTCATCATAACTACTTACAGAGACAAATGCTGAAAATAATTCTGAAGTCATCTAAATTATTATCTGAGCATTTATTTTATGTACAAATAATGCAGTTCTTTGGATTTGATTTGTGAAAGCATTTGTGTAAACAAGCCAACCATGTTGCCGCCATTTTGAACCAAAAGCCATGTTACTTCGCGTTAATTAAATTTTTGGCAGAAAATCATCATGTAATTGTAATGTGATTTTTGCAAATTTTGGCCATTTTCAAAATAAAGTACGGATACCGTATTAATCCGCCTATAAGACGATTTGTTTATAAGACGGGGGCTGTTTTTGGGCCCTTCCCAGGCAGGATTTTGCTTTTAATTAATTATAAGATGGGTTAAAAAAGTCGCCTGTCGGAGACATTCCCTGCCACTCAGAAATTCCTAAAGTACATGAAGACATCGGCGATGATTGGTCAGATTTGTAAGTGAATTTATCACAGAGCAGGAATTAAAAAAACTCCCCAACACCACTTACAAGCATGCATACCGTATTTAACTGTGTATAACACGCACCTTATTTACCCAGAAAACGTTTATAAAAATCCGATGTGTATTATTTATAGGAACACCAAAATCGGGACAGAAATCACCAAGATAATCGGTCGCGAAAACTCATAACATTCACGATCGCCCGTTAAAAATGCGAAATAGAATGATTGCTATAAGATATTCATGATTTTTTATACCTATCTCGCCCATACCAGGGTTCTGGCAGCTCAAAACAAGCAACTCGATCTGATTTGAAGTAATTTGATATCCTTTTCATGTCCATGCTTTTTTTTGTTTACGCTTTTTTATTTTGCTGATCATGTGATCTCTTCAAAGGGAAACTACTCAAACAGGCATATGCATATGAATCTGTATTGATTACCGGACTTTGACAAGACTCAACCGTAACTTGAATAAATCAGCCTGCACAACTAATTTATTGTAGTTCAAAATAGGAAATAAATTTGGTAGAACATAAATATTGGCACGAACGATCATACATTGAAAAAATAAAAAAGTATTTAAGTTTATGCAATTATTAAAATTATTGATAATAAACAAAACCAACTGTGCTTTTGAGGTAGGTAGATCGGTCATTTGCATTTTATCTTTTATTTTCTTACCACCCAGCTAGCATTCTACGTAAATCTACATCGGGCCGTCATCGGCCCGTCAGCTACCCTGACGGGCCGATGACGGCCTGATATAGATTTACGTAGAATGCTGACTGGGCATATGTTTATCTTTTTTTATTTATTTATTTATTTTTATTTTTTTATTTTTTTTCTTTTTTTTTATTTAAACTTTTCTTCCAACTTACCAAAAAAATTGTTTGAAATAAACAATGTTTTTGATAAAGAAAACCAAACTACCAGCATACATCTGTGCGCTTAATTGGTTAATTGGCAGTCAGAATGACAACTAGTCGACTTTAGTTGTTGTTTGCATTGCCCTGAGGCACTGAGTTGATAATTTCACGTCTCATTTAAGAAAGTGACACAAAGAAGGTGTTAATTATGAGAACACAAAAGAAATAACTACATTTTTATTATCATAGCGTCTGCAGTGGGGAAGCAAAGAACTGCCTACACTACATCAAGTTGCCTGAGGCCAATGGTAACAGAGCTGCACAACGAAAATTTAGTTAGCATTATCGTAAATTCGGCCTGTTTCTACTCTAAACCTTCCGAGTTCGGCCATTTTCAACTCAATCCTAGTGAAATTTGACACTTAGTATCTGGTAACTTAGTAAATAACGCACAGATAAATTCTTCGTGTTTTACATAGAACATCTCTTTTTTTTATTTCAAAACTATTTAGCAAATATTCAGTGCGTGTTATACACGGAGGCGAGTAATACACAGAAAAATTCGGTACTTCACCTACAAAATTACCTTGCTGCTATTTCTGTCAAGGGACGAAGGTAAACATTATATCCTTCTACCGGTTTCGAAGATCGGCATTTTCCGTGACCACGTGGCACCACCGGACTTTGCCGAAAATACCGATATGGCCAAAGATCTTGATTATAAGATGGGTCTGGATTTTTGGGAGCTTTTTTTTTTTTTTGGAAAAATCCCCGTCTTATAGGCGGATTAATACGGTACCTTAGATTTGATATTTTCATAGAAAAAATAAGTTAGTCTTAGCTGTAAAAATTGATTTAATAGATATAGATGTAAATGTCATTAAGGACTGTTATCACCACGGTCAATATATTTCTTTTCTAAGCGGAAATCACAAAACAACAGTGTATTTCTGAAAACAAACCTTGCCCACTAAAGCGTGACTTTGTATTTAAAACATCCAGCAGGTAGGTGGCGCTGCCGTTTATTTTCATTGAGAAATCAGTTTAACGCAATATTGAATTTAACGCGAAAATACATGGAGTATATTACTTTTATTCACACAGACTATTTAGGCTGAAAAATTAATCAGATAATTGATTAACTGATCTATAAATTCCACAAAAATGATTATCATTACAGATGTCTTATAATCAATGAGACGCCACATTTTGCGGCATCCCATCTGGGTCTACACTGTTTGCTCAGGCCTATTTGACCAAATACATACAGTAAAGTATAACATGGGAAGAGTCCTGCTCAGACAGACAAGTAAATTGACCAAATCTTTTGTGATAAATAATCGATCACAATGACAGGAGTGATAATCGACCAGATTAGCCAGCCTTAGAGTCTATTTATACATTGTATTTGCTGTATGATGATTCTAGCGAATAAAAAGAAAAGAAAAAAATGCAACAATGTATCCATTTAAAGATACTGCCTCCAGATTTGTGGGACTTTTACCCAACCCGATCACATGATGAACAGGCCCTGCCTAAGGCAACTCTGCCCTGGAGACTATAGGCAGCCCAACTATTTCGCTGGCCCCGATGGGCGGGGGCCGTGGTCTGTGGGTCATGATTTCTGAATACCCGATAATCAGTGCACGCCGGTAATTGGTACCAAGTTACGCTACACTACCGGTCACAGGAGCTTGACATTGGATAATTTCTACTTATAGGGCCTGTCCTTCGAACCTTCGATTATTTCATAATCGTAGGGACAGGCCCTATAAGTAGAAATTAGCAAACGTCAAGCTCCTGTGCTACCGGTTGCCTACATGAAATGCACTTTACGGCATCAGGAATTTTGCTGAAGAACTGAACAAGTATCTGTTGTTGTTTTTCGCGTGCGACACACCATGAATTTCAAAAATGCAGGTAAAAGAAGCTTTCATATCTGTAGCCTCGCGAAAAATAAACTGTTCGACAGCCGGTAGATTCTAGTAAACAAGCTGGTTGTCATACGACAACACACACAGTTGTCGCAACACCCAGAAGGTCGGAAACCAGACACGATACGTATCGCTGAGCACTTTCATTGGCTGACTGACATCACATGTCTCAGTCGAAACACTCGGTGTTATTCGCTTTAATCACTGCGACTTTTCAGGCCACAGCAAGGGTCCGTACACACAATTCTGTTCTATTCCATACGTGTTATCATTTGACGCCACCGTCGTGGCTGCTTCTTCGCGGCTGCTTCTTCGCAGCCATGAGGCGGTGTCGCTACAAGAAAATGCATCTGTATTATTGCAAGGAAGTATCCATCAAAGAGATGGGATATTTAGTCCTGATTCAAGAGGGCGTCAATGCCTACCATGTTGTTTAGTACTATTGGTGAAAGCTGTACAGAAAAGGATCTGTACCAACAAGTTGAATGTCAACAACATGAATGAAATTCTGTTTGCAGGAGATAAATTATACAAGTATGCAAAAAAGAATGCCAAGACATATCATGACTATTTAGAGCCATGTGATTTGCCATCTTATTTTTCACTTGATAACCAGCATTATCCCTGGAAAGTGAAAAAAAAAAAAAAAAAAAAAAAAAAAACATTTTCAGGAAATTTAAATATCTTATCCTTAGTGGAGTATCCTTTCCTTGATTTAGAGACAGGACTCGCTATGACTTTCTCATTCAACCCATATGCAGTCTTCATTTGCAACGGCTTTTCTATTGCATTATTGGAACAAGGTGACTGTTTCTACCTTTTTGAGTCACATGCAAGAGCTTCAGATGGAATGCCAAATGTTAATGGCAAAAACATTTTGTTAAAGAAAACAAATATAACTGGCATTTTCCTTACATTTGCGTAGATTGTTTAGTTTTGATAATTCCTTTACTACAACAGCGGTGAGTCAGTTTGATTTGCATTCGCTCTGTATATCTCATGTTTGCAGGGAGACCATAAAATGATACCAATGAGCTGGGTTTCAAATTTGTGACATAACTACCTATCCTCCTTTACAAGAATGTATTTCATTTGAGTTGTGTCCATCACAGCCTTATGCTTCCTCCCAGCTTGCTGACAGCTTAAATGAACACGGTTCCGCATTACTTGATTCACCCCTTATATGTGAAGAATTGCAAACCTCCCTGAATAAGAAACTTAAGTTAAGTGACACATCAAAAGATGGTTTGAGCAGTAAGAAATTTAACAAGAATTCCGCGGAAGGCGTCATCGCACCTGCTGGCGCAAAAGTCACAGGAGCCACAATCAGAATGTGGTTATTAAATAAGTTTATTTCATTCTTAGCAGTGCTTACTTGGAAAACTGGGTTGAAAAAAATGTAGACAAAGTGCCTAGTGGGGCACATATATTCCAGGCCAGTCCCATTCCCTCTAATGGCTATATCTTCAGCACTGACTTTTCGTATCATACAGCCCAATGATAATGGAACGTTGACGTAAAATGTGTAAAAGTCACTGGAGCATGAAATATAGGTCAAGGTCACGGGTCAAGGTACCTGCTAATTCAATACATCAAGGAGAAGCACAATGCAAGGTATGGTGGTTGTAGGCCTTATAGTTGAGGAGTTATCAAGCATCAACGTAAAATGTGTCAAATATAGGTCAAGGTCACTGGGTCAAGGTACCTGCCAAGCCAGGGCAATGAGGTGAAGCACTATGCAAGGTTTAGTGGTTGTAGGTCTTATATTTGAGGAGATTCCAAACATCAATATAAAATGTGTCAAAGTCACTGGAGTGCACAATATAGGTCAAGGTCACCAGGTCATGGCACGTGTCGAGTCAGTACATCAAGAAGAAGTGCTATATAAGGTTTGGTGGTTGAAGGCCTTACAGTTGAGGACATATGGAAGGGCAACGTAAAAGGTGTAAAAATCAACGGAGCGTGAAATATAGGTCAAGGTCACCCAGTCAAGGTACCTGCAGAGTCCGTACATTGAGGAGAAGCACTATGCAAGGTTTGATGGTTGTAGGTCTTATAGTTGAGGAGATATTGAACGTTGACGTAAAATGTGTAAAAGGCACTGGAGGGCAAAATATAGGTCAAGGTCACCGGTTCAAGATACCTGCCAAGTCAGTACATCTAGGAGAAGCACTATGCAAGGTTTGGTGGCTAGAGGTCTTACACTTCAGGAGATCTGGAACGTTGATGTAAATTATGTCAAAGTCACTGCAGCCAAAATATAGGTCAAGGTCACCAGGTCAAGGTATCTGCTAAGTCAGTACATTGAGGAGAAGCACTTTGCAAGGTTTGATGGATGTAGGCCTTATAGTTGAGGAGATATCGAACGTCGACGCAAAATATGTCAAAGTCACTGGAGCGCAAAATATAGGTCAAGGTCACTGGGTCAAGGTACCTGCCAAGTCTGTACCTCTAGAAGAAGCACTATGCAAGGTTTGGTAGTTGTACGCTTTATAGTTGAGAAGATCTGGAACGTCAACGTAAATTGTGTCGAAGTCAATGGAGCGCAAAATATAGGTCAAGGTAACTGGGTCAACATATCTGCCAAGTCAGGAGGTCAGGGAGATGTGTCATGCAAGGAATGATGGTTGTTGTAGAATTGTAGTTGATCAGAATACTAACTTTGACGTAAATGTCGAACTTCGACATAACAGAACTGTTAAGAGACAGACGGACGGATGAACGGACAGACAAATGGAAAAGTGGGCACCTATGTCGCAAAGTCAGGAGGTCAGGGAGATATTTCATACAAGGTTTGATGGTTGTTTAGTCTTGTAGTTGATTAGAATACTAACTTTGACATAAATGTCGAACTTCGACATAACAGAACTGTTAAGAGACGGACAGACGAACAGACAGACGAATGGAAAAGTGGGCACCTATGTCGCAAAGTCGGGAGGTCAGGGAGATGTTTCATGCAAGGTTTGATGGTTGTTTAGTCTTGTAGTTGATTAAAATACTAACTTTGACATAAATGTCGAACTTCGACATAAACGTTGACAGACGGACGGACGAATGGACAGACATACGGAAAAGCGAACGCCTATGTTGCAAAGTCCTGAGGTCAGGGAGATGTTTCATGCAAGGTTTGATGGTTGTTTAGTCTTGTAGTTGATTAGAATACTAACTTTGACATAAATGTCGAACGTCGACATAAATATTGACAGACGGACGGACGGACTGACGGACGGACGGACGGACGGACAGAAAATCGGACGCCTATATCGCACCCTGCTACAAGCAGGTGCGATAAAAACAAAGAAAGTGCTATAGTCACACAGTTTCACAAGTTGGTGTCTTGTGGTCCCCAGTACATATGTACAAGTTGTTGTCAAACATTTTTCAGACATTCTGATGTTAAATTTGATATTCAGGGTCTAAAGCCCGAGATGAAAAGACTCTGTACATTAGGACATAAAAGTGTGGAGGATAAGGAATGGATCTGTCAACAATGTGCTAATAGTTTGAAGAAAAATAACTTGAACAAATATCTTCCTTTTTGTCAAGCCCGCTTGCGCTGAGCAAGACATAGTCACCATAGCTGCATTTAAGTGTATATTAGTGAGTCCATCCGTATTTGTCCGTCCTAGCTAGAAATTTTGCATGCAGAATCATCTTTCAGTGTAGTTTGAAATTTCTCCAAGACTTGGCCTTGAGGTCAGATTTGTCAAGGACATGCACTTACCAGCAGAATTTAAGAGTTTTTAAAGAAAGTCTTCTATTCAGGAAGTGCAATGCCCAGATGCTTAATATATTCCATAGAGCTCCATCTTATCGTATAGTATTGGTAGCATTGGAATGTCGTCTATCTTCTTTGCATGTATTGTGTAAAATTGCATAGAAGATACACAGCACTCCATTAGTACTTTACAAGCTAGCAGACTCTTAGGACTATCAGTCCTTTGATTATCCAGTCAAATTGCTTGGTCAGGATTGTTGCTATAAAATCACAAACCTTATGGCAAACAGTGCAGATCCAGATCAGTTGGCTTCTAGAAGCCAACTGATCTGGATCTACACTGTTTGCAAAGGCAGTGTATATACCGGTTCAGTAGGACAAGGGTTAAGGAGGAGTATTTGAGATAATAATTCTGGGATAATCTTCTCCAGTTCTTCTTAAAAACATAAGTTAAGGGTATGCATTAGGGGCACCTCAATGGGGGCTTCTGTTGAGTACCCATAACATATGTTTTTATGGAGAAATAAGAAAAAATATCCCAAAATTATTTCCAAAATACTCCTCCTTAATAAGTCCTGCTGTATTGAAGAGGGTGAAATTAGCACATGAGAAATTATTTTCTGCCTTAACCCTTGTCCTGCTAAACCTGGATATACCCTGTCTTTGTAAACAGTGTAGATCCAGATCAGTTGGCTTCTGAAGAAGCCAATTGATCTGGATCTGCACTGTTTGCCATTAAATATGTGAATTTATGTTAGGCTGTGGCTATTGACAACCCGTTGTCAGTAGCAATTTATGCTATTGACAACCGGTTGTCAGTAGCGATTTTTGCTATTGACAACAGGTTGTCAGTAGCGATTTCGCTATAGACAACCTGTTGTCAATAGCGATTTCGCTATTGACAACCGGTTGTCTAGCAAAATCGCTGCTGACAACCAGTAAAATGTTTTAAAGTCTTGACCGTATCATCAGTTTCAATATAGAATGATTATTTTCCTACTTAATAACTACATGTACGAGAAGTATATAATTAAAGTTTTATTTTTAAAAGCACTTTTTAGCTCACCTGAGCACGAAGTGCTCATGGTGAGCTATTGTGGTCAGTCAATGTCCGTCGTGCGTCGTGCGGCGTGTGGCGTCAACAATTGCTTTAAAAGCCTACTCCTCCTACACCCCTGGGCCAATTGACTTGATACTTGGTAGGAAGCATCTGGGTGACTTGTAGATCAAAAATAGCTAAAATTGTTCCGATCGGAAATCCAAGATGGCCGCCATGGCCGCCATCTTGAAAATCTATTTTTCGCTTCTTCTCCTGAACCGAAAGGCCATTTGACTCCAAACTTGGTAGGAACCATCAGGGTGACTTGTAGATCAAAAACAGCTAAAATCGTGCCGAACGGAAATCCAAGATGGCTGCCATGGCGGCCATCTTGAAAATCTATTTTTCGCTTCTTCTCCTGAACCGAAAGGCCAATTGACTCCAAACTTGGTAGGAACCATCAGGGTGACATGTAGATCAAAAATAGCTAAAATCATGCGGATCGGAAATCCAAGGTGGCCGCCATGGCCGCCATCTTGAAAATCTATTTTTCGCTTCTTCTCCTGAACCAAAAGGCCAGTTGACTCCAAACTTGCTAGGAAGCATCAGGGTGACTTGTAGATCAGAAATAGCTAAAATCGTGTCGATCGGAAATCCAAGATGGCCACCATGGCGGCCATCTTGAAAATCTATTTTTCGCTTCTACTCCTGAACCGAAAGGCCAATTGACTCCAAACTTGGTAGGAACCATCAGGGTGACATGTAGATCAAAAATAGCTAAAATCATGCGGATCGGAAATCCAAGGTGGCCGCCATGGCCGCCATCTTGAAAATCTATTTTTCGCTTCTTCTCCTGAACCAAAAGGCCAGTTGACTCCAAACTTGCTAGGAAGCATCAGGGTGACTTGTAGATCAAAAATAGCTAAAATCGTGCCAATCGGAAATCCAAGATGGCCGCCATGGCTGCCATCTTGAAAATCTATTTTTCGCTTCTACTCCTGAACCGAAAGGCCAGTTGACTCCAAACTTGCTAGGAAGCATCAAAGTTACTTGCAGATCAAAAGTAGCTAAAATCCTGCCGATCGGAAATCCAAGATGGCTGCCATGGCGGTCATCTTGAAAATCTATTTTTTGCTTCTTCTCCTGAACTGAAAGGCCAATTGACTCCAAACTTGCTAGGAAGCATCAGGATGACTTGTAGATCAAAAATAGCTAAAATCGTGCCAATCGGAAATCCAAGATGGCCGCCATGGCTGCCATCTTGAAAATCTATTTTTCGCTTCTACTCCTAAACCCAAAAGCCAATTGACTCCAAACTTGGTAGGAGGCATTTGGGTGACTTATAGATCAAAAATAGCTAAAATCGTGCCTATCGGAAATCCAAGATGGCCGCCATGGCAGCCATCTTGAAAATCTATTTTTCGCTTCTTCTCCTAAACCGAAAGGCCAGTTGACTCCACAAACTTGGTAGGAAGCATTGGGGTGACTTGTAGATCAAAAATAGCTAAAATCATGCAGATCGTAAAACCAGGATGGGCGCCATAGCAGCCATCTTGAAAATCTATTTTTCGCTTCTTCTCCTGAACCGAAAGGCCAGTTGACTCGAAACTTGGTAGGAAGCATTTGGGTGACTTGTAGATCAAAATTAGCTAAAATCATGCTGATCGTAAATCCAAGATGGCCGCCATGGCAGCTATCTTGAAAATCTATTTTTCGCTTCTTCTCCTGAACAGAAAGGCCATTTGACTCCAAACTTAGTAGGAAGCATCAGGGTGACTTGTAGATCAAATATAGCTAAAATCGTTCTGATCAGAAATCCCAGATGGCCACCATGGCCGCCATCTTGAAAATCTATATTTAGCTTCTTCTCCTGTACCGAAAGGCCAATTGACTCCAAACTTCGTAGGAGACATTGGGGTGACTTGTAGATCAAAAATAGCTAAAATCGTGCCAATCGGATATCCAAGATGGCCGCCATGGCAGCCATCTTGAAAATCTATTTTTCGCCTCTTCTCCTGAACTGAAAGGCCAGTTGACTCGAAACTTGGTAGGAAGCGTTGGGGTGACTTGTAGATCAAAAATAGCTAAAATCGTGCCAATCGTAAATCCAAGTTGGCTGCCATTTAGAGTTTGTTCAAATGATCACGCTCAATTGACTGGCATGCCATATATCTTCTTCTTCAAAATAAAGAACTGCTTAAATGATGATCTTTTCATTACTTGTGATGACAGGATTGGAAAAATGTTGCATAACATCTGCATATCTGCAGTGGCTATGTCACTCAGGTGAGCGACCCGTGGCCCGTGGGCCTCTTGTTATAAAGTTCACATGCAGATATAAGAAATTTGCAAATATACATGAATGGTAATGTAAAGCAATATTCAAACAGAATAGAGAAACACCTCAATCTCCTGATCAAACTGCTCCTTCAAGAGCAGAAGCAGTCTGATGAGGATCTCCACTCTTTGCTTATGATTGTCTATCCCAGTACTCAGATTACCATACTATTTCTAATCAAAAGATATTTTTGTTATTTTTATTTACCATAATTTCATATACAGCTATTAAACTATTTTGGGTAACTAGCAAAGTAATTAAAGGGTTTGGTCTGATCTTGGTCTACTCCCAAGCATTAGACTTTGTTTCCCAATATTTAGGGTATGTAGATATTTACAGTACATTGTACTTCTTCTAATCACAAGTCATCTTTGTTATTCACATTTACTATAATGTCAAAACTGTAATTTAACTACTTTGGGTAACTAGCAAAGAAAAAGAAGAGGAATGGTCTGATCTTGGTCTACACTCAAGCACTAGACTTTGTTTCCCAATATTTAGGATATGTAGGTATTTACCATACTTCTGCTAATCAGAAGTCACTTTTGTTATTACATTTACCTTAATGTCATTATACTGTAATTAAACTACATTTTGTAACTAGCAAAGAAGATGAAGAGAGTGGTCTGATCTTGGTCTACACTCAAACACAAAACTTTGTTTCCCAATATTTAGAGTATGTAGGTATTTACCGTAATTCTTCTAACCATAAATCACTTTTGTTATTACATTTAATATAATGTCATAAAAGTGTAATTAACCCTTAAAGCACCTGTCACAACTGCAGCAGGTGACAATTTTTTTTTTACCATTTTTTATTATTATTTTTTTTTTTTTTTTTTTTTTCAGAGAAAACAAGTCTTGACATTTCATGTGAAATGTCTGCTTGGCAGATGATTCTCATGAAATGTCAAGACTTGTTTTCTCTGAAAAAAAAAAAATAGAATGTCATTTTCTGCAAATTTTGCTTGGCGCTTTAAGGGTTAAACTGCATTTGGTAACTGGCAAAGAAAATGAAGAGAGTGGTCTGATCTTGGTCTACACTCAAGCACTATACTTTGTTCCTCAATATTTAGGGTATGTAGGTATTTACCATACTTCTTCTAATCATAAATCACTTTTGGTAAGACATTTAACAAAATGTCAGAAAACTGTAATTAAACTACATTGGGTAATTGGCAAAGAAAATGAAGAGAGTGGTCTGATCTTGGTCTACACTCAAGCACTAGACTTTGTTTCTCCTACCTGGAAACTGTAAAATCAACTGTGTTCACTTAGCATTCTCTCAGTATTATATACAACAATTGTTCCTTTGTTATTGGTCAAGATTTGTGTGATGATCTGCATAACAAAATTCACAACAGAAAAAAGGAGCATTCACATCATCTGGGGATTCAATGCAACGAGCATGGAACCACTCACAGCAGTTTTGACATTTCATCATTGATGTGTTGTCATGGGGTCTACATTTACAATAAACCCTGATTTTCTGTGATTTTATCTTTTTCTGTCTAATATTAACATCAAATGGAAACATGGTAAAACTTCCATTTTCTATACATTTAATGAGATGGCCTCGCAGTTTGTCCTGTCTAAAAAGTATTTTGTTTGACTCGTATCCATTGCATAGTGCCACTGCTGTTGCTATAGGAAAAGACCACAATCAGCACTACCCTGCTGCTGCTGTATTGGCACCCTGTTAGCTGTCACATATGTGCTTTCTTGTTTCAAAATTGCACAAATTTGATTTTGTACTTCGATGTCTAGATTTAAGTTTAAACTATCAAAAACATTCACATACCCAGGTTTAAGGTTGACTGTGGAGATGGTGAGCCAGTGGCCACATTTACTACTTCCCTTAAACAGAATTTGAATCATATTGTCCCGACAGGTTTCAAAAGTTATATCAGACCACAGACTGAGTTAATGAAGATACAACCCAATGTTTTTCACACCTTCACACTCTCCCATGACAAAAGATGATAATCATTGTTTTATCTTAACTGGAAGTCATTGAAATATTTATTATAATTAAAACAATTTTGTACATTTGTGTAAATAATGTTTCAAAATCAATTCTTAAATAATATTTTACCGGTTGTCAATAGCGAAAATCGCTACTGACAACAGGTTGTCAATAGCCACTTCCTTTATGTTAACAATTCGAATCAAGTAATCTGACTGGCTGAAAACTATAAGTGGATGTGGCATCAATTTATTCAGCAGGACAAGGGTTAAGTCTTCAGACAGACACACCTAAGCAAACAGTTTAGACGGAGAACAAATGCTGCAGAATGCAGCATCTGATGAGGGTCTGTGCTGTTTGCCACTCATCCAGTAATATTTCAGATACATCAGTAGGTAGCAAAAAGTTGTTCAAAATTTAACCTTTGTCCTGCTGAACCCAGATATATCCTGCCATTGTAAACAGTGTAGATCCAGATCAGTTGGCTTCTGAAACTGAAACTTTTTCATTCAGTATGTGAACTTTTATCAGTGGTCTGGATTAAGTAATCTGATTGGCTGACAATTAGAAATGGGCGTTGCATCTTAATTTATTCAGCATGACAAGGGTTAAGAGAAGCATGGTTACAAGTTTTGATGTCTGAATATTTAGGATGAATCTGGTAGTACTAGTTAAGAGCAATATCCAGAAAAAAATCTTACATTGCCTCAGAGCATGCTGTATTTGACCTAATTAATGCATTGTACACTTAGGTTTTTCAAAATTACTGGCTAATAAGGAAACCTTTAAACTTGTTAAGTCAATTCAAATGTGTATCAACAGCATATGCTCTTATATTTTTAGAAGAACATAAATTTAAAAGTACACAGACTGTAATCTGAGGTGTATAAAATTGCTTGACTTGCTGTAATTATATTTGAATAGGGTATGTTGTAGATGTACTGCTGAAATTTTCCGAGCATTGATCTTTTCTTCATTTGCATTTGGCAGGACAGTTCTTGCCTCCCTTGAAGCAAGATCAAGGTTTGGGGTAAGGTTTTTAGCTCACCTAAGCTGAAGTTTCAGGATGAGCTATTATGATCACAACTGGCCTTTCTTCCATCTGAACATCATTCATTCACACCATTAAACAACATATCCTCTGAAACTCTGAGTTGATTTTCACCAACCATCATGTAATGCCTTTTTTTTCACGAGAGATTGAAAATTTATTCAAATGGTTATTGTCCTTAGAACAAGATAGCTTCCATGCCCATGTAGAGTTAAACATTTAAAGATCTTCTTTTCCAAAACCTTTAGAAAGCTTTGAGGCTGAATCTTAGTATATAGCTCCAGGAACACTAGATCTATCAAGTTTATTCAAATGGTAATCCTAGTATACCTTTAATATTTTTAGAGCAAAATCAAATTTGCTTTCCTATACATTTGTATGGGGATATGTTGAAATTTCATTTTCTCAAAATGCATTAACCCTTGTCCTGCTGAACCCAGATATACCCTGCCTTTGCAAACAGTGTAGATCCAGATCAGTTGGCTTCTTCAGAACAACTGATCTGGATCTGCACTGTTTGCCATTTAGTATGTGAATTTATATCAACAATCTGGATCAAGGAATCTGATTGGATGACAGTTAGAAGTGGGCGTGGCATCTTAATTTATTCAGCATGACAAGGGTTAAAGACTGTTGGTTGGAACTTACAATATATGATCAAAATAGCAAAACCTTTCAATTACAATTAAATTTTATCCCTGGGGGTTATATGCTCCTGTTCCTGAGCAATAAACCTCGATTAAAGCATGGTCCTTAAATATCTCTTACTCTGAAACTACTGGGCCAATATTTCACTGTAATATTTTTTGACATAATAAGTACAGAAGCTTTTTTTTTTTTATAGAAATGCAAATAATATTGATGAAACTGAGGGAAATAATGGGTTCTTAGGTAAGGGAACCCCTGCCAAAGACCTAGTTGAGAAGAAAATGCAACAGGATAATTGAAGTTACTATTCATTAAGAAAACATGCCTATTCAAATATACTGAAAGTTTCACCACCAAAAAATGAAAATTTTCAGATTAAAAATTGTGATATTTTTAGCTCACCTGAGCAAAAGCTCAGGGTGAGCTATTGTCATCACCCTATGTCCGTCGTCCGTTGTCGTCCATCGTTCGTCGTCAACAATTAGTTTGTTAACACTCTAGAGGTCACAGTTTTGACCCAATCTTGATGAAAGTTGGTCAGAATGTTTGCCTCTATGAAATCTAGGTCAGGTTTGATACTGGGTTACTTGGGGTCAAAAACTAGGTCACCAGATCAAATCAAAGGAAAAACTTGTTAACACTCTACAGGTCATAGTTTTGACCCAATCTTGATGAAACTTGCTCAAAATGTTTGCCTCTATTAAGTCTAGGTCAAGTTCGAAACTGGGTCACCTGGGCTCAAAAACTAGGTCACCAGGTCAGATCAGCAGAAAACACTCTAGCGGTCACATTTTTGAAGCAATCATCATGAATCTTGCTCAATATATTTGTCTTGATGATTTCTAGGTCAATCAAGCATTGTTGATTTATAAGTCAAGTTCGAAACTGGGTCACTTGGGGTCAAAAACTAGGTTCACCAGGCCAAATCATCACATTTTTGAAGCAATCATCATGAATCTTGCTCAATATGTTTGTCTTGATGATTTCTAGGTCAAGTTCGAAACTGGGTCACCTGGGGTAAACAACTAGGTCACCTGGCCAGACCAGCAGAAAACCTTGTTAACACTCTAGCAGTCACATTTTAGAAGCAATCATCATGAATCTTGCTCAATATGTTTGTCTTGATGATTTCTAGGTCAAGTTCGAAACTGGGTCACTTGGGGTCAAAAACTAGGTCACCGGGCCAGATCAGCAGAAAACCTTGTTAACACTCTAGCGGTCACATTTTTGAAGCAATCATCATGAATCTTGCTCATTATGTTTATCTTGATGAATTCTAGGTCAAGTTCGAAACTGGGTCACCTGGGGTCAAAAACTAGGTCACCTGGCCAGATCAGCAGAAAACCTTGTTAACACTCTAGCGGTCACATTTTTGAAGCAATCATCATGAATCTTGCTCAATATGTTTGTCTTGATGATTTCTAGGTCAAGTTTGAAACTCGGTCACTTGGGGTTAAAAACAAGGTCACCTGGCCAAATCAGCGTAAAATCTTGTTATCACTCTAGTGGTCACATTTTTCAAGCAGTCATTATGAATCTTGCACAAAATGTTTGTCTTGATAAGTTCTAGGTCAAGTTCGAAACTGGGTCACTTGGTATCAAAAACTAGGTCACCGGGCCAAATCAGCAGAAAACTTTGTTATAATCATTTTGATCAGAATGTTGCCTTGATCAGTTCTAGATCAGGCTCTCAAAGTGCTATGTTGCTCAGGTGAGCGTTACAGGGCCATCATGGCCCTCTTGTTCATATTTCTGCTCAAAACATAGATTGTGGGTACTCGTTAGAACCGCCTCGGCGAGGCAGTTCTAACGAGTACCCACAATCTATGTTTTTGCGCAGAAATAAGAAAAATAATGTATACCCCTGTAAACCCCAGTGGGGTTTAAGGGGGTCAAAATTATATAGGTATGTTTTCGTGATGTTTAGAAAATGACCATTGTCATTATTAAGTAGGTGAAGTGAGATGAGATGGTCTTGCAGTAAACTATAATGGCTCCCACATGATTGAACATGACATGATTGAACTTCCGCCTTATTTTGAACTCTTTTACTCTTAAAGCGCTAATCACAACTCCAGTAGATGACATTCACATGAAATTTCAAGTCTTACTTTCTCTGAAAAAATAATAAAGAAAAAATAGTGTGTCATCTGTTACAATTTTGCTTTAAGTGCTTTAAGGGTTAAAATCAGAAAAACTTACAAGTCTGTACTTTAGAATGTATCTGGTTTGTAAAATACAATGAGAAATTGAGAAACATCAGCCGATATGTAATCATCTTGTCAGCTGTGATGCGTCAGAGCTACACCCACTGAAAATCTGATTGAAATAAAAATAAATAAAACAAATAGGGCTGCAGATAAACATGCCATCCATATGAGTTTATTTTTTCTGATTGAAACAACAACAACAACAAAAAAAAACAATAAAATAAAATAAAACAAACAGGACTGCAAATAAACAAACCATCCATATGAGTTTATTTTTTTCCCATAAAATCATATGTTCATTAAAAATATTTTGGTTAGAAATTTCTAATGAGATCCACAGAAAATATTTTTAGAATGAAGAAGTAAGAAATAAATCAATACTTCTATCATTCTTTAAAATAACTGATTAACCTAAAGCTCTGAAATAAGTGTCATGCTGGGGATGTCATGACAGAATATGAGCTTTGTCACAAGAACTTCTGATTAATGCCTTATGGGAACAGTGGAATACCAACCAGCCTGCATCTCCACCTGTTTTTGGTTACTGTGTAAGATTCTAGCAAGTCTTAAGTATTGTGTGTGCATGAACAAATACTGGTCTAGATCAGTGTTATCAGATGCCTGGTGTGTCTGAGCCTCAGATGATCACACAAGGCAGGCTTTTACACAAGGCAGGCTTTCTCATTTCATGGCTCATGCATTAACACTTAGCATGCTGTGTAAAAACCACAGCATATGACATTTTGAAATATTTTTTTTTCTTATTTTTGCGAGAAAACAGGCTTTGACATTTTATAGTGTGGGGTCCAATCTGTACATGTATATCTCACTTAGAAATGAGAACGGGTGCATAGGTCTCAGCGTATAACAGCCATTTTTTCAGTAAAACTGGTTAGATAATAGTTTATAGCTTAATCGGCATGTTGCCAAAACTTAATTGATGGCAGTAACTTATGAGGCTGCAGTTACAATAATTCATCTTGAAAACTTCTTTTGGCCTTACATTTCTAAGGCAGTTTTAACATTTCTAAGGCAGTTTAAACTTCTTTTTGCCTTACATTTCTAAGGCAGTTTTATATATGGACACAAAACTCCAGATATTTTTATAATAGTATTCTATGGGGATGAATTATTCTAACATAGCGCCCCTATATGGGCAATGGAGAAAACCAGTGATTTATTCTGCAACAAATCACTGGGCTGGAGCATGCGACGCTCTGGTGCAGTTTCGATGTCATTTTGATACTTTGCTTACATCAGTCTTCGTTGCTACGATATTAAACAGTCTAATATAATTTTTCTCCAGTCAGCAATGCAAGAAATACATGTAAACATCAGCATTACAGTCAAAACTGTTGACGGGATTTCTTTAGGATGCAATTACTTTTTCATTGTTTTCTATGTGTTAGAATCGAAATAGGTCAGCTCTTGTGGGTGATTTGTTGAGTAATAAATCTAAGTTTGTCGGCCAGTTGTAAGTAGATAAATCACTTGCCCTCCACGCTTGTGATTGGATCTACTTTACAACTGATCTCCAAATAGTGATTTATTACTCAACAAAAACTGCTAGAACTGATCTATTTCTTTTTACATTAAATACGGAAATGAAGTGCAAATGTCACCTCAGACTTTCAATCTACAGCCTAGTGTATATAACAAAAAAAGGAAAGTGAATAAACCATGGTTGTCAATATCTGTCCAAGCTTTGGAATGATCAATCTGCTGCAGAGAAGGATATGTTGAAAGGACAGAAATCTGATCATAAAGGATTACGTCACTGTTACATCACCAAAAGAAAAGTGTCTAACATGCTAAGAGACAGAATGTTAGGCAAAAACAAATTGAGTTAGGTGAATTGCAGTCCCAAAACTAGTCAGTGTTGTGGAAAGAAATAGGAAAAATAGGCCTGGGTCAGGAAAGATGAAAAAAACATTCCGATTGAAATGCAACGAACAGATAGAAGTATCTCGCATGATCTAACTGAGGTGCCCTGAATGTGAAAACACCATGTACATGTACAAGTTGTACTGTAATATATTGAATGAATGTCTTTTAAAATGGGAATCAGAGCTTGAAGTTTTGAACATCATACAAAATGGCTTTAGAAAAGGTCACAGCGCAGTTGATCACACATTGACCTTAACCTCTATAATTGAAACAAGAAAGTTTAAGTGTTAGTCAACTTTCACAGCTTTCATTGATTTTAAGAAAGCTTATGATGCAATAGACAAAATTTTACTTTTCACCATGCTAAACAAATTAGTTTAGCATGGTACAAGATCTGATAAAGCATCAAAACAACATGCACAAACATGTACATGCTTGCACTCACAGAAGTAATTTTCTTTTTATCCTGGTCTCAGCTGTTGATTTTTCCCTGATAAAATGACCATGGTTACCCATGTTCAGCTGTGGATTATGCAGAAATCACAAATTTTACAGAGAAATAAGATCAGATACACAAAATAAGGCTTTATTTTTCGACTACTTATGTTGTTTGGCTGGTACTTTAGATGTGCTTTTGGGGCAGGTAGATGAAATGAGGAATTGTTTTGACTGAGTAGTCTTTAGATGATGTCTGGGCAAATGAGAAAAAAATAATAAATAAGATATCTTCCTGTAGGAAAATAAAAAAGAAAGGCATTTTTTAAAGTTTTTATTTAAGAAATAAAGATGTTTTTTTAAAGTTCATTGAAGTATGAACAACATCGGGTCACAAGCAAAACAACACGCACAAACTTTGCTTATGACCCAATCATGTTGTTCATATTTCCATGAATGTTAAATTAATTGCCTTTATTACTTATATTATTTTTCATCCATTAGTTGACAAAAAAAGTCTGATTTCAGGGCTAAAATTGAAACAAGAAAACAATTGCCTGCAGTTTTCCTATTAACAGTAGAAAAGCATCATTGAGGTTATAATTTCACCATCATCCAATCATATTGGAGAGAACCATGATTTATTTTGACATCACTTAATGATCATGTGACATTGCATGAGTCAATGTATTTACTGAAATGTGATCAACATTTCATCCCAATAGTTATAACTATAGTTTTTTTTTCTGTAAATGCACTGAGTGTGTTTACTGAAGTGTGAACAACATTGCATCCCAATAGTTAACTATAGTTGTTTTTTAGCTCACCTGAGCTCTGCTCAGGATGAGCTATTGTGATCACTTTTCGTCCGTCGTCCGTCCGTTCGTGCGTCCGTCCGTCCGTGCGTCCGTCCGTCCGTGCGTCCGTCCGTTAACATTTTCAAACGACTTCTCCTCTGAAACCGCTGAGCCAATTTTGCTCAAATTTCATTTGGAGCCTCCTTAGGGTGGGGGAACGAAAAATTGCTAAAATGGTTGCGGTCCGTTGACCAAGATGGCCGCCACGCCCATATATGGTAAAAACCTTTAAAAATCTTCTTCTCCAGAACCAAGAATGCCTTGGGGCTGAACCTTTGCAGGAATCATCGGGGACGGGAGGTCTACCAAAATTGCTAAAAGAATTGTCGTACGTTGACGTTTGACCTTTTTATGGCAAGGTCAAGTTTGCTTCCCTATGCATTTGTATGGGAAAAACCTTTAAAAATCTTCTTCTCCAAAACCGAGCATGCCTTATGGCTGAATCTTTGCATATATCTTTGGGAACAGGAGAGCTACCAAAATTGCTAAAATAATGGTCGTACATTGACATTTGACCTTTTTACGTTAAGGTCAATTTTGCTTCCTTATGCATTTGTATGGGAAAAATGACCAGAATTTCAAACAACTTCTCCTCTGGAGCCTCTGGGCCAATTTTGCTCAAATTTCATATGGAGCCTCCTTAGGGTGGGGGAACGAAAAATTGCTCAAATGGTCACGGTCCGTTGACCAAGATGGCCGCCACGCCCATATATGGTAAAAACCTTTAAAAATCTTCTCCTTCAGAACCGAGAATGCCTTTGGGCTGAACCTTGGCAGGAATCATCGAGGATGGGAGGTCTACCAATATTGCTAAAAAAATTGTCGTACGTTGACGTTTGACCTTTTTACGGCAAGGTCAAGTTTGCTTCCCTGTGCATTTGTATGGGAAAAACCTTTAAAAATCTTCTTCTCCAAAACTGAGCATGCCTTATGGCTGAATCTTTGCATATATCTTCGGAACAAGAGGGCTACCAAAATTGCTAAAATAATGGTCGTACATTGACATTTGACCTTTTTACGTTAAGGTCAATTTTGCTTCCTTATGCATTTGTATGGGAAAAATGTTCAGAATTTCAAACAACTTCTTCTCTGGAGCCTCTGGGCCTATTTTTGCTCAAATTTCATATGGAGCCTCCTTAGGTAGGGGGAACAAAAGATTGCTAAAATGGTCACGGTTCATTGACCAAGATGGGCGCCATGCCCATATATGGTAAAAACCTTTATAAATCTTCTTCTCTAGAACAGAGGATGCTTTGGGGCTGAATATTTGCATAAATCATCGGGGACAGGGGGTCTACCAAAGTTGCTAAAATAATGGTCATACATTGACATTTGACCTTTTTACGGCAAGGTCAAGTTGCTTCCTTATGCATTTGCATGGGAAAAAACATTTAAAAATCTTATTCTCCAAAACCGAGGATGGCTTGTGGCTGAATCTTTGCATATATCATCTGGAACAGGCGGTCTACCAAAGTTGCTAAAATAATTGTCATACATTGACATTTAACCTTTTTACGGCGAGGTCAAGTTTGCTTCTGTATGCATTTGTATGGGCGCCATACATTTGTATGGAAAAAATGTTGATAATTTCAAATGGCTTTTCCTCTGAAGCCTCCGGGCCAGTGTTGCTCAAATTTCATGCGGAGCCTCTGTGGGCAGGAGAATGAAAGATTGCTAAAATGGGTATGGTCCATTGATCAAAATGGCTGCCATGCCAATATATGGTAAAAACCTTCAAAAATCTTCTTCTCCATAACCAAATAAGCCCTGGGTAATCTTTGCACAAATTATAGGGGACAGGAGATCTACCAAAATTGCTCAAATGATGGTTTATGTTGACATTTGACCTTTTTACCTCCAAGGTCAAATTTGCTTCCCTATTTGTATGAGCCATATACATTTATATTGAAAGTATCGAAGTGACTTGTAGATCAACAGTAGTTAAAATTGTTCTGATTGGAAATCTAAGATGGCCATCATCTGGTTTATATTTATAATATGTCCCTGCCACTGTGCTGTTTACATGTATAAAATCACGATTCTTCAGAAACCACTCAGCCAATTTCCACCAAATTTCACATTGATCCTTCTGTTGAAATGTGATTGATAGTTTATTCATGATCATGCTCCATTGACTGTCAGGCCCATATATTCTTCTTCAAAACTAAAAACTGCTCAAATGATGATATTTTCATTAGTTGCGATGATAGGATTGGATAAATGTTGCATAACATCTGCATGTCTGCAGTGGCTATGTCACTCAGGTGAGCGAATCGTGGCCTGTGGGCCTCTTGTTTTTCTGTAAATGCACTGAGAATGTAAATATATATTTTTATTTCAAAACCATTTACTCAAAATATTGCTCCTTTGAAGGAAAAGACCCCTATTTCATTAATATGGGTCCTGGGTTATGCTTGCTCCTTTGAATGGAAAGACCCCCATTTCAGTAATATGAGGGTCCTGGATTATGCATAATCCAGGACCCTCATATTACTGAAATGGGGGTCTTTCCATTCAAAGGAGCATACAACAATATTTTGAAGAAAATTGTTTAAGGATAATTCTTTTTTCCATGATTCCATCGCTTAGCGTCTCTTTTATGTAAAGAGATTCAATTAGGTCTTCCCATGGATACTTTTGCATATTAACCCATTATATACTGAATAGACTCTCCCACACTATATATTGGAAGAGTCCAATTTCAATTTTAGGTAAGTCCAGCTATGAGATTTACATATTCCTAGAGAAAAATGGCTAAACTATTTGCAAACTGGAGACCCTGATCTGCACTGTTTGCCAATTACCCTTTTATGGGTTTCCCGACTACAATGGGTTAAATGAGTGATAATTCTGCTATGAAAATAGAAAACAAAAAGCAATTTCAATTTGTTATAATAAAAAAAAATCAATTGTCGATTTATCTCTAATGTTACAGGTATTTTATCTAGGGGATAATAAAACAAGTTTAAGCTTTTTGCTGATTCATCTTTTCAGCCCTTTTTTTCAGTGTAGTGATTTTTTTTTTTAGCTCACCTGAGCAAAAGCTCAGGGTGAGCTATTGTCATCACCCTCTGTCCGTCGTCCATCGTCGTCCGTCGTTCGTCGTCAACAATTAGTTTGTTAACACTCTAGAGGTCACAGTTTTGAACCAATCTTGATGAAACTTGCTCAGAATGTTTGCCTCTATGAAATCTAGGTCAAGTTCGATACTGGGTTAGTTGGGGTCAAAAACTAGGTCACCAGGTCAAATCAAAGGAAAAACTTGTTAACACTCTAGAGGTCACAGTTTTGACCCAATCTTGATGAAACTTGCTCAGAATGTTTGCCTCTATGAAATCTAGGTCAAGTTCAATACTGGGTTACCGTAATATACGTAAGTATTGGGACGGGAAAAAATAATTAAATTTCTGACTGTCCCAATACTTAGAAACACGAAAATTAATTATTTTTTTAGGTGTCCCAATACTTACGTCTCGTAGTTGAAAATGGCACCAATTAATGATGAAAAATGTGTCATATTTGTGTTCATTGTTTTGTGTATTTTCAGACCAGTGTCTCGTTACCCTAATCTATTGTTAATATTGAATAAACAGATTGGCACTTATTGTTTTGATTTATAATCCCCTCGTTTATCTATCATGTGTTGAAAGCGTCCAAGTGAAAAAAAATAATCATATGCTGCTTCCCCGCTTTAAAGGTTAATTGCGCATAACCGATACCGCGAATGCGGGGAACAATCTACCTGTTCTAAAAATACTGCCATTACATCGGGCGATGACGTTATTATTGGGGTTCGTCTCAACGATGTTTTGGGGTTCATCTCAACAGTGTTTTAGGGTTCCCCCAATGCTGTTTAGCATTAAAACGTTATCGGTAAACAATTCTGACGAATTTCTTTTTATTGTTATTATTTATTCATAGTTTTTTTTCTTCTTTTTTGTTGTGTTTGTTTTGTTTTTTTTGTAGAACTTTATTGATGCACTCCAGTTGCAAATTAAAACGTGACATGTCACGTGACAACCACAAAATGGCGACGCATCCAGACTGATGCAAACGCAGGTGCGTTTTAGTTTTTGCAGATTTCTTGAATAAATTTCATATTAATATTCTCAAAGGAAGGTTTTATTTATTTTCTACTTTCTAACCAGCCTGCCGTAGGAACCCCCTGTTGTATGCTTAGGCGTAAAATATTGCGTGACATTACTTGTAAACAAAACAAAACACAAACCGAGAAAACAGTTTTACCCTGTTAACTAGATCATTTTTTCACCCAAATGCACTGTCCCAATTCATATGGTACAAAAAAATACTGAAAATTTTAGCGATTTTTGATATGTCCCAATTCTTAGGGTGACGAAAAATAATTATTTTTACGAATTGTAAGGGTGTCCCAATACTTTAAGTGTCCCAATACTTAGGTATATTACGGTACTTGGGGTAAAAAACTAGGTCACTAGGTCAAATCAAAGGAAAAACTTGTTAACACTCTAGAGGTCACAGGTTTGACCCAATCTTGATGAAACTTGCTCAAAATGTTTGCCTCTATAAAATCTAGGTCAATTTCGAAACTGGGTCACTTGGGGTCAAAAACTAGGTCACAGGGCCAGATCAGCAGAAAACCTTGTTAACACTCTAGTGGTCAAAATTTTAAGGCAATCATCATGAGTCTTGCTCAATATGTTTGTCTTGATTAGTTCTAGGTCAAGTTCAAAACTGGGTCACTTGGGGTCAAAAACTAGGTCACCGGGCCAAATCAGTAGAAAACCTTGTTAACACCCTAGCAGTCACATTTTTCAAGCAATCATCATGAATCTTGCTCAAAATCTTTGTCTTGATGATTTCAAGGTCAAGTTCGAAACTGGGTCACTTGGAGTCAAAAACTAGGTCACTGGGCCAAATCAGCAGAAAACCTTGTTAACACTCTAGTGGTCACATTTTTCAAGCAATCATCATGAATCTTGCTCAAAATGTTTGTCTTGTTGATTTCTAGGTCAGGTTCGAAACTGGGTCACATGGGGTCAAAAACTAGGTCACCAGGCCAAACCAGCAGAAAACCTTGTTAACACTCTAGCAGTCACATTTTTCAAGCAATCATCATGAATCTTGCTCAAAATCTTTGTCTTGATGAGTTCTAGGATATGTTTGAAACTGGGTCACGTGGGGTCAAAAGCTAGGTCACCGACCCAAATCAGCAGAAAACCTTGTTAACACTCTAGTGGTCAAATTTTTTAAGCAATCATCATGAATCTTGCTCAAAATGTTTGTCTTGATGATTTCTAGGTCAGGTTCTGGGTCACCTGGGGTCAAAAACTAGGTCACCTGGCCAAATCAGCGGAAAATCTTGTTATCACTCTAGCGGTCACATTTTTCAAGCAATTATCATGACTCTTGCTCAAAATGTTTGTCTTTATAATTTTTAGGTCAAGTTCAAAACTGGGTCAGTTGGGGTCAAAAACTAGGTCACCAGACCAAACCAGCAGAAAACCTTGTTAACACTCTAGCGGTCACATTTTTGAAGCAGTCATCATGAATCTTGCTCAAAATGTTTGTCTTGATGATTTTTAGGTCAGGTTTGAAACTGGGTCACCTGGGGTCAAAAACTAGGTCACATGGCCAGATCAGCGGAAAACCTTGTTAACACTCTAGTGGTCAAATTTTTTAAGCAATCATCATGAATCTTGCCCAAAATGTTTGTCTTGATGATTTCTAGGTCAGGTTCTGGGTCACCTGGGGTCAAAAACTAGGTCACCTGGCCAAGTCAGTGGAAAATCTTGTTATCACTCTAGCGGTCACATTTTTCAAGCAATTATCATGACTCTTGCTCAAAATGTTTGTCTTTATAATTTTTAGGTCAAGTTCAAAACTGGGTCAGTTGGGGTCAAAAACTAGGTCACCAGACCAAACCAGCAGAAAACCTTGTTAACACTCTAGCGATCACATTTTTGAAGCAGTCATCATGAATCTTGCTCAAAATGTTTGTCTTGATGATTTTTAGGTCAGGTTTGAAACTGGGTCACCTGGGGTCAAAAACTAGGTCACATGGCCAGATCAGCGGAAAACCTTGTTAACACTCTAGTGGTCACATTTTTCAAGCAATGATCATGAATCTTGCTCAACATGTTTGTCTTGGTGATTTCTAGGTCAAGTTTGAAACTGGGTCACTTGGGGTGAAAAAACTAGGTCACCTGGCCAAATCAGCAGAAAACCTTGTTAACACTCTAGCGGTCACATTTTTGAAGCAATCATCATGAATCTTGCTCAAAATGTTTGTCTTGATGATTTCTAGGTCAGGTTCGAAACTTGGTCACATGGGGTCAAAAACTAGGTCACCAGGCCAAATCAGCAGAAAACTATTTACACTCCAGAGGTCACATTTTTGAAATAATCATCATAAATATTGCTCAAAATGTTTGTCTTGATGATTTCTAAGTCTAGTTTAAAACTGGGTCGTTTGATATCAGAAACTAGGTCACCTGGCCAAATCAAAGGAAAACCTTGTTGATGCCCTAGAGGTCACATTTTTGAAGTGATCATCATGAATCTTGCTCAAAATGTTTGTCTTGATGATTTCAAGGTGATGTATATTTTTCTATCCAGTGACTTTCTTAAGTTTTTCTGTTTAGGTCAGTTTCTCAGTAATTATTGGTCCTACAGAGTTGTATTTGGTACTTGTGAAGTGTTTGTGTTTAGGTCAGTTTCTCAGTAACTATTGCTCCTACAGCCAGTGATACTTAGTACATGCATACATCTTGGCATGGCCTCATGAGTGCAGTCATCCATATTTGACCTTGACCTTTATTTCACAGTCCATTAGACATGCTACATTGTCTTACTTGTTAATATAATCATTTTGACTTTGATCAGAATGTTTTCCTTGATCAGTTCTAGATCAGCTTCTCAAAGTGTTATGTTGCTCAGGTGAGCGTTACAGGGCCATCATGGCCCTCTTGTTTTTTTTTAGGCATGGAGCACTTTTAGGTGTCAAGACCCACCCATCAAATTTAATAAAAATGGTATCTGATCTTCAGCCCTGTCTCTATAAAAGGGATTTAAGGCTCAGTGTTGCCATTCAAGAATATTAGAAAAGTGATTTAGTCCAGTCAAGAGTCATTCTTTTCATGGTAATTAGTGCTAAATTGGAAATAAATAGAAAATGAACAATAACGAGTAAATAAAACTTTTATTAATTAGCTATCAAACAAGCAAACAAGCAAATAAAAAATAAATACCAAACTTGTAAAAAATAACATAACAACTACAGATTTATTGGTTAATTAAAAATCTTAACAGTTATACTATAAATTATTCAAGGATTTATTACAAATAAAAAATATTTCCTAAGAACCACTACCATATACATTTTTTAAAATATACACTGAAAGTCTGTATCTTTGTAATTATTGTTTGTAATGTTGTTGTGTACTTGTCATAAACTGAAGCCATGTAATCTTTTATCATGTGCATATCAGTCCTCGCTGCAAGCCGTACATTGTTTGCTAATCATGTACTGCAGCAAGGTTATCCTTTATCGTGTGCTACCATGTCCCTGCTGAAAAAGCATACATTGTATGCTAACAGTATACTGCAGCAAGGAAATCTTTTATCATATGCTAATATTTCTCTGCTGATAGCCATACATTGTTGTATGCTAATCATATATTGCAGCAGGGTAGTATTTTATTGTGCGCTAATATTTCCCTTCTGATAGCCATACATTGTTGCATGCTAATCATGTACTGGAGCAAGGTAATCTTTTATAATTTACTAATATTTCCCTGCTGCAAGCTATATATTGAATGCTAATCATAAGCTGCAGCAAAATAATCCTTAATCATGTGCTGTTATTTCCCTGCTGCAAGCCATACACTGTTGTATGCTTATCAGAAACAGCAGCAAGGTATTTTTTATTGTGCTAATACTGCAGCAAGGTTATCATTTCTCATGTGCTAATATTTCCCTGCTGATAGCCATTTGTTGTTGTATGCTAATCAGAAACAGCAGCAAGGTAATATTTTATCCTGTGCTAATATTTCCTTGCTGCAAGCCATACGTTGTTATGTGCTAATCATATACTGCAGCAAGATAAGCTTTTATTCTGTGCTAATATTTCCCTGCTGATATCCATATATTGTTGTATGGTAATCATTGGCTACATAAGACATTTAAGTTACTGCTTCTATATAGCTGTTTACAGAATCTGTGTAGCAATATCTAGGGTAGATGGAGCACTCAATCATAAACTGCAGTTAGGTAATCTTTTATCATGTGCTAATATTTCCCTGCTGATAGCCATACATTGTTGTATGATAATCATAAACTGCAGAAAGGTAATCTTATATTGTGTGATAATATTTTTCTGCTCATAGTCATACCTTGTTATATGAAAAGTATATACTGCATCAAGCTAATCTTTTATCTTGTCCCAGTACTTTCCTCCTGCAAGCCATACCTTGTTATACTCTAACCATAAACTGCAGCAAGCTAATCTTTTATTGTGTGCTGATATTTCCCTGCTGATAGCTATATATTGTTTTATGCTAATCGTATACTGCAGCAGATTAATATTTTAATGTGTGCTAATACTTCCCTGCTGACAGCTATATATTGTTGTATGCTAATCGTATACTGCAGCAAGGCAATCTTTTATTGTGTGCTAATATTCTCCTGCTGATAGCTATAGGTTGTTGTATGCTAATCATAAACTAAAGCAAGGTAATCTTTTATTGTGTGCTTATATTTCCCTGCCGCAAGCCACATGCTGCTGTCTGCTAATCAGGAACAGCAGCAAGGTAATCTTGTATCTTGTGCTATTATTTCCCTGCTGCAAGCCATATGTTGTTGTGTGCTTATCATATAATGCAGCAATCTTTTAGTGTGTGCTAATATTTCTCTGCTGCAAGCCATCCCATTCTGTGAACCCCTATCCTAATCCGGTCAGTTGTTTATAGTATTTGGCCAAAACAATCAACCAAAACAGCTGAAAGAAACTTGAGCCAAACTGACCTTGGCCATTTTGACCTAGGGCCGAAAGGATAAAGAACCCATTAGTAACAGTTTTTACCAAAGTGCAGGCAGTGCTGAAGTACAGATCTTAAAAACTATGAAATATATAACGTAAGAAAGATGGCAACTATTGTTGACTAAAACTAAGCTGCATTGTCAGAAAATGTACCTTCAGATATACACACTAAGCAAAGATTCAGATTAGCCTGCACATTCATGCAGTCTGATCAGAATCTTCACTGGATACATTTTGGGTAGCCAAAGAAGCAAAGTTTCTTCTTGCCGACAAAGAAGACTGATGACACTTTGCAGGTGCTCAGACTGATTTGGGTCTACATTGGTCACATGTGTCAGATGATACATCCCAGTAAGCATTCTTTATAAATCTATAGCGGGCCGTTATCGGCCCGTCAGGGTAGCTGACGGGCCGATAACGGCCTGCTATAGATTTATAAAGAATGCTAGCTGGGATTTTCCCATGTTGCAGCTGAATTTATGAAAGATAATTTTATGTACCTTGTATTTTGATGTGTTCAAGTCTCAGAAGGGTTTAGCACTTCATTTGAATTGCTAAACAGGATCTGCTAACATGCAGTATGCTAATCATTAAAACAACACACTGTAATAACCCTGAATAATAAGACAATTTAATCCTTAAAGCGCCAAGCAAAATTCTTAACAGACAACATTTTTTTTTTAGAGAAAATAAGTCTTAACATTTCTTGTTAATTGTCTGCTTGGCGGATGATTTACATGAAATGTCAAACTTATTTTGTTTGAAAAAAAAAAAAGTGTCACAGAGTGTTGTCTACTGTAGTTCTGATTGCCACTTTAAGTGTTAACACTCTACCATATTTATCATAAAATTCTAACAGACACATTTAAGCCAGCGCATGACAAAACCAAAAATGGCATGTGTGCCATGCAAAGATCAGCCTTGGCATCTGTCCAGTCTGATCAGTTTTCCCTGTGCACTTAATGGGCTCAATAGTGAGGACCCAAGATTTTGTCATGCAGACAGCAAAGACTCAGATCAGACTGGATGGATGCCCAGGTTGATCTGAGTCTTCGCTGGGCACAGATGCCATTTTGTAGGTTTTGTCATGCACTTGCTCAGTTGACTATGTAGTGATGTGTCTAAACATTGCTGACTTAGGAGATGATTTGCATGAAATATTAAAACATATTTTCTGGAAAAAATAAGAAAAATATTTTAAAATGTTTTCTGCTGAATTTTGACCCAGCATTCTAAGTGGCTGTTGAAACAAGTGGATGCAGGTCACATTGGCAGTTTAATTATTCTATGAGTCGTGATGAGCAAAAACGTACATTATCTTTTATAGAAATTTTCCAGTCCACATCACATTGTACATTGACACAATCTGGTCAGAATCTGCCTGTTTGGTTCACAACAGTTTGGTCTTCAAAACTCTATTTATAGTAAATGATACAGACCCTGAATTGACTGTGCAAATGTCAGGCAATAATGTTTGTTTTTCTTAGGTCCAAAACTGCATATAATGGAATTTTTGTTTAGTTTTGCATCAAAACATATTCTTATGGATATTCTTTGGTATTGGCTCAGCAAGTATGTTCAGATATATTTTGGTGCAAAAGTACACCACAACCTCTTTATAACATTATTGTTGGGGTCCATAGCATAAACCGTGTTAGTTAAACAACCGTGTTTTATCCGAACAAAAATGTATAGATTATATTGAAAAATGACCATTTATGGTCATTTTTCAATATAATCTATACATTTTTGGGATCCATCTTTGAACCGTGTTATATCCAAAACCATGTAATAATGAACCGTGTTATAAAGAGGTTGTAGTGTACCTCTCCCACACCCCCTGACACACCTGAATTATTACCTGACAGATATTAACATTTGTATACCATGTCAACATTTGGTACAGATACCTTTATGTTTGATATAGCTTAATTTTTGTTGCTTGTTCATTGTCTACATTAGTTCAGAGGGCACTAATAAACTTGTTATAAACATGTACCCATTGTTAGCTCACCTGAGCAAGAAGTGTTTATCATAAGCTATTGTGATTGGTCATTGTCAGTTATGCACATCCAAAATTTGCTTTTAAAGCCAACTCCTCCTATATCCCTGGGCCAATTGACTCAAAATCTGTACATAGTAAACATCGGGTGACTTGTAGGAAAAAAAAAAAAAACTATAAAAATTCCAATAGGATATCCAAGATGACCGCCATCTTGAAAATCTATTTTACACCTCTTCTCCAAATCAGAAGGCCAACTGACTTTTGAAACTTGGTAGGAAGTATCAAGACAGCTTGCAAAACAAAATAGCTAAAGTCATTCTAATCTTGAAAATCTGTTTTGTGCCTCTCCTGAACCAAAAGGCCAAATTGACTCGAAACTTGGTAGGAAGTAATGGGGCAACTTGTAGATCATAAATAGCTGAAATGGTTCTGATCAGAAATCCAAGATGGCTACCATCTTGAAAATCTATTTTGTGCTTCTTCCTCTGAACCAAAAGGCAAATTTACTTGAAAATTACTAGGAAGTAACGGGGCAACTTGTAGATCAAAATAAGCTGAAATTATTCTGATTGGAAGTCCAAGATGGCCACCATCTTGAAGATCTATTTTGCACTTCTTCTCCTGAACCAAAAGGCCAGTTGAGTTGAAACTTGATATGAAGTGTCTGGACAACTATTAAATAAAAAATAGCTAAAATATTCCACTCAGAAATCCTAGATGGTGACAATGGCAGTCATCTTGAAAATCTATTTTGAAATACTTCTCCTTAACGGAAAAGCCAATTAACTCTAAACTTAGTAGAAAATACCTTGGCAACTTGTAGATCAAAAATAGTTTAAATCATTCAGATCAGGTCCAAAATGGCCGCCATGGCCACCATCTTGAAAATCTATTTTGCGCTTCATCTCCTGAACCAAAAGGCCAATTGTCTCGAAACTTTGTATGAAGTACATTGTATTGGGACAATTTGTAGATCAAAAATAGTGAAAATCTTTCCAATTGGAAACCCAAGATCGCCGCCATGGTGGCTTTCTTGAAAATCTATTTTATGCTTCTCCTGAACTGACAGGCCAACTGACTCAAACTTTGGTATGAAGTATCGGGACTATTTGTAGATAAAAAAATAGCTGTGATAGTTCAGATTCGAAATCCAAGATGGCCACCATCTTGAAAATCTATTTTTGCGCTTCTTCTCCTAAACCGAAAGGCCAGTTGACTTCAACTTGGTTGGAAATATTGGGGCAACTTGTAGATAAAAAATTCTTTCGATGGTTGCCATGGCCGCCATCTTGAAAATCTATTTTGCTCTTCTCCTGAACCAAAAGGCCAGTAGACTCGAAACTTAGTAGGAAGTATCAGGACAACCTGTAGATCAAAAATAGCTAAAATGGTTCTGATCAGAAATCCAAGATGGCCACTATGGCAGCCATCTTGAAAATCTATTTTGAAATACTTCAGTCTCCTTAACAGAAAAGGCCAGCCGATTCGAAACTTGATAGGAAGCATCGAGGCAACTTGTAGACCAAAAATAGCTAAAATAATTCCAATTGAAAATACAAGATGGCCGCCACCAGTGCCATCTTGAAAATCTACACCTGTGGACACAAAACTGTACAAACTTTGATGGGCTTCATTTCATTTTACCATCCTGTCAGTCAACTGCTAGCCATGTATAAATGCAAAACATAAGAAGTTGTCCATTTTACGGCAGAGCCTGCCCTGCATCAGCCAATTAAAATACATCTCAGCTGTGTCAAGAACATACATCAGACTTAAAATAGAATAAATACTTGTCAAAATGAATAAGATTAATCAACGTAAATTGTTAGAATTGTCCATGAATGACATTTGACTGTCAAACAAACATGAAGCAAACAGATTCATTGACAGTTACTTCATCAGAGTTTGCACAGTTTTGTGTCCACAGGTGTATTTTGAACCTCTTCTACTCAACAGAAAGGCCAATTGACTTGAAACTTCATTAGAAGTATCATGTTGACTTATTCAAGTTATAGCCTTGGAGTGAAATATGGCCCCACCTAGGGGTCAGTTGGTCTGGTACACAGGTGAGCAATACAGGGCCATCTTGGCCTTCTTGTTTAATTTGTAATGTGAAGTTATGTTTAAGAAACTTAAAACCTCTGAAGTACATTCTTTCTTTTATATATTCCATCTTTGATGTTGAGGAAAATTATATGATGTTCATCAATGTTCCTGGTTCATTTTGACTACTAAAAATAAAAAAAAATACTGTGTCAATTGTAGTTTGACTACCACCTCTTTACCTTTAAACTATTAGTAAAACTAAATTCAAGACAACTAAATAACACTTGTGCATATTTGCTGTTAACAAGTACTTGTACAAATTCCTTTGCCAGAAAGTGACAACTGTCCTTGAATCAGCAGAAAAAATTGATCGTTCAAAATATTTCATGATCAATTTCTACTTAAGAATATTGCCATATCCAGCAGGGATCGAACTTGTGACTTCCTGATCACCAGTTGGACACGCATCTATACAATAGAAGAAAGCTTCTCGGGTATCAAAAAGGTTTACCATATGCAAGTAAGTTTCAGAGTTCCTTAAATCCTGCTGTGGCATTTGAAAGATTTTGAATGATCATTTTTTTCTGCTGATTCAAGGGTAGCTGTCATTTTCTGGCAAAGGAATTTGCACAAGTACTTGTCACATGGAGCTTTGCTCCAGGTCAGCTTATGCCATTGCCTGTCGTCTGTACGACTGTTAGCGTTTTACATTTTTGATCCAGAATTGTAAGTTGTAATGAGCTGAAACTTATTCAGATGACATCTCCTCTCAAACAGTAAGTTGGATTGAACCGAACTTGAACGGAGGTTAGGGGTGGTTGGGTAAGGCGGAGGTGTCCTGTAACTTTTGTCACCGGGGCTCCAAACTGATATTGGCTTACAGTTGGGCAAGGCCTGCTGTCCTTGCAGCAGGTAAGGGTAGAAGGGGAATGTTGTTATTTCTTCTGTTCCTTCACTTTTTTCATTTCCCGCTTTCTTCCCTATCCCTCTCTTTCATCTCCTGTACTATTCTATCATTTTTCTACCCCTCTCTGGGAGATGACACAAAGTGACTCACAAGGGTTGACGTGTCATTAAACCCCAACACGATCAGTTGAAAGGAGGCATCGGAGTCACATAGAGATTCAGAACTGGAGAGACATAGAGATTCAGAGTTGCTAAAATCCTTCTGTTCTAATATCCAAGATGGCCACCACAGCAGCCATCTTGAAATTCTTCAAAGGACATCTTCTCCCAAACCGTAAGTTGTATTGAGATGAAACTTGATGGGAGGCATCGCAGCGACATAGAGATTCAGAGTTGCTAAAATTGTTGCATTCCAATATCCAAAGTGTCTGCAGTGGCGGCCAGCTTGAAATTTTTTAAACAACATTTCCTCCCAAACTGTAGGTTGGATTGAGGGGAAACTTGATGGGAGGCATCAGAGTGACACAGAGATTCAGAATTGCTAAACCACATCTGCTCCCGAACCCTAAGTCAGATAGAGCCCAAACTTGCTGGGAGGCATTGGGGCCACATGGAGATTTGGAATTGCTAAAATTGTTCCATTCGGATATCCAAGATGGCTGCTATGGTGGCCATTTTGAAAATCTTCAAACAACATCCCCTCCCAAACCGTATGTTATGACTCCGAGCAGACTGTGGCACAAGCTGATCACATTCTAGTTTTTATATAGGTGGTACTATTTCACCTGTAGTAACACTTGTTTATTAATAGTAACCTTGATAAGGCTAAACTGGTTGCTAAATGCATAAAGTGTGAAAAGCGCATAAAGCGTGGAAGTGATGCGTTTCATGCTTATAGCATTACTATATATACACCCACCGACACTCTCCAAATCAGGCAAAGAAAGAACACTGTCAGTGGACAGTTCGTTGTGTCCTTCCAAGAACATTTTGATGTTCAATACCTAAACAGAGACAGGATGTCAAGCAGAGGCCGACAAATGAATTTATGGAAAAATGTTTCTCTTAAGTTTAGGTTCATCAGGAAAAATCTTAGGTCTCAATGACCAGTATAATTTAAACAGCGAAAAGGCATATTAAAAAAGAATATATTCTAAAGTGAAATGTCTCACGAAAAAACACGTCAAATATGAGCTTTAAATAAAATGAACAGTGCACTTGAGTAAGACAGAAGAAAACATACTGCAATAGGGTGAAGGAAGGGAAGGCAGGCAGTCTCTTCACATTGGCACAGAGTTCTCCTCATTTTGGTTGGGGTCATACTGAGTGTATAAAATTGATTAACCAAACAATATACCCAGTATAAGTCACCAACCGTGCCAACATGAATAGACTTGCTTGGAAATTGTCTGTTGTTATCTGTATTGTGTTATATACATTGTAAATAGTATATGTAAAATATGTGTGTGATTGAGCGTTTACCTGGTAGGAGGCATTGAGACGACATTAAGGTTCAGAATTGCTTATATTGTTCCATTTGGATATCCGCCAAGATGGCCTTGAAAACTGCTCCCAAATGGTAAGTTGGATTAAGCTGAAATTGGGTGGGAGGCATTGGGAGATTCAGAACTTCTAAAACCTTTCCATTTCGATATCCTAGATAGCTGCCACAGCAGCCATCTTGAAGTTTTTTAAATGACATCTCCTTCCAAACCATAAAGTGGATGAAAAAGAAATTTGATGGGAGGCATCGGAGAGACTTAGAGATTTAGAATTGCTAAAATTGTTCTGTTCCAATATCCAAAATGGTAGCCACAGTGGCCATCTTGAAAATCTTCAAACCTCATCTGCTTCCGAAAGATAAGTCGGATTGAGCTGAAACTTGGTTGGAGGCATTGGGGCGACATGGAGATTTAGATTTGCTAAAAGCATTTTGTTACCGTATCCAAAATGGCCACCACGGCAACCATCTTAAAGATCTTCAATTGTTGGCTCACCTGGAGCTTTGCTCCGGGACAGCTTATGCTGTGGCCTGTTGTCTGTTGTCCGTCCATCCATCATTAACTTTTTCACATTTTGGACATCTCCTCCAGAATCGTAAGTTGAATTGAGCTGGAATGGTGGGAGGTATTGGGGCTACATGGAGAGTCAGAATGGCTAAAGTTTTTGCATTCCATTATCCAAAATTGCAACCACTGCAGCCATCTTGAAAACCTTCAAACCACATGTGCTCCTGAATGGTAAGTTGGAATGAGCCCAAACTTGTTGGGAGGCATTGAGGCAACATAGAGATTCAGAATTGCTAAAATCCTTTCATTCAGATATCCAAGGTGGCCACTATATTTTTTAAACTACATCTCCTTCCAAACCGTGAGTCAATTCAAGCTGGAACTTGGAGGGAGGCATTGGAGCGACATGGAGATTCAGAACTGCTAAAATCATTCTGTTCAAATGTCCAATATGGCCGCAAAGGTGGCCATCTTGAAAGTCTTCAAATGACATCTGCACCCAAAGGGGAAGTTAGAGTTAGCTGAACTTGAAATGAGGCACTGGGGAGACATGGAGATTCAGAATTGCTAAAAATCCTTCTGTTCCAATATCCAAGATGGCCACCACAGCAGCTTTCTTGAAATTTTTCAAATGTCATCTCCTCCTCAAAACCATAACTTGGATGGAACTGAAATTTGAGGCATTTAAACAGCATAGAGATTCAGAATTGCTAAAATTGTTTTGTTACAATATCCAAGATGGCCACCACTGTGGCCATCTTTAAAATCAGCAGTTGTTACCTGCTCCCGAACAGTTAGTTGTATTGAGCCAAAACTTGGTGGAAGGCATTGGGGCAACAGGGAGATTTAGAATTGCTGAAATGGTTCCCTCTTGATATCCAAGATGGCCACCGCTGCAGCCATCTTGAAAATCTTCAGATTACATCTGCACAGGAATGGTAAGTCAGATTGAGCTTAAACTTGATGGGAGGCATTGAGGTGTTATGCAGATTCAGAATTGCTAAAATCATTTTGTTATGATATCAGAGACAGCCATGTTGAAACTCTTTAAACCACATCTCCTCCCAAACCTTAAGTCAGATTGAGCCGAAACTTGATGGAGGCATCGGATGACATGGAGATTCAGAATTGCTAAAATTGTTCAGTTCCAGTTTTCAAGATGGCGGCCATGGTGGCAATTTTGAAGCTCTTCAAGCAACATTAGATTCTGAATTGCTAAAAGCAATCTGATCTGATAGCAAGATGGCTACCATGACACAATGTAACATACCACTTGAGTGTCTAATTATTGTTTGTTTTTAGCTCACCTTAGCAAAGCTCAAGGTGAGCTATTGTGATCACCCTCTGTCCGTCATCCATCATCCGTCATCAACAATTAGTTTGTTAACACTCTATAGAGATCACAGTTTTTACTCAATCTTGATGAAACTTGCTCAGAATGTTTGCCTCTATAAAGTCTAGGTCAAATTTGAAACTGGGTCACTTGGGATAAAAAACTAGGTCACCAGGCCAAATCAAAAGAAGACCTTGTTAACACTCTAGAGGTCTCATTTTTTAATCAATCATCATGAATCTTGCTCAGATTGTTTGTTTTGATGATCTAGGTCATTCAAAACAGGGTCACTTTGGGGTAAAAAACTAGGTCAGCAGGCCAAATCAATTGAAAACCTTGTTAACACTCTGGTAGTCACATTTTGAAACAATCATCATGAATCTTTCTCAAGCTGTTTGTCTTGATGATTTCTAGGTCAAGTTTGAAACTGAGTACATGGGGTCAAAAACTAGGTCACAGGGCCAAGTCAAAGGAAGACCTTGTTAACACTAGAGATCACTTTTTTGAAGCAATCATCATGAATCTTGCTCAAAATGTTTGTCTTGATGATTTGTAGGTCAAGTTTGAAACTGGGTCACTTGGGGTAAAAAACTAGGTGACCAGGCCAAATCAACAGAAACCCTTGTTAACACTCCAGAGGTCACATCTTTTAAATAATCATCATGAATATTGCTCAAAATGTTTGTCTTGATGATTTCTAGGTCTAGTTCAAATCTGGGTCACTTGGAGTCAGAAGGCCAAATCAAAGGAAAATCTTGTTGACACTAGTGTATCATTTTACATACTTCTGCTTTTACTGAAGGAAAGTGGATAGATTTTCAGGAGAACCAGCTATCAAACTATCTTGCCTCCTTCTGTATAGAGGTCTATATTAAAAGGAAAGAAATTGCTACCTCCTGGAGCAAATAAATTTCTTTTAGATTAAAACTCCTTTTTATACCCCACCACACAATAGTGGCAGGGTATTATGGTTTCACGTTGGACGTCCGTGTGTCTGTCCGTCCATCGTACATCCGTCAGTCCATTTTTTCGTTTCCAGATGATACTTTGAGTAAACACCAATGGATTTTCACCAAACTTGGTATGTGCTTTGATATTGTGGAGATCTGGTTTTGGATTCCTAATGGTCAAATTTTTATGGAGTTATCTGCCCGAGACACGCCCATATCTTTGTTTCCGGGCGATAACTTGAGTAAATAACAAGGGATTTTAACCAAACTTGCTATATGCATGGGCATTAAGGAGATCTGGTTTGGGATTGCTAATGGGCAAATTTCTTCAAATTTTTACGGATATCTGCCTGAGACACACCCATATTTTCGTTTCTGGACGATAACTTGAGTAAATAACAAAGGATTTTAACTAAACTTGCTATATGCATTGACATTAAGGAGATCTGGTTTGGGATTGCTAATGGGCACATTTCGTCAAATTTTTACGGAGTTATCTGCCCGAGACATGCCCGTATTTTCGTTTCTGGACGATAACTTGAGTAAATAACAAGGGATTTTAACTAAACTTACTGCATATATTGACATTAAGGAGATCTGGTATGGAATTGATAATGGGCAAATTTCGTTAGATTTTTACGGAGTTATCTGCCCGGGACATGCTCGTATTTTCGTTTCCAGACAATAACTTGAGTAAATAACAAGAGATTTTAACCAAACTTGCTATATGCATTGACCTTATGGAGATCTGTTTTGGAATTGCTAATGGGCAAATTTCGTCAAATTTTAAGGAGTTATCTGCCCGAGACACGCCCATATTTTCGTTTCAGGACAATAACGAGTAAATAACAAGGCCTTTTAATCAAATTTGCTATATGCATTGATATTATCAAGATCTGGTTGGAAAGGATTTGGTGTGAAGGAAGGCAAACAGGAAGTGAAAAACTTGTCTACCTTGTAAATAATGGCAAAAAATGTGCCAAGTATATCCAGCCCCATTAACCCTTGTCATGCTGAATTAGTTAAGATGCTACACCCACTTCTAATTTTCAGCCAATCAGATTACATGATCTGGATTATTGCTATAAATCCACATATTTAATGGCAAACAGTGCAGATCCAGATCAGCTGGCTTCTGGAGAAGCCAACTGATCTGGATCTGCACTGTTTGCAAAGGCAGGGTATATCCAGGTTTAGCAGGGCAAGGGTTTAGTTAGAATCTAGCTAAAATTAGGAAGTAAAATTTTATATAATGTGGTGAAATAATATCACTGCAATGCAAATAATGTCTCATGTTTGAGATATACAATACCATGCACGTTTCTTCCTACAATTTTTATGCCCTTACCACGAAGTGTTTATTTGTGTCGGGATTTTACGACCCAGTCAACTCAATGGGGTCATGTCAAGCCTGGTCAGTTTACCTAACCAAACTTTTGCTGGGCATGCTTAGTCCTCTAAGCGGTTAACTAATAATTTGCACATTCTTTCGCCAGAAACTGACAACTGCCCTGCTTGACTCAGCAGAAGGGAGAGAATGACCATAGAAAATATTTCATGATCAAATCTCCATGTAAGAATGTTGCCGACTCGGCGGGGGTCGAACCGGCAACCTCCTGATTACCAGTCGGATGCGCATTCAACTGAGTGACCGAGGCTGGCTCAGCACGAAGTGTAGCAGGGCATATAGTTTTAACCATTGTTATACGTCTCTGTCCATATGTCCATCCATCACACTTTATAGTACTGTATGTGTCTCTGCAACTCCTCCTACAGCTTTCAAGGTAATGGTTTTAAACTAGAGCCTTAGAAAGTATATATACCAAGCACGTGCATAAAGGTACAGACCTCTTATCAAATTTTTATTGCTAGAGTTACATACCCTTGATTTACTTAGAAAATTTGTCTTATACACATGGCATAGTAGGGGTTGTGTCTCCGCAACTTCTACAGTTTTCAAGATAATGATTTGAAACTTGCAACAAAGTAAGAATATAGGCTGGGCATATGCATGAAGGTCACAGAAATCTGATAAATTTTTATTGCTAGAGTTACACACCCTTTATCTACTTAGAAATATGGCCTTATACACATGGCATAGTAGGGTTTGTGTCTCCGCAAATTCTCCTACAGTTTTCAAGATTTGAAACTTGAAGCAAAGTAAGAATATAGGCTGGGTATATGCATAAAGGTCACAGAACTCTCATCAAATTTTTATTGCTAGAGTTACATACCCATGATTTACTTTTTTGTTTTATACACATGGCATAGTAGGGTCTGTGTCTCCACAACTTCTACAGTTTCCAAGATAATGATTTGAAACTTGCAGCAAAGTAAGAATATAGGTAGGGCATGTGTTCTAATCAGTTGTTTTATTGTTAGAGTGACATACCGTTGATTTACTTAGAAATTTTGCTATATTTACAATGCATAGAGTTCATGTCTCTGCAACTTCTACAGTTTTCATGATTGTGGTTTGAAACTTGCACTACAGAAAAGGTATAGGTTATCATTTGCATGAAGGTAAGAGACCTCTGATCAAACTATTATTGTAAGAATTACATGCCTTATTTATTTAATAATTTTGTCTTATAACCATGCCATAGCAGAGTTCATGTGTCTGCAACTCCTCTTACAGGTTTCAAGGTCATATTTGGAAACATGCATCATGGCAAGAATAAAGGTTGAGCACAGTGCATGAAGCCCACATGACTCTGAATACAGTCATTTAGTCCCTGGTCTTTCAGAATAATAAATCTACACAGCCATACTGGCAGTGACAGGGGCATTCATCCCCTTTTTAAGGATCATTTAGTTAGCTCTACCAGAGGTAGAGCATACTGGTATCCCACAGGTGGACTGTCTGGCATCCCTCCATATGTCCGTTAGTAAACAATTTCTTTTTATCACATCTCCTCTGAGACCACTGGTCAGATTTTTCCAAAACATCTGGGATGTTTCCCTGGTGGTCTAGTTGTGCATGCTCAAATTTGGTTCCAGTCTGCCAACAAATATGGTCGCCTTTGGCCATCTTGGATTTTTCTCATTATCGCATCTCCTGCATGATTAGTGGAGGAATTTCATCAAAATTTTGCATATGATTTCCTCTAAAACCCTAGATGTGTCTTCAGGAAAATGATTCTGGTCTGTCAACTAATATGGCTGCCAGAAGGCCATCTTAGAAATCATGAATTACCCTTTACTTAACATTTTTACAATCTCATTGCATCTCCTCCGAGACCACTGGTTGGATTTTTTTTTAAACTTGTATTTGTTGTTCCCCAAGTGACCTAGTTGTGCATGCACAAATTCGATTTCAGTCTGTTGGCAAATGTGGTCGCCGTCTTGTATTTTTCTCGTTATCGCATCTCCACCTTAACCAGTGGAGGAATTTCATCGAGACTCCTTTCAACCCCTAGATATGTCTCCATGAAAACCCTGGTCCATTGACTAATATGGCCACCAGACGGTCATCTTAAAAATCATGACTTCTTCTTTACTGTAACAATCTTGTTATCACATCTCCTCCAAGACCACTCTTGAGATTTTTTTGAAACTTGTCTGAAATGTGCTTCAAGTTGTTTAGTTGTGCCTGTCTGAATTAATTGCAGGTCCGTCAGCAAATATGGCCGCTGTTGGCTGTCATTATCACATCTTGAAACTAGAAGAAGAATTTTGTGGAAACTTTGCATATGGATTCTTCTCAACCCCTTGATGCGTCTTCCCAAAAACGATTCCAGTCTGTCTACTAATATGGCCACCAGACAGCCATCTTAGAAATTGCAACTTCCCCTTTACTTAACACTTTATCAATATCACACCCTACCCTAGCTACCCTACCCTACCCTACACCTTACACTACTCTACCCTACCCTAATATCCTGGCTTGGTAAGGTAAGGTGGGGTGGCAGAAGGGACAATAGGATATGGTAGAATTGGGCAGAGCTTTGCGGGGAAGGTCGTCAACTTAAAATATGGCTATATATAGTATCAAATCAACCAGTTGCCTTCCCTTTTGAGTAAAAAAAAATATGGTAGAGTGACTGTTTCCTAGGAAACTCTGGTTAATGAAATAGCTTAGAATTTTACAGTCAGCCAGCTTTTGTTCAACGATGTGTTCTGTCAGCTGGCAGACTGGACCAGACACTTCCAGCATTAGACCAATGATGAGTTCAATAAAGCGACGGCCGCAGGCGCTTGATCGATTAGCACCCAGCTTGACGTATTTTATAAATAAATCTGTACCTATGAAGTGGTCACTGGTAAGCATCCTCATTGTTGAATGTGCCTCAGGTGACCACTAGTGCTTCTCTGGCTGAGCTTACTTAACCCTAGTCCTGCTGAACCTGGATATTTCCTGCCTTTGCAAACAGTGTAGATCCAGATCAGTTGACTTAAAGAAGCCAACTGATCTGGATCTGCACTGTTTGCCATTAAGTATGTGAATTTATATCAACAATCAGGATTAAATAATCTGATTGGCTGGAAATTACAAATGGGCCTGTTCTCTTAATTTATTCAGCATGACAAGGGTTAAACTTAATTATAAAAACACAGGATTCTAAGCAGACTGGATACACTTAGTAGATTTTCTGTTATTTTTTTTTTACAAAGAATTACAGCTTTTGCCATTTCCTGTTTGCTTTCCTACACAACAAATCCCATCAGGAAAGGGGTCTTTTCTAAGAAGGGGGAAAAATCCTTTCCTTTTAGAGTAGATCTTTTTTCAGAAGGGGGCCAAGAGCTATTTTGAAAGTGTTGCCTCCCCTGAAAGTGAATCCATTCCCCTTAACTCTGCATACTGGGTAATTTTGCATGCTTAATTTTGTCATCTGGGGATTTTTTTTTAAAGTGAACTTTTTCAAACAAGTCTCAGGAATACCATCAGAGTGTCAAACACAGTGTTTTCCCTGACTCGCTTTTGGCAGTTTTTTACTCCCAAAATCATGTTCTGGACTCCCAGAACTAAGGGATAATAGTCCTGATTGATGCATTTATCATCTGTGTAAACTTGATTTTATCTATTTTTGGCTTTGAATTTTGATTTGTTTTGTACCTAAGGACAAGAAACATAACTATTTGGGAAACAAGTAATTTCTTTAAAACAATCAACACCTAAATCATATTTATGGACCCCTTTTAACTCAAGATCGATGAGTCACTGGGACCCTCGGTATCAAACCCTGAGGGAAAACCCTGCAAACAGTTCGGATCCAGATCAGGCCTGACATTTTGTCAGGCCTGGTCTGTGTCCAAACTGTTTGCAAAGGTTATCAGCAGATGACAAAAGTGGCCACTAGTGAGAAAAAAGTTAACAACTAGACCACAGGCATTCCAAAAAACTAGTGATTTTACCACAAGCAGTCGGTGAAGAGGTGAAGAGTCAGTCAAATAAAAGAATCCATTAATGGCTATCATAAAGTGACATTTATTCCCAATATATTTCCTTGTGAATATATTGTTAGATCAATTATTCCTCAGTGATAAAAACCTTTTTATTAGCATTTTTTCATTAACCCTTAATGCACCAAGTAGAATTGCAGCAGACATTTGTTGTTGTTTTTTTCTACTTTTTAGAGAAGGCTTCACATTTTCAGCAAATTTTCTGCCTAGCAGAGAGTTCAAACAAGATGTTAAGCTTTATTGTCTCTGAAAAATAAAATAATTTAAAAAAATAGATAAATAAAATGACATCTACTGCAGTTGTGATTGGCATTTTCAAGGTTAATATTTAACCTGTCCTTATTCTTACATTCTTTTGGCATTTTTTTGAACATTATTATTAATGAGGGTGTTTGCTTTTAATATGGCTCCTTTTTTTACATTCATCACTGTTTCGATATTCTTGGTCGGTGTAAGACCAGACTGGATCTGATAGGGTGAGACAGAATGAACTGTTAGAAAATGGCAAAATCTATGATTTTGGAGAATAATGTCACTAAGTGACCTTGAATTCAGATGAAAAAAAAAAATTGACATGAAAAAAATTAAATTTCATTATCAATTAAATTACTAGTGTCCTTTATATAATATAACCTAAAATACAAACTCACTGGTAAATATTTGAAATACAATGTGTAACTGAATATTTTTAAAACTTCTTAAACATTGCATCAGTGTGCTGTCTCTTATTTAACATATATGCAGAGCCCTGTGGGTAAAAGTTCCCATGAGGTATTTTTTGCATTTTTTGTCCCCCGCCTTTTCGAAGAAAAGTGGAGGGACACTGTTTTTGGTTTTCCGTGGGGCGTGGTGCGTGGTGCGTGGCGCGTGGCGCGTGGTGCGTGGTGCGTGGTTCCGAGTTTTTAGTGGGTACTTTGTCCCCTTAACTCCTCCCACAGTTTCTGTCCGATCCTTTTGAAACTTTACAGGTGTTTTATGGATGGTATGAAGATATGCATGTGGTTTTTTCAGAATCCTGAAATAATTTTTTATCACTTTTTCTGCATTTTTAACTTAGACATTTTTTGAGTTCTAATATTACAGAAGTCTATTGGGAGTAGGTACCTTGTCCCCTTAACCCCTCCCACAGTTTTTGGCCGATCGTTTTGAAACTTTACATGGGCTTTTAGGATGGCCTGAAGATATGCATGTGGTTTTTTCAGAATCCTGAAATAATTTTTTATCACTTTTTCCGCATTTTTAACTTAGACATTTTTTGAGTTCTAATACTACAGAAGTGTATAGGGAGTAGGTACCTTGTCCCCTTAACTCCTCCCACAGTTTTTGGCCGATCCTTTTGAAACTTTACATGGGCTTTTACGATGGCCTGAAGATATGCATGTGGTTTTTTCAGAATCCTGAAATAATTTTTTATTACTTTTTCCGCATTTTTAACTTAGACTTTTTTTGAGTTCTAATACTACAGAAGTGTATAGGAAGCAGGTACCTTGTCCCCTTAACTCCTCCCACAGTTTTTGGCCGATTCTTTTGAAACTTTACAGGTGTTTTAAGGATGGCCTGAAGATATGCATGTGTTTTTTTTAGAATCCTGAAATAATTTTTTATTACTTTTTCCGCATTTTTAACTTAGTCATTTTTCGATTTCTAATACTACAGAAGTGTATAGGGAGTAGGTACCTTGTCCCCTTAACTCCTCCCACAGTTTTTGGCCGATCCTTTCGAAACTTTACATGGGCTTTCAGGATGGCCTGAAGATATGCATGTGGTTTTTTCAGAATCCTGAAATAATTTTTTATTACTTTTTCCGCATTTTTATCTTTGACATTTTTTGAGTTCTAATACTACAGGAGTATATAGGGAGTAGGTACCTTGTCCCCTTAACTCCTCCCACAGTTTTTGGCCGATCCTTTTGAAACTGTACAGGTGCTTTAAGGATGGTCTGAAGATATGCATGTGGTTTATTCAGAATCCTGATATTATTTTTTATCACTTTTTACACATTTTGAACTTAGACATTTTTTTAGTTCTAATTTTACAGAAGTCTATAGGGTGTAGGTACCTTGTCCCCTTAACTCCTCCCACAGTTTTTGGCCGATCCTTTTGAAACTTTACGTGGGCTTTTAGGATGGCCTGAAAATATGCAGGTGGATTTTTCAGAATCCTGAAATATTTTTTTATTACTTTTTCTGCATTTTTAACTTAGACATTTTTTGAGTTCTAATATTGCAGAAGTATATAGGGTGCAGGCACCTTGTCCCCTTAACTCCTCCCACAGTTTTTGTCCGATCCTTTTGAAACTTTACAAGGGCTTTTAGGATGGCCTGAAGATATGCATGTGGTTTTTTCAGAATCCTGAAATAGTTTTTTTACCACTTTTTCTGCATTTTTAACTTAGACATTTTTTTAGTTCTAATACTACAGAAGCGTATAGGGAGTAGGTACCTTGACCCCATAACTCCTACCACAGTTTTAAGCCGATCCTTTGAAACTTTACAGGTGCTTTAAGGATGGTCTGAAGATATGCATGTGTTTTTTTTTCAGAATCTTGAAATTATTTTTTATCACTGGTTTCCTGCTTCAATACTTAGGTATTTGATACAGGACCAGTGGTCCTCTGGTTAACTTTACCATTTTTAACACCTCAAATAAAAATTAGGCGGGGGACATAAATTCCCCATGGAATTTGCTTGTTTTTTCTAATCTGCGGTAAATGTCCTAAAATTCCGAACACTTTATTCCATACATTTTGGTCTAAATTTTGTTTTTTATGCAATTCTTTCTTAAAATACTTAATGGAATGGCAAACAGTGTAGACCCAGGAGCAGTCTGATCAGGGTCTGCACTGTTTACATATGCCATTTTGTCAGACACTTAGGTACAAGAAATTTTTTAAGACTCTGACCATATTTGACAGTTACGAGGGTAGTTCAATAAGTTCGTAGAGCTCTGGGTTTAACTCACAGATTGGAAGATGGTTTCAACATTATTTTTCAATATAATCCCCCTTTACTTCAATGCATTTGGCTCACTTTTCTTTTAAGCAGTCTATGGCTTTGAAATAAAAGTCGTCTATTTGGTCCTCAAACCAAGCCTCTGTAAGCAGCCTTGAGCTCCTCATCGTCCCAAAATCTCGTTCCAGGCAAGTGGGACTTCAAATTTCGCAACAGATAATAATCACTTGGGGCCAGGTCTGGACTGTATGGTGGATGATTTAACTGCACTCACGAATAGCAGCTTGTGCAACTCTGGACATGTGCACAGGGGCATTATCATGCAAAAGAAGGACACCAGCAGCTAGCTTTCCCCTTTGGTTTTCTTTAATAGCAACCCTTAATTCTTTAATGACATTGGCATAGTATTCTCCTGTAACTGAAGTACCAGCAGGCTTGTTATCTATCAATATAATCCCTTTGGAGTCCCAAAACACAGTGGCCATTACCTTGCTGGCTGATGGTTGGGTACGAAATTTCTTAGGTGGGGGTGAGCCAGGGGGCTTCCATTGCATGGACTCTTTTTTAGTATCTCGGTCCCAGTGGTGAAGCCAAGTTTAATCTCCGGTTACAAGATGAGTGTGAAAGTCTTCTGGATTGGCATTGTACACTTCCAGAAGTTCTTGACTTGACTCCACCCTTTGCTGACGATCTTGCATGTTCAGGTTTCTAGGTACTCACCTGGCAGATACTTTTGACATGCCTAAATGTTCATGGATTATAGTGTAAACACTTCCATTAGAAATACCACATTCTGAAGCAAGTTAGGCAACTTTGATTCGGCGATTGTTTAGCACAAGTTTCTCAACACGGTCGATCATCTCCTGGCTGATGACATCAGCAGGGTAACCTGGCCTTGGGTCATCTTCTAAGGAGTCTCGCCCACGTTTAAATTCTGCTGACCACTTTGCCACTGTGGAATACTTTGGGCTACTATCACCATACACATCAGCCATGCGCCGATGGATTTCTTTGGCCTTTGCACCCTCCTTAGTGAGGAACTTTATGACTGCTCTGAACTTAATATTCTGACTTTCCATTTTTGCCTATGGGTATAGGTTTTCAAACAAAAAGTAAGAGCAAAAAATGTACATGTTGACTGAACGGCCATTATCATTCAACTGACAAAGGTTTACACTGCACAAAAATGAAAAAAGAAATCTTAAATTGTATAGAAAAATACCGAGTTCTACGAACTTACTGAACTCCCCTCGTAAATGTAGTGTTCTAAACATTGTTCTGCGAATGTTTGTAAATGGTTATATCCAACAATGCTTAAATGTGACACAGACTGAACATTCAGTAAACGGTTTTACAAGATTTGTTTCAACAAACTCATTCTTAAACCAATGAAAAACTTTGCAGTAATATTTTAACAATAGGTGGTTCATCCAAACCTTTGGGCAACCAAATGCAAATGTTCCAGTAACGTTTTCTGTTAGCTGGGATGTGGGATGCATATTTCTTTGCCCTCAGTATACCAGTTCTGTCCTTATAACTGACTTGCTGTATGACAGTACTTATAGTAAGGGGCCAAGTGAGTTACTATTGCTTTGTGTACATAATGTCTTAGAATATCTTAAAATCATTGGGTTTTCTTTGGAGACAGAAATCTGTCATTTTTTAACTATTTCTTTTTTCAAGTTCTAATACTTCGCGGGTTGAGCGCAAGACTGTAGTAACTCAAACATATTTTTGAAACCCTTGTTTAGGGTCAAATTTGACCCCTTTGTAAACAATGCAAATTTAGGTGCCATTGCTCATATGAGCAATGGCACCTAAATTTTCATTGTTTACAGAAAGAAATGTTGTAATCTTCATTACGCCTTCATGATGAGGAGATTAAGTTTGGGGAAAAACAACCATCTGACTTACGTCAGTCTTACGCTCAACCCTCGACTTGTTATATTTCATGTAAATGCTTTATGAACTTTCAGGTGACAGCACATCTTCTGGAAGCAGAGAAAAGAAAACTCCATGTTTTACAAAGAGAGCTGAGTCATCTGCATACAGAAGATCATAACCATAATATCTCCACTCTTAAGGTAAGTTTATCCAGTCACAAAGCAACAGACAGCATTCTTAACCCTTGTCCTGCTGAATAAATTAAGATGCCGCGCCCACTTCTAATTTTCAGCCAATCAGATTGCTTGGTCCGGATTATTGCTATAAATTCACATAATTAATGGCAAACAGTGCAGATCCAGATCAGTTGGCTTCTTCAGAAGCCAACTGATCTGGATCTACACTGTTTGCAAAGGCAGGGTATATCCGGGTTCAGCATGACAAGGGTTAATTTGTTTCTTTTTATTATTATTATTATTTTCTCAAAAATATCCTTATCTGGAAGATCAGTTGCTTAAAGGTGACATGTACTAATTTCAGAATTTCAAATCAAAGATATTAATATGATGACACAAATTTTGAAAACCACATTTAAAAATTCCTGTTGGTTCAAAAGTTACAGGCATTCAAATTTGTAGTAACTTGTGTTGCTATTCATAGTTTCTCGTAAAAAAAAAGGGCATCACACAGTGCACTGTTCTCTGATGTCATGGGTTATTTTTAAATTTTACTTGGAAGTTTAAATTTTTTTTAAATCCCCATAATTTTATTCCAGACTGCTAAGTTTGATAAAAACAGTAAACATTCTATTGCTATTGCATATTGAGACTTAATGTCTCAAGCTAGCATTTTTGATGAAAACTGATGTAATTAAATTTTAAAAACATTTTTAGGATATTAAAAATATAAGATACAGATCACCATGTTGGAAAAAAGCTTATCAAAAATAAACTAATTTGTTGAAAATTACATTCTGAAAGATTATTACAAAATGTATATAAAATTTTAATAAAATAACTTCATAAAATTGAATTTAAATTAATTTTAAAATTTTACTTCAATTTGATTTTTTAAAGTTAAGTTTTAAAAGTCAAACTGATTATGAAAATGTATATTTGCACTGCAACCCTACATATAAATATGGAGGACATCTGCTTCCCTCTACAATCATTCCTTGGCTGTTTTCAGATTAAAGTTTTTACATTTTTAAAAAATTTTTCATAAGAATCAATGACCTCATTAGTTCCTTATGCATATAAATGAGATGCAAATGAGCAAAACCTTAAAATCTCAATAACTCTGTAAGTATTTGCAATTTTTTCAATAGGGTTTTCACCACTGGACTTACCAGCCATGTCTTTCTTTTAGGCATATATACAACCAAAAGTGAAATTAGGGGATATGTCTGCTTTAACCTTGTTCCTACTTACTGCCACCAGTAATTGCCAAGTGAGAGTACCAATAAAATTTAATAGTGTTTTTTGTTTTGTTTTTTTAAGTACGGTTCTCAACTACAGGATCCCTAATCAAGGAATTAGGAGATACAAACTTATTTGTGCAGTGTTCCATGGCTCCAGCTAAGAGGGTGTATCAGTTTAATATTTTATTTCTGCATGAAAAAAATACATTGTCAGTATTCATTAAAACCTCGTCAGCAATGTGCTTCTAATGAATACCCACAACATAATTATGTTTTCATGCAGAAATAAGCAAAATATCTATACTGGTTGGTTGAAAAAACAACAACAAAAAAAAAACAACAACATCTTATCTGTATCCATTGCATTGAACTCTTATAGTAATTTGTCTCCTCATATTTCTAGAGCTTTAAATATAAAATGACACTTAAAAGCCTTCAGCACTGTCTGTTGATAATGCTTGTTGTTCTTTTATAAACTGTGTACATGAGTAAGAGAGGATATCAGAAAAGACCTGCAAATTAAAATTTGTTCTGGCAGTTGCTGCTTAACCTTTAATGCTCTGTGGGCTAATTCAGCAGGCAACAAATTGATGACATTTTTAGCTCACCTGAGCTGATTAGGCTCAAAGGTGAGCTTATAGTATAGGCGTGTATCCGTTATCCATTTGTCAACATTTTCAAACGACTTCTCTTCTGAAGCTGATTCTTACCATTTTTCATATAAAACATCTACAGGCAGGGGGAATAAATGAGTGTTTTTGTTTCAATCTGTAAAGAACTATGGTTGCTATGGCAACATACTTGCCATTGACTTATAATGGGAAAAATGAAAATAGTCATTTATTGCTGTCTCACTCCAGATATTTTGACAAAAGATTTACAGAACAGAAATATTTCTTGAGTTCTCATTTACGTTATGTATGAATTTGGTTTAAACCACTGAATTTTAGTTGCCATGGCAACCAAAATATTAAATTTGCAAATAAATTTTTAGAAATCTTTTCTCAAAAGCCGTAAAAAGAATGAAGCTGAAACTTTCAAGAAATGTTCCTTGGGTAGTCCCCTTTGTTAAGTATGAATTTGTCCAAACTGCTGATGTTGCCATGGCAATCACCACATTAAAGATGCAAAAAACACAGAAAAATCTTCTTCTCAGAAGCCTTAAGCGAGATGAATTTGAAACTGTCAAGAAATGTTCATAATGAGTAACTTCTACAAAAAATGTGCTTTTTGTTGCCATTGATCATGTGCTTCTGCCACTATGGCAAATTGAAGTTTCCTTAAACTTATAATGGGAAAAGTGAAATAGGTCTTTTTTCTATCTCATTGCAGATATTTTGACAAAAGGTTTAGAGGAATGTTACTTGAGCAGTCCTCTACCAAACATATGAATTCTGTTCGAGCTGTTGAATTTGATTGGTTGCCATGGCAACAAAAAAAATGAAAAAAAAAAAATCTTCTCCTCAGAAGCAATAAAAACAATGAGACTGATATTTTACAGAAATTTTCACAATATTTTTCTCTACAAAACTGATGTTTTGCATTGCCATTGCTTTTGTTCTTTTGTTACTGTGGCAACTAAGTTTGCATAGACGTATAATGGAAAAAATGAAAGTAGACCATTTTTTCTAGCTTAAATACTGCAAATATTTTGAAAAAAAAAAAAAGATTTACAGAAATATTCTACCAAACACCTGAATTCTGTCCAAGCAGTTGAATTTGTTTGGTTGCCTAATTTAGGGCCATGGCAACCAAACATTGTGAAAAGAAAAAAAAAAATCTCCTGAGAAGCTATAAGGAGGGTAAAGCTGACACTGCAGAATAGTTCAAAATATAAGCTTTTGCAGCAGTTCACTCGGGTGAGCACTGTGGTCCATGGGCTTCTGATTTTTTTTTTCTCATTTTTCCTGGAAAATAAATTTTGACATTTCATTCAAAATTTACATGAAATATTGAAGTCTGTTTTCTGGGGAAAAATAAGAAAATATCTAAAAATGTCACCTGCTGAAACAGTTACCTAGCCCAGCTAGCATTCTACGTAAATCTACATCGGGCCGTCAGCTACCCTGACAGCCCGATGACGGCCCGATATAGATTTACGTAGAATGCTGACTGGGCTAGCATGCATGCTGAGCATTAAAGTTTTGTGTAGCTTTTGAATTCTTTTGGTCTTTTCAACCATGTTGGTCTGTTTATTGAGGAGGTATGTTACAGCAGATTTTGTTCGAGGATGGAACTTGATCTTAACCACCAATGACAATGGATACCATCACGAAAACATGCCTATACAATTTCGACCCCCTTAAACCCCACCTTTATACAGTAAAACTGGGGTTTACAGGGGTATACATTATTTTTCTTATTTCTGCTCAAAAACATAGATTGTGGGTACTCGTTAGAACCGCCTCGGTGAGGCGGTTCTAATGAGTACCCACAATCTATGTTTTTAGCAGATATATGAAAAATATCGGAGGTTTTTATCTGAAATTTTTCTGTTTTTGGAGGTGAAATTTTCTACATATTTGCATAGGGGTGTTTCCGTAATGCATAATGTATTGCTAAACAAATGTCACCATTATTGACAATTGGTTTATGATTTAACACGCACTGAACAGCCCATTTTCTGATAAGCCAAGGAAACAATTGTCATTTGGAACCAACAAAAGCCACACTATAATGGAAAAGTCCACTTACCTAATTGTTGTTTAAAACTAAATATGATATAATATTTGGAATGTATTAAGAGTCACATGGAAATTCCATGGTGGAACACCATAGCAATAAACTTACCAGTAAATTTGATCAGACTTATGAATTTTCAGTAGAGTACAGGGAGGTTGACTTTTCAATTGTTCGTCACAATTTGATTCAGAGCTTGATCGATATTTGCTCTATCTTGAAATATTAACTGTCGTCTGTTATGTGATATAACAATATTGGCTTATTTCATTTGTCATAAGTTCATTATAAAAAATATGCATTTTGTCTGATTTACAAAACTGATGAGTGATGCAAAACATTTTGACTGGTTTAATTAATTAAATGTTGCTTCAGGGGCCTACACCTAAGAATAGACTATGTCTGTGGTCTTGCTGACATGTCTCAGTATTGGTTAATAGAGACATGATTCTTTGAAGAAAGCCATTGCTGAGGTCTGTTGCTAATAGAAAGTACATAAAAACAATACTGTCATCATTCAATCTGCCTTCAGTAGTGAAATGACTGCAGATCCAGGGATTGCAAGTTTGAATCCCAGCTCGGCCACATACATGGAGACTGATCATGAAATAATTTTTTTGCCCAGGAAAAATGTAAGTAGGTTTACTAATTGGCTGAACATGACCTTAACAGTGTGACTGGGTCATAAAACTCCAACTCAAACATCATTCACTCACTCTTTGTTGAAAATACAGACAACCCTCTTTATACCAACACTCGATACAATGACACAATTTGTTATAATGACAATTTGTCTGTCACGAAACCTTCGTCTAAGCAGTAACAACTAGTCACAAATTATGCAAGAATATTGTATTTAATACTTTAAAGAAACATATGTTTTGGATATTAGTTAGAATCGCCTTGATATGTTCTGTGAGGAAATAAGAACAAAATAAGACATTTATTACATATCAATCTGCTCATTTAGTATTCTGTACAACAGCAAATTCATTTTAATGGCTAAGTCTTTAGGAACAAATGCTGTCGTAACGAGGGTTCACTGTAGCACTATTTCTGCAATTTTTGTATGCCTTTATATTTCAGACTTAGCTTTTTATAACAGTACTACTTGTATTTTGTTTGTTTGTGTTGAGGTTTTACAGCCCAGTCAACCCAATGGGGTCATGTCGAGCGCGGTCAGTTTACCAAACCACATGTTTATTAGGCAGGCTTAGTCCTCTAAGTGGTTAATCAGTATTGTGCACATTCTTTTGCCAGAAACTGACAACTGCCCTTCTTGAATCAGTGAACCATGTTAGTTCACCATTTTGACGCAAATGACCCTCATGGGTTGATGCGTCGTTAAACCTGAACTCATCATCATCTTGAATCAGTGGAAGGGAGAGAATGACCATAGAAAATATTTCATGATCAATCTCCACGAAAGAATGTTGCCAACCTCGGCGGGGGTTGAACCGGTGACTTGGTCTCCAGTCGGATGGCGCATCCAACTGAGCCACTGAAGCTGGCTATTACTGTATTTACCATATGTATTCAGACAGACATGTCTAAGTAAACAGTGTAGACCCAAATGAGATACCCGCAGAATGCGGCATCTCATCAGGGTCTACACTTTTTGCCACTTATCCAGCGATTTTTAGACACAACATTGGATAGTAAATTGTACTTGCTAAAATTTTAGAATAAGTATATGGTAAGGATTTGAGGTGTCCAAATACTTAAGGTAAATAGGGTATGTCTACTATTTTACTTCCAGTTTGTTTAGTTTACACTTGAATCTCTTTATAAAATGGTTCATTGTAAGACAGTTTCGGATATAAGACCCTTTAAAGGTGGACCCCAGAAATGCTGGAACCTTTCTATAGAACTTGTTCATATTCATATACACAATTTTTAAAAATCCAAATTTCTAAAAGAATTTAAAAATAAATGATATCTAAATAATCTTTTTGTCCCCCGCCTTTTCGAAGGAAAGCGAGGGGACATAGTATTCGGCTTTCAGGGGTGTGTGGGGCATGGTTCGTGGTGCATGGTTCCGAGTTTATAGTAGGTACCTTGTGAGCGCAACTCCTCCTACAGTGTTGAACCAATCCTTCTGAAATTTTACAGGTTTCTTCATCATGGTCTGAAGATGTGCATGTGCTTTTTACAGAATCCTTAAATTATTTTTTTTTACTTTTTTCACATTTTTAACTTAGACTTTTTTCATGCTTCAATACTATGAAAGTGTATATGTAGTAGGTACCTTGTGAGCGCAACTCCTCCCACAGTTTTGGACCGATCCTTTTGAAACTTTACAGGTGTTTAATCATGGTCTGAAGATTTGCATGTGTTTTTTACAGAATCCTTAAATTTTTTTTTTTTCACTTTTTTCACATTTTTAACTTAGACCATTTTTTGCATGGTTCCGAGTTTGTAGTGGGGACCTTGTGACGCAACTCCTCCTACAGTTTTATACCGATCCTTCTGAAACTTCACAGGTATCTAAATCATGGTCTGAAGATATGCATGTGGTTTCTACAGAATCTTGATATATTTTTTTTTTTTTTTCAAATTTTTCACATTTTTAACTTAGACATGTTTTCATGCCTCAATACTATGAAAGTATATATGTAGTAGGTACCTTGTGAGTGCAACTCCTCCTACAGTTTTATACCATTCCCACTGAAACTATGCAGATGTTTTAACCATAGTCTGAAGATATGCATATGCTTTTTACAAAATCTTGAAGTTACTTTTTTTTTTTTTTTTACTTTTTTCACATTTTTAACTTTTACCATAGACTTTTTTCATGCTTCAATACTATGAAAGTGCACATACGAGAGTAGTAGGTACCTTGTGAGCACATCTCCTCCCACAGCTTTAAGCAAATGCTTCTGAAACTTTACAGGCATTTTGCTTGTGGTCTGAGGATATACGTGTGCTCTTGGAATCTTGAAATTATGTTTTTTTAATTTTTTTTTTTTATTTTTTTTTCCACATTTTTAGCTTCAGTTTCTTTCCTGCTTCAGTACTTAGGTAAGTGATACAGGACCTGAATGGACCTCTGGTTAACTTTTTAACAGCTCAAATAAAAATAAGGCTGGGGACATAAATTCCCTATGGAATTTGCTTGTTTCCACTAAACATTCAGGAATTTCCATTCTGTTGCAGCCAAATATGAATTTCAAGAATTTACTGGTGTGCAAGTTATTCAGAAATTCCAAATTTAAAGTCATAGTCCATGTTTTAATCAAAGCACTGACAGCACTAGTGGGTTGATTGTCTTTGAGTGTAGTCTACTAGGCTGAGAAAATGGAGACTTAACTTCCTGTAATTTCAGCAGCATTGCAGACCCTGATCAGGCACTGCATTCTGCAGTGTCTGATCTGGGTCTGCACTGTTTGCCAATGCCCCAGTCCAGGTTTTACAGATAACCCTCTTTACACTGCACTCTGACATCACAGCGACAAGAATAGCGCAGCTATAAATAACCGTTACCTGGATTTTGTTTTACACACGGTTTGATTACATTGGTCAGTGATAATCACGTGTACAACTTCCTTAAGGAATTTTGGCATTTGTATACTATGGCTCAATTGTAAACAATGGACCCTAAAATCAGTGTTATAAATGTTTCCTTGGTCTCTGATAATATGGTATCAGCCTGCATAATGTTGTATTACCATAACTAGTGTATAAATAGGAGATCAGTTATCTGAAACATTGAAGGACAAAATTTCATATTTCTGGTTGAGACAATTTAAAATCACAGCAAGCTATAAATGAGGCAAGTAATTTTCTCTTTGAAGTGACTGAAATAGATGGTAGACAACAGCTGAAACTTACCTTATTAACACTTAACATGCTGGGAAAATTTTTAGAAGACAGCAGATTGATAATACTAAAATTTCTTATTTTTCTCAGAAAATAGGCTTTGAACATTTGATGCACAATTTGCATGAAATGTCAAAGCCTATTTACCAGAAAAAAAAAAAAAAGAAAAATATTTCAAAATGCTGTCTGTATTTTTTACGCAACATGCTAAGCATTAATGAGGTCTGTCACGTAAAAAGGAGTCTAAACATGTACACAAACAGCAAAAGCTCCCAGATCTTCTTGCATATACCCATAATATGATCAGGGCATTTATTTTTCCTTGGCATGTTCTGCAGTAACAGTTGCTAGCCTTTCTCCAAGCAAATTGCAGTATCATAATTCTAGATAGGGTTGTTTATTTTTTTTGTCCAAAAATTGTTGATATTTTTCTTATTTCTATAGGAGAACATATGTTGTGGGAATACTCATTAGAAGCACCACACCTAGTGAATACTCACAACATATGTTTTCATGGAGAAATAAGAAAATTATTTATCAGGGTGCTCATGACCTAGAGCTATGCCTAGATCAGACTGGATGGAAGCCTTTATTGTTCACATAAGAGCTAAGGCCTCTTTTTGTGAGAAGTTGTTTTGTGAAATCAATTATTATAGTTCCTGTAAAATATTGATTGCTTAACCCTTGTCATGCTGAATAATTTAAAATGCCACTCCCACTTCTAATTTTTAGCTAATCAAATTGCTTGATCCAGGTTGTTGATACAAATTCATATACTGAATGGCAAACAGAGCAGATCTAGATCAGTTGTCTTCTTCAGAAGCCAACTGATCTGGATCTACACTGTTTGCAAAGGCAGGGTATATCCGAGCTCAGCAGGACGAGGGTTAACTTTATTATCGAGATCATATCAGCAGCTTCATTTGAAAATCTGCCTTGTTCTATAGCATAGGTAGGAAACTGCATGATCAGAGCCATCCTACCTTCTGGAGCCGGCCTTCGTGGCTCAGTGGGATGTGCGTCTGACTGATGATCAGTAGGTCATGGGTTCAGTCCCTACCAGGTCCGGCAACATTCTTTTGTGGAGGTTGATCATGAAATATTTTCTATAGTCATTCTCGCTCTTCTGCTGATTGAAGAAGGGAAGTTGTTAATTTCTGGCAAAAGAATGTACACAAGTGATCATTAACCAGAATCATAGCAGACAGCAGACAAAAAAAAAAAAAGGAAAAAAAAAGAAATTTCAGGATAAATAAGGCTAGATATTTGCTTGTTAGGGTTAAATATGACCTTCAAGTATATTTAACCCTTGCCTTGCTGAATAAATTAAGATGCCATGCCCACTTCTAATTTCCAGCCAATCAGATTACCTGACCTGGGTTTTTGGTAGAAATTCACATATTTAATGGCAAACAGTGCAGATCCAGATCAGTTGGCTTCTTCAGAAGCCAGCTGATCTGGATCTACACTGTTTGCTAAGACAGGGCATGTCGTGTTCAGCAAGAGAAGGGTTAAGTTGTATCAAATACAACAGTGCAAATGCCCAGATCAGTCTCTGTGTGCATGCAGTCTAATCATACTTGAATTGCATCAGTGAAAAGTTGTCTTCTGCATATGGTATTTACCCTAAGTATTGGGACACCTTATCTACTTGCCAAACTTGTCCTAAAATTTGAAATAGTCCATTCTAATACCTGTTGATGCATCTAAAGTATTACTGTATGTATGGTAAACAGTGTAGACCCTGATCAGATGCATTCTGCAGCATCTGATCTGGGTCTACACTGTTTGCAAAGGCCTATCTGTGCCAAACCTTAAGGTTGTTATGGTATGTACAGATAGCAAAGTCAAGATCAGCCTGTGCATCCATGAAATCTGTAAAACAATAATGGACAATGATATCCCTGATAAGACTGTACACTGTGCAGACTGCTCTGAACCTTTGCTGTTTGCCTCAAAGAAACCTCTTTACTAGATGCTCCATGAAATAGTTTCTACATGCCGGCCTCGGTGGCTCAGTTGGATGCTTCGTCCGACTGGAGATCAGGAGGTCGCGGGTTCAACCCCCGCCGAGGTCGGCAACATTCTTTCGTGGAGATTGATCATGAAATATTTTCTACGGTCATTCTCTCCCTTCCGCTGATTCAAGAAGGGCAGATGTCAGTTTCTGGCAAAAGAATGTGCACAATACTGGTTAACCGCTTAGAGGACTAAGCCTGCCCAGTAAACGTGTGGTTAGGTAAACTGACCGCGCTCGACATGACCCCATTGGGTTGACTGGGCCGTAAAACCTCAACACAAACAAACAAACAAATATTTTCTACGGTCATTCTCTCCCTTCTGCTGATTCAAGAAGGGCAGTTGTCAGTTTCTGGCTAAAGAATGTGCACAATACTGGTTAACCGCTAAGAGGACTAAGCCTGCCCAGTAAATGTGTGGTTAGGTAAACTGACCCTGCTCGACATGACTCCATTGAGTTGACTGGGCCGTAAAACCTCAACACAAACAAACCTGCCACTTTATATTAATTGTTCCATCAGTTCCACTTCTAAGGTTGTCTATCTTTGGCCCATTGTTGGTGACTCGGAGCCTGGATACTGCAATACAACACCCTAATGGTAAAGTTTATAGCAAGCTCCTGCTGTACTAGAAGCAGGTGGGGGAGAGGGGCATATTAGGGCATATTAGCATTTCTTCTGTTTCTGCATTGTCACTTTCTCCCCCCACCCATTCCCCCCCCCCCCCCCCTCAACCCCCTTATCCTCTATTTCTCTCTTTCCTCTCTCTTTCCTCTCCTCAAATATAATCTGATTAAGGGCCGTTATTTACAAAAATTACAGTAAATGTCCTAGAATTTTGAACACTTTATTCCATACTTTTTATGCCCAGCCACAAAAGTGGTGAGGTATTATGTTTTATCATCCGAAATTTTGAGTGTCATCTGTCAGCGCTTTATGATTTCGTGTCCGCTCCATAACTCTGATATCCTTTGTGATATTTTTATGAAACTTCACAGCAATGTAAAGCACCATTAGATGATGTGCAGAACACATGAACCATAAATCTGGTTGCCTACTTTTGGAGTTGTTGCCCTTTGAAAGTTGAACATAGCCATTTCTACCATGTATTTGTGTCTGCTCCATAACTCTGATACCGTTCGTGATATTTTCACGAAACTTCACACAAATGTAAAGTACTATAAGACAATGTGCAGAACACATAAACCCTAACTCTGGTTTGCCTACTTTTGGAGTTATTGCCCTTTTAATATTGAACATAGCCATTTTTTACCGTGTACTCATGTCCACTCTGTAAGTTGAAAACCCTGTGAGATATTATCATGAAATTTTTCACAAATGTAAAGCACCATGAGATGACATGCAGAACACAAGCACCATAACTCTAGTTAACCTACCTTTGGAGTTACAGCCCTTTGAACATCATAAATATCAAAAATAACCATTTCTTCCATGTACTGGTGTCCGCTCTGTAAGTTGGAAACTATTTCAGGTATTTTGGTGAAGCTTCATACAAATTTAAAGCTTGATGAGGCAACAAGTAGAACTCATCAACTGTAACCCTAGTTTGCCTACTTTTGGAATTGTTGCCCATTGAACATTGAACATAGCCATTTCTACCATGCACTTGTGTCTGCTCTGTAAGTTGAAAACAGTTTGAGATATTTTTATGAAATTTCTCCCAAATGTAAAGCACCATGAGAGGATGTGCAGAACTCAATGTTAACCTACTTTTGGAGTTACCACCCTTTGAACGTAATAAGTATTGAAAATAGCCATCTCTACCAGATACTCGTGTCAGCTCTGTAAGTTGGAAACCATTTCAGATATTTTTATAAAACATCACACCAATGTAAAGCATCATAAGACCAGGTGCAGAACACACAAACCGTACTTCTCCTTAACCTACTTTTGCAGTTATGGCCTTTTGAACATTGAAAATAGTGATTTATGTAATATGTGTCTGCTCTGTAACTTAAAAACTGTTTGAGATATTTTCTTGAAACATTACACAAATGTATATCACTATGATGTGCAGAACACAAGAACCATAACTCTGAATTACCTGCTTTTGGAGTTACACCCTTTGGACATTGTAAATAGTGATCCCAGTCATATACTTGTGCTCTTTCTATAACTTAAAAATGGTTTCAGAGATTTCCTTGAAGCCTTGCAAAAATGTAAAGCAACATAAGATGATATGTAGAACACAAGAACCATAAGTCTCGCTTAATTACTTGTTGAGTTATGGATCTTTGAACATTGAAAATAACAGTTTCTGTGGTATACTTGTAAACTTTACACAAATGTGAAGCACTTTGAGGGGATCTGCAGAAAATGAGAACTGTAAATCTGGTTTACTTATTTTTTTATTTATGCCCTTTAAACATTGAAAATAGTCATCTCAGTCTTATATTCATGACAACTTTATTTAGGGAAAGATTAATGCCCTTTGATTTCATTTTTGATAGAGATAATAGGTATAGATAAGAGTGGGTATTAGGTAAATAGTTTTCTTATTTCTCAACCAAAACATATGTTGTGGGTACTCATTAGAAGTGCCTCGGCGAGGCGCTTGTAATGAGTACCCACAACATATGTTTTTGTTGAGAAATAAGAAAAATATAGATACTTTTTGGTTGAAAAAAGTGCCTTATCAAGAGCTATGATATGAGGCTTGTTTGATGTAAGTGCAGTGGCAGGGAATTTTGAAGTGCTTGCAGCGCTTTTATTTGCCTATATTTTGCTTTTTATGCAGTTGCTTCTTAAAATACCTAGTAGAATGGCAAAACGTTGCTCCTTCAAGAGCAGTCTGATCTGGGTCTAGACTGTTTCAGGCCTCCTAGCAAAACCTATAAAACCTATAATAACCTATGATTTTGTGTCAAACCTATAAAACCTTTATTTTGTTCATAAAACTTATGAAAAGCCTGTATTCTCATGAAAAAACCTATATTTTTCACATTTTGAACCTTCTCGCGACTCAGCCCTAACTTTTCTTCAAAATGCCCTACTATTTTTACATTTTAGTCCCAAAAAAGTGATGAAAACTGTCAAGAAATTGTAATTTTTTTCCTGGCTGGCTTTGCTCGCTCGGACTTTGTAAAATTCAGATCAACCTTATCAGAATAATTTTGGCCCAAAAATTCATCGAATATTTTTTCTTCAGTTTTAAATCTAATTGTGAGTTTGGAAGAACCTTTCTTTAACCTATATTTTTTATTGAAAAACCTGTAAATAACCTATATTTTGAGGAAGAAGAACCTGTATAAAAACCTATATTTTCAAAGTGGGCCACTAGGAGGCCTGCATAAGCCATTTTGTCAGAAACTTTGCTCGTCATCATATCATAATCAGAGTTTTGATTAACGTGCAGGTACAGGGGCAACATCCACATCAATGGGCCCCCTTCCAGATAGCTGGCTTGCTGCACGCATGGCAAATCTCACACCAGATCTCCACATATTTCTATCATGAGGGTTGATAGCCGAGAGCTTCCACTCTCTGCAATCCCTCTCTATCAGCTGCTTCCATGTCATCTTGGGCCTCCCAAGCCCATGCTTTCCCTCAACCTGTATGTGAAAGGCTGTCTTGATTGCACCATTGGAGCGTTCCACATGTCCATACCAGCAGAGCCTTCTCTCCTTCAGAATGAGGTCCAGATCCTCAATGCCAAGCCGTGCAAGTAGTTCATTGGACCAGGTGGTGACAACATCTTGCGGCCTGACATTGCAGATCTGTCTGATCATTGCCCTGTCATTCCACTGCAGAGGTTGGAGGTTTGGTTTTGTCAATGGCCAAGTCTCACTGGCATGGAGCATTGCACTCCGCACACAAGAGCTGTACACACAGCCACGTGTCTTGAGAGAGGTGGCATGAAGAGAGAGCTGGTAGCAGCTCCTTGAACTTCTTCCAGGCGGTTTTTGCATGTGTTGTGGTTGGAAGTTCACAGCCACCTGCTGCTGAGAGCATGTCTCATAGGTAGCAAAAGGAAGCTACAACCTCAAGCTTGTCAGGTCCAGCTTGGACTTCCCTCTGTGGTCTGCTGTCTAAGGGGTGTGCAGTTCCCTGGCACCATGTACATCTGTAGTCAGGGTCCTTTGTCAGGCGCTTGAGCCCACTGCATTTCTTGTGCACCCAGTGCTTGCAGCTGTTGCAGAAGATGCTGTTGCTGCCCACTCCAGTGCGACAGATGGCACATTGAAACTTGCCTGAACTCTGCAGGAGGTTCAGGCCAGTACTGCAGATCATGATCTTCATCTTTCCTGCATTTACTCTCATTCCTTTCTTTTCCTTTGCTTCTTTCCAAGTCAAGAGCCTTCTGACACATTTCTCGAGCGATTCAGCGCTGATAATAATGTCATCGGCATAGAGGTCCTCCAAGGGGACCCCAGAGCGGAACACTCGTGATAAGGCTTCAAGCACAATGATGAAGAGAAGCGGTACGAAATTTTAGAACATTTACCATAGGGACTGTGGCTGCATTTAAAAATAATTATTTTCTGTATCTATTTTCTAATCAGTTACAAGTGAATGAACAATGTCACTGTTGAAACATACATGCTGTCATCAGCGTTTAGCTTAAGTAACATCAAACAAACTGGTGTCAAACAATAGTACAACGTTGAAAATGCCATTCAAAATTAACCTGGTGATTTTCTGACTGACACTAGAAAAGCTTGAAGAAATAGACATAAATTCAAAATATTATTTTTTTCTTTTGTTTGTAAATGGTAAATTTTTTGTTGGGAACTGCATACTTTTTGCACAGGAAGTTGAAAATTTTCGTTAGGAGTCTAATCTCGGTCTGCACTGTTTGCATAATCCATTTTGTCAGAAACTTTGGTGTTGGAAATTCTAGGAGAAACATTCCTTACTAAACTGTGATGTCAGTTTTCTTATAGTAAATTTTCTATGAAGTAATATTGTCAGTATTGGCAACATATGGAGATTATATTTCTCAACTCATCCGTTATGCCAAAGCTTGTTCTTTGTATAAAGACTTCATTTAATCTTTATCACTCCTTGGGCAAATTCAGCAGATGGCAAATTGATGTTATGTTTTCTTATTTTTTTCCCCAAAAATAGGATTGGACATTTCAAGCAAATTGTCTCCAATTGAGACAGTTTGCTTGAAATGTCAAATCCTGTTTTCTGGGGGAATTTAAGAAAAATATTTCAAAATGTCGTCTGTTGAAAATTTATTGAGTGTGCTAAGCGTTAAAAAGACCATCTGCTTATTTCAAAGCTTTTGACACAAGGTTTGTATCAGCTGTTAAGCTATTTTGCAGCTTCTGATATACATGTGCTTTATAGACCCTTAATATAGGTCTACACTGTTTGTCGCTCATCCAGCAGTTTTTAGACACAACTAGTAGTAAGGTGGACTTTTAAATTTTAGAACAGTTATGGTAAGTAGTTAACCCTTGTCATGCTGAATAAATTAAGATGCCACACCCATTTCTAATTGTCAGCCAATCAGATAACTTAATGCAGATTGTTGATATAAATTTACATACTGTATGACAAGCAGTGTAAATCTAGATCAGTTGGCTTCTTCAGAAGCCAACTGATCTGGATCTACACTGTTTGCAAATGCAAGGTATATCCGGGCTCAGCAGGACAAGGGTTAATTAAGTTGTTCGATTATTTAGGGTAAATACAGTATTATATATCAGCAGTTTGTCATCAGCAACAATAAAGCAGTTTCATAGCTCCAGATAAGAGCAGGTGTCTGTGACAAACTATTTTGCTATTTCTCCACAAAAACATATGTTGTGGTACTCATTAGAAGTACCTTGGTGAGGCACTTCTACTTCTAATGAGTACCCACAACATACATTTTCATGGAGAAATAAGAAAATATCAATACTTTTCAACTGAAAAAATGTTTTATACAAAGAGCTACGAGGGTCCTGCAAAAAGTTTTGTCACTGAGTGATAGTCATGTGTAAACTGGGAACCATTTAAAACACTTAAAAAAAAAAAAAAAAAAAAAGGTAAAAAGAGACCAGCGCCTATTGTGTACTATTGTGAATGAAATGAGTGACATAGGTTCTACTGTTATTCCTACTTCTTCCTCACTGGAAATGATTTAGGTGTTATGGGCTTTTTCTTCAGGAAATCGTGATCAGTCTGTTGAAGTGAGTGCTGAAATTAATGGCAGCTTCAAATTCGGTATTCTCGGTCTTTATTAGTGTGGGTAAAATCCAGCATCCGACTATCTAATAAAAAGTGGCATGTTTATATGAAAGTAGGTTCACTCCTGTATGAGAACACTTGCTCTGAATGGTTGCATGTGGTGTATAGTAAGTATGGCAGACTTTAGAGTTGGCAGACCCCTCCTGGGTGCATATAGTCACTTACAGCAGTGTAAAGGTTAACAAGAAAAAAATAAAAAATTTGATTTTGCATTTTTTGTGTCAAAATCAACCCAAAAACGTCAAATTCGGGCTAACTTTTTGGATTCTAATTTTTCATCGGCTTTCCTTTAACCCTCAGCCTGCTGAGAAAAAAATGAAACAGGCCTGTAAGAGGGCGTACCCCTACTCAAGAAGTCATTACTCCCTTAATTATGCCTCGATTTATGTGGAATTTTCACATATAATTTGCAGATCATAGGTGGCCATTTTACCGGCAAGAGGATGGTCACTTGACTAGAAAGTCACGTGATAGTCATGTGTAAACCGGGAACTGTTTAAGACGCTGAAAAAAAAAAAGTTACAAGAGACCAGCGCCTACTATGTACTATTGCGAATGAAACGAGTGACATACATAGGTTCTACTGTTATTCCTACTTCTTCCTCACTGGAAATGATTTAGGTGTTATGGGCTTTTTCTCCAGGAAATCATGATCAATCTGTTGAAGTGAGTGCTGAAATTAATGGCAGCTTCAAATTCGGTATTCTCGGTCTTTATTAGTGTGGGTAAAATCCAGCACCCGACTATCTAATAAAAAGTGGCATGTTTGTATGAAAGTAGGTTCACTCCTGTATGAGAACACTTGCTCTGAATGGTTGCATTTGGTGTATAGTAAGTATGGCAGGCTTTAGAGTTGGCAGACCCCATCCTGGGCGCATATAGTCGCCTACAGCAGTGTAAAGGTTAATACTTTAAAGAAGATTTATGTTTTGGATAATTGTTAGAAATGCCTCAGTTAGGCAATTCTAACAAATATCCAAAACATATGTTGTATGGGGAAATAAGAACAAAACAATTTACATTACCCCTTGGCCTGCTGAACCCGGATATACTCTGCCTTTGCAAACAGTGTAGATCCAGATCAGTTGGCTTCTGAAGAAGCCAACTGATCTGCACTGTTTGTCATTAAGTATGTGAATCAACAACCTCAATCAATTAATCTGATTGGCTAAAATCTAGAAGCTGGCGTGGCATCTTAATTTATTCTGCATGATAAGGGTTAAGTATTCTCTACAATAGCAAATTCATTATAATGGCAACGTCTTTGGGAACAAATGCTGTCATTGTAATGAGGGTTCACTGTATACAGTTCTGTGATTGTGGCTCTTCCTAGACAGCTGCTTCTACATTTTTTTTGTGTCAGTACATTCTGAGTACATTCTGGGAAATGACATGCAGTCTTCTTCAAATTTGTAATATTTTTTATTTCCTTGATGATTTGAAAAATGGCAAGAAGAAAAATATTCTCAGTATATTGTCTGCTGAATTGACCCAGTGAGTGGTAGAGGTTAAACAACAAACAGTAAATACACTGACCAGACTATATTGATGGGCAAGCTTTCATTACACATGTTTAGTAGTGTTTTGAAGGTTTTAGCACAATCGACCTAATTTGAAAACAAGTTCGTCTGAAAAATAAATAGCTCAATATTTTCAATCATTTTACCAAGAAAATAGGTTTTGACACTTCGTGCAAATTCTCGCCTTTGGAGACAGTTGGCATGAAGTGTCAAATCATATTTACTGGGAAAAATAAGAAAAATATTTCAAAATGTCATCTGCTGAAAATTTAACCGAGTATACTAAGTACTAAATTGTATTGTTTTCTTTCAGAGAGAATACCATGTGAACTGTCTGAAGAGAAGTATCAGGTATGATAGGGGCAGCTTCATGTGAAAACGTGTATCATAATAACCCTAAGTATTGGGACAGATAGGCCTTTGCAAACAGGGTAGACCCAGATCAGATGCCGCAGAGTCTGGCATCTGATCAGGGTCTACACAGTTTGCCATACACACAGCAATATTTAAAACACATCAGTGTGTGGTCGAATGGACTATTTCAAATTTTAGGACATGTATGGTAAGTAGGTAAGGTTGTCTCAATACTTAGGGTGAGTACGGCATTTATATACTGTATTTATCCTAAATATTCAGACACCTTAACTCCTTACCATACTGTTCCTTATTTTTGAATAACCTGTGGGTGTATCTAAAAACTGCCTGACAAATGGCAAATAGTACAGAGCCTGATCAGAGATGACATTCTTGATCTACTCTGTTCAGTGCTGCCTGAATACATAGGGTAAATATGTAAAAATACAAAGTTAGGTAATCCTGCTAATCTGCTTCTTTCCCTTCACTGAGATACATTTTACAGTAAAATATAATTCTGGAAATGGACACCAAAGGCCATGATCAGATTGCAAATGAACAGGATGATCTGGGCTTCTCTGTATTCATATGCCTCAAAAACATCTGGGCCCAGTTGTTCAAAACTATTGATGTCGTTAGTTAACGTATCATTAAAACTTTGATTAAATATGGCATAATACGCTAATATTTTTGCTGAAAAATGTGAGTAGCTTTTGCATTTGCAAAAGCTACTCACATTTTTTCAGCAAAAATACATATGAGTTAGATATTGTACTTACTAGAACAGTTAACATTTTGACCACTAATGAGCTCATTAAGCTAACGATGCTTTGAACAACTGGGCCCAGTATGTTTTATGTGTCTCATATGATTAATTTTTTCATAATCTTGTCAGGACCATTGTTGTTCCCCATATAATGAACAATGGTTTAAAGGGACTAGAAACACTTGATTGATTTCTTCCACTTTTGACCAGGGAGACAACTTTTGTGATTTACCTGAGTGCCTTCCTGTACTTTCTTGCAGAGAAAACTATTTCTGAAAAGGGTTCTTCTCTAAAAGGAAAGAATTTTGCTTCCAGTGAACCCCTTTTCAGAGGGAGGCAAAACCATTTTGACAGAGTTATCTCCTCTGAATGTATTTATTCCCCTTGAATCTGACCAGAATCAGTAGATACTGTAGAACCATTGGATGACCAGAGAAGGACCTGATCAGACTACATGAATGCCTTCAGCAGGCTGATGTGGGTCATCACTGTTCCCATATGGCATAAGTAGCATTTTCTTGTATTATGTATTATATACATGCTACATATTGTGTATGGTCAGACAACGCAGGTGTGCAGGATGGCCTGGATTGTCATACTTTACTCAGCCCATTGTATACTGATTAGACTCTCCCACTCAATATATTTGAAGAGTCCAATTTCAATTTTAGGTATGTCCGGCTATGAGATCTACATATTCCTAGAGAAAAATGGCTAAACTATTTGCAAACAGTGGAGATCCCGATTAGATGCCACTGGGTCTGCACTGTTAACCAGTTACCTTTTTACGGGTCTCCTGACTACAATGGGTCAGGGATTTCCCATGGTAGGGCTCACTTTGTTAGCTTTTTTACTCTTTTTTTACCCTGAATATACAAACACCTAAATTGCTTACCATAATACTCCTAAATTTTTAAAAATACCACGTGTGTCTAAAAACTGCTAGATGAGTGGCATACAATGTAGACCCTGATCACATGCAGCATTCTGCAATGTCTGGTCAGAGTCTACACTTTGAGCTCAGGCCTGTGTCTATCTAAATACTTAGGGTAAATATTGGACTATTGTTTTAGGCAGAGGAAATTTTTCAGCAGATTACATTTTAAAAGATTTTTCTGATTTTTCCCATAAAATAGGTTTTAACACTCCATGCAAATTGTCTCCTAATTTGCATGCAATGTCAAAGCCTATTTTCTAAGAAAATAAGGAAAAATGTCATCAGTTTGTTGTCTACTGAATTTGTCCAGAGAGTGGTAAAGGTTAAACTTTTAGATAGTTGAAATAGATCTTTGAAAAACATAGAAACATACCCATACCAAATTTTATATATTGGATGCATATATATTTCTGTAGCTGACTATTTTTGACAGCAATAAACCCAGGTGTTGGAAAGAAAAATTTTATAAAGAACAAGTGTCAGCAAGTAGCAAACGTCCCTAATAAGGAGCAACTTCATCTACCCTGAATGAAAAGATAGCAGCCACAAACATTAGGCAGATCCTTTTCTTCCATACCAGGTAAAGAAATATGAGGTTTTTCGCTGGGGCTAGAAATTCTTATCTTACCCACCCTATCCTACCCAGTGTTAAAATAAATCTATGAATTGGTTGTGGAGGATGTCACAGTTGCAGTTGTGATATGGGCTTTATGGGTTAAAATTTGATCTAATTGCAGCTGCTGACTGAAGTGTTTGTGATAGATACATGTTTTCAAAGATTCATCATTACAGCAGATTGGATCTCCCATTCAAGTGGATGAACTATTGTGTAGGCTTTTAATATTTTATTAATTTCTTCGTACATTCACCTGATATTCAATGAAGCAATTACTTTTTGTCTGTCTCTAGAGAAGAAATTTTGGAAGCAGAAATGTGGATTTTTTATCTACAAAAACATCTGTTTTAGAATTTTGTTTGAATTGTCTTGTTGAGCTTATTCTAATGGGACCCCACAGTGTAAAATTCCCAGTAGAAGATAAATAAAACTGCTTCCATAGATTCTCGGCTTATCTGGAGTTCTCAGTTTAAATACTGATGTTCTTTGAGAAAAAAAAAACTTACGTGTCACAGCAAGTGAAAAAGGAACTTACTGCATATACAAAGTGCACTGACTTACCTCAGCCTCATTTTTATGGTAGATATATAGGACATTTCAGCTGAAAATTTAGCTTTTAATATCCTGGCAATTTTATACTGATATACCCTAAAAATTAGGACAGTAAAATTCACGGGGGCTAGTGGAGAAAACAACCCCATTTTACAAAGGGATGCTATTTAATCACTTCATTTTGCAAGATTGGTTACAATTACTTCCCTTTCTTATATTGGTGATATGAAGTGATAGAACCATTTATTGTCTTAAATTTTAGGGAGTACCATAATAACCCTAAGTACTGGAACAGACAGGCCTTTGCAAACAGTATAGACCAGACATTGCAGAATGCAGTGCCTGATCAGAGTCTACACTGTTTGCCATACATAGGGCAATATTTTAGATACATCAACAGGTAGTAGAATGGACTATTTCAAATTTTAGGTCAAGTATTGTAAGCAGATAAGGTGTCCCAATACTTAGGATAAATACAGTTCCATAATTAACCCTTGTCCTGCTGAACCAGGATATGTGCTACCTTTGCAAACAGTGTAGATCCAGATCAGTTGGCAGAACAGTTGGCTTCTGCCAACTGATCTGGATCTACACTGTTTGCCATTCAGGATTTGAATTTGTATCAACAACCTGGATCAAGTAATCTGAAAATTAGAAGTGGGCGTGGCATCTTAATTTATTCAGCATGACAAGGGTTAACATATTTGAGACAGATAGGCCAGCATAGCTGCAGATGAGCAGTTTGATCTGAGTCTACACTTTTTGCCATTCCATCGCAAAAGTTCAGACATGTCGTCAAGTGATCAGATGGACCTTCAAGTTTACATATGATTATGGGGGTGGTCGGGTGGTGCGAAGGTGCCGTGTATCAAACGTCACCGGGGCGTCCAACTGATATTGGCTTACAGTTGGGCAAGGCCTGCTATCCTTGTAGCAGGTAAGGGTAGATGGGGAATATTTTTATTTCTTCTGTTTCTTCACTTTCATTCCTGTTCCTTTCTTCCCTGTCCCTCTCTTTAATCTCTTCTACTATCTCTTCTATCACTTTTCTCCCTTTCTCTGGGAGACGACACAAAATGACCCACAAGGGTTGACGTGTCGTTAAACCCCAACACAATCAAAAAACATATGATTATACTAAGGAGCTATGAAGTCCAGGGCCCAGTTGTTCAAAGCTTAATAAAGTTGTTAGCTAAGTGACGTTAAAATTCTATCTTGAAATATAGCAAATTCATTGATATTTTTTGCTGAAAAAATGTGAGGGGCTTTTGCTTGAAGCCTTATCACGAGAGTTCTGCTCTGGGGTCCCCTGGGAGGACCTCTATGCCGATGACCTTGTAATCATTGCTGAATCCCTTGAGGAATGTGTCAGGAGGCTCTTGACTTGGAAAGAAGCAATGGAGAGTAAATGCAGGAAAGACAAAGATCATGATCTGCGGTACGGGACTGGACCTCCTGCAGAGTTCAGGTGAGTTCCCATGTGCTGTCTGTTTTACTGGAGTGGGCAGCAACAGCATCTTCTGCAATGGCTGCAAGCACTGGGTGCACAAGAAATGCAGTGGGCTCAAGCACTTGAAAAAGGACCCTGACTACAGATGTACACGGTGCCAGGGAACTGCACGCCCCTTGGATGGCAGACCACAGAAGGAAGTCCAGGTTGGACCTGACAAGCTTGAGGTGGTAGCTTCCTTTTGCTACTTAGGAGACATGCTCTCAGCAGCGGGCAGCTGTGAACTTTCAACCACAACACATGTGAAAACCGCCTGGAAGAAGTTCAAGGATCTGCTGCCAGTCCTCTCTTCACGCCACCTCTCTTTCAAAACACGTGGCCGTGTGTACAGCTCTTGTGTGCGGAGCGCAATGCTCAGGCCGCAAGACATTGTCACCACCAGGTCCAATGAGCTACTTGTGCGGCTTGGTATTGAGGATCTGTACCTCATTCTGAAGGAGAGAAGACTCTGATGGTATGGACATGTGGAACGCTCCAGTGGTGCAATCAAGACAGCCTTTGACATACAGGTTGATGGAAAGCGGTGCCCTGGGAGGCCCAAAATGACAATGAAGCAGCTGACAGAGAGGGATTGCAGAGAGTGGAAGCTCTCGGCTATCAACCCTCATGATAGACGTACCTGGAGATCAGGTGTGAGATCTGCCATGTGTGCAGCAAGCCAGCTATCTGGAAGGGGGCCCACTGATGTGGCTGTTGCCCCTGTACCTGCATGTTAATCAAAAATCCGATTATGATATGATATATGATTTTGCATTGCAAAAGTCACTTACATTTTCGCAGCAAAAATATCAATGTATTTGAACATACCTTAGCTACAACACATAATGAGTTCATCATTAACAGGCTCATTAACCTAAAAATGCTTTGAACAACTGGGCCCAGATATTTAGGGTAATTGCAGTATTTTCAACCCTTGTCCTGCTGAATAAATTAAGATGCCACACCCACTTCTAATTTTCAGCCAATCAGATTACTTGATCTGGATTGTTGCTATAAATTTTCATACTTAACGGCAAATGTTGCAGATCCAGATCAGTTGGACTCTTTAGAAGCCAACAGATCTGGATCTACACTGTTTGCAAAGGCAGGGTATATCCGGGTTCAGCAGGACAAAGGTTAATAGTAACAATGCTTGCTGAAGGGTGTGGTGGGGAGAATTTTCCATGTGTGAATATTGGAGATCCAAACCAATTAGGACCTGCCCTTTCAGTCCTGAGTTTATGAAGTGGGCTTTCAGCATATGTTAAAATCAAATGTTTTTCTATGTTGATCCACTAATACAATATTAAGAATAAGTCAGGGAACATCTCCCCTACTGAGACAGAATAATTATGTACAGCTGGAAATATATCAGGATTAAGGCTTAGCATTCTGGGCCCAGTTGTTCAAAGCTAACGATGTCGTTAGTTAACGATTTGTTAAAATTTCCATCGAGTGATACGCAAATATGCTGAAATTTTTTACTGAAAAAATGTGAGTAGCTTTTGCAATGCAAAAGCTACTCACATTTTTTCAGCAAAAAATATCAGAATATTGTATATTGAATCTGCTAAAACAGTTAACGAAATGACCCTTAACGAGCTTGTTAAGCTAACGACGCTTTGAACAACCAGGCCCAGGTTAAAATTTTTAGGGGAAGACATATTGAAATATTTTTCCTTATTTTTTCTAGAAAACAGGTATTGACATTTCTTACAAATTGCCTACAGTGGAGACTATATACATGAAATGTCAAATCCTGTTTTCTGGGAAACATAAGGAAAATAACACTAGTTTTTTGTCTGCAGAATTTGCCCAGAGAGCGGTGAAAGGTTACGGATGACAATTGGCCTTTATAAAACAAGACTTAAGTCACCCACTAACACCTCTCTCACCACCACCACTTTAAACAGTTCTGCTTTTGACCATTCCAAGGTAGTATTTCTGTTGCAATTCCTCTGTTTGGCCTTGGTGGCTCAGTTGGATGCGCCGTCCGACTGGAGACCAGGAGGTCGCGGGTTCAAACCCCGCCGAGGTCGGCAACATTCTTTCGTGGAGATTGATCGTGAAATATTTTCTACGGTCATTCTCTCCCTTCCGCTGATTCAAGAAGGGCAGTTGTCAGTTTCTGGCGAAAGAATGTGCACAATACTGGTTAACCACTTAGAGGACTAAGCCTGCCCAGTAAACGTGTGGTTAGGTAAACTGACTGCGCTCGACATGACCCCATTGGGTTGACTGGGCCATAAAACCTCAACACAAACAAATCATTCTGTTTTCAACAAAATGCTGTTCTGTATTCTCATTTCCTGTCATTCTACCCATGTCCGGTGCTATTACTACCCTTTTTATCTTAACCCTTGTCATGCTGAATAAATTAAGATGCCACGCCCTCTTCTAATTTCCAGCCAGTCAGATTACTTGATCCGGATTTTTGATAGAAATTCACATACTTAATGATAAACAGTGCAGATCCAGATCAATTGGCTTCTGAAGATCAGTTGGCTTCTTCAAAAGCCAACTGATCTGGATCTACACTGTTTGATAAGACAGGGCATGTCGTGTTCAGCAAGAGAAGGGTTAAATATTTGGACACCTTAACACCTTACCACACTTCTAAAAATTAAACGTCCATTTTACTATCTGTGGATTTGTCTAAAAAAAACTGTAGGTGTTGCAAACAGTGTAGACCCTGATCAGATGCTGCATTCTGTGACATCTGATCTGGGTCTACACTGTTTGTTCAGACCTGCCTGTCCCAATACTTAGGGTTATTATAGTATGTCTATAAAAAATGAAGAAAAAAAACAGAATGGCTCATTACATGCTGTCTCATCTTGATAACACATTATGCAAATGTATCTGTTTTTGTGTGTATGACAAGCTAAAGCAATCATCAGGGACATACAAGCTGTGAATATCCAGACAGCCTGTTTATCCCAGCAGTCTGGGCCCAGTTGTTCAAAGCGTTGTTAGCTTAACGAACTCGTTAAGGGTCATTTCATTAACTATTTTAGCAGATTCAATATACAGTATTCTGATATTTTTTGCTGAAAAAATGTGAGTAGCTTTTGCACTGCAAAAGCTACTCACATTTTTTCAGCAAAAAATTTCAGCATATTTGCGTATCACTTGATGTAAATTTTAACGAATCGTTAACTAATGACGTCGTTAGCTTTGAACAACTGGGCCCTGGCTGTGTTTTTTACTGTTTATCTGTAGAATATTTACACTTGAATATTGTGTATGAAAAATAAGAAAGGCACAGACGAAATTGCAGAAATGTTCCAGGTGGTTTAGACACTGCACTTCCTGCATATCCCGTTTTACTGGTTCCTGGCCCATATAATTGCATAATGATGTTTGATAAATATTAATCAGATTTATATGTGGTTTTATATATTTAACAGTTGAAAAATATAATAATGTATTGTTTGTTTGGTCAAGAAGTTTGTTGGCAGGGGAAATAAATCTTTTGATACTGTAGTCAACAATATTGTTGAGTTCTCTTTGAGTTGCGGTTTATGTTGGTAAGGAAGATAAATCTTTTGATACTGTAGTCAGCAGAATTGTTGAGTTCTCTGAGTTACTCTACTTCTTGGCTAAGTTAATGACCAAAAAAATATGTTTTTTTTTGGTTTTTTGCTTTGTTTTTTTTTTTTTCAAAAAACAAAAAAAAAATCATTAATTACTTGAGTTTTGCCTTAATCATTAAATTTTAACCCAATTTCAATACAAAATAATGACCGGTAATAACCATTATCATATAGGAGAATTCTTGAAATTGCCAGGTGTCTAGCAGAAGGAATAAACTGATCCATCTTTATTATATTTCTGTGAAGATTGAATCAGAAGAAGGTGCTAAAATTTTACTTTAAATTTAGTCTATAAATACAGAATGTACATTATGGTAAATGTCCTAAAATTTCAAACACTTTATTCTGTACTTCTTAGGCCTAAATTTTGCTTTTTATGCAGTTGTTTCTTAAAATACTTGATGGAATTGCAAACAGTGTAGACCCAGATCAGACTGCTCCTTCAGGAGCAGTCTGATCTGAGTCTACACTGTTTGCATGTGCCATTTCATAAGAAATTTTTATGTACATGTACAAGTTTTTAGGATGTTTCCCATATTATTTATGATATATTTGGATTTCTTGCTACTATATTTTATTCAGACACCTTTACTCCTTGCCTCTAGTCCATTTTGCTACCTTTTCATGTGTCTAAAATTAGCTGGATGAGTGGAAACTGTAGTCCCTGATCAGACAGACCCTTCTATATTTTTTGTATTGCTTCATCGTAGCTGTTGATAAGAGTGGTATTCAGATAATTATTTTTCTTATTTCTATGCAAAGACATACATGTATGTTATGGCTACTAATTAGAAGCATGTCAGTGATATGTTAAATGGGCCTCACCAAGGTGCTTCTGATGAGTGCCCATAACATTTGTTTTAGCCCCTTGTAGACTGAAAAGACTCTCCCATATTATATATTGGAAGAGTCAAATTTGAAATTTAGGTACATTCAGCTATGAGATTTAGATATTCCTACAGAAAAATGGCTAAACCTTTCGCAAACAGTGGAGACCCTGATCAGACACTAGATCTAGGTCTGCACTGTGTGCCAATTATCCTTTTAGGAGTCTCCAGATTTCAATGGGTTAAGGAAGAAATAAGAAAAAATCAATACTTTTTGTTTGATAAAAAAAAAAAAAAATGCCTTATCCGCATCTTTGTTTTATAGATCCTGGACATTGTTCACCTTTTCAAAACACTGTATTTAATGGGACTTGATACACCTGGTATATTTTTCACAATTTGTTACAAGGGAGACAACTTTTATGACTTTCAGTTTGCTTTCCTGCACAGCAAGACACTTCCAAAAAGGAGTCTACTCTAATAGGAAAGAATTTGCTCCCGCTGGAGCAAAACCAATTGTACTGAGTTTCTGCCCTTGAAATTGTTCCCATTCCCCTGTGGAACATTTTTTGTTGTGTTTTTCAGCCATATCCAACAGCAACATGACCAGCTTGAGAGGGAGTACCACATTGCTGCATCTAGGGCTTTACGTACCAAACACAGAGCAAGACTGGTACGTATGTTAGTATTGATAGTATGGTTGCATCGGTATTCAGATTAAAGACTTGTTTAAGAATGGTTTAGAGAAATAAAAGCAGTACAGATATTTATATAAAAGAAAAGCTAATTCTGTGTGGACCTAGATTAGTAAATATAATTGCACACTGCACATTCGTATTTATTGTCACAGGGCTTATTGCCCCTGGCTTTCATCAACTGTTTTAAGGAATTCGTTGTTTGTATTTGTATGTATGTTGTTTTGTTGAGGGCCCCAAGGAAGATTGGTAAAACCAGTTGGGCTACCCTAGTAAAATAAAGAATTTACTTACTTACTTAACTGGGAGTATAGTTAGTTCTGTGTAATACTATGGAGAAGGTTTATATAACACATACCAGTCTATGGGAAGATTCAACAGTTACTTAACTGGGAGTATAGTTAGTTTTGTGTAATACTATGGAGAAGGTTTATATAACACTTACCAGTCTATGGGAAGATTCAACAGACGACAAACTGGTGATTTTTTTTTTTTTTTTTATCCTAGAAAATAGGATCTGACACTTCATGCAAATTGAGACAATTTGCATGAAGTGTCAGCTCTTATTTTCTAGGAAAAATATAAAAAAAATACAGTTGACTCTCTTTATCTCGACCCCTCTTATCTCGATCCTATCACTTATGTCGAACTGATTTCTAAGTCCCGATTATTTTCCCTATGTATTTATTGTATTTCAGCTTCGCGTATGTCGAACTACTTTTATGTCGACACTTCAGCTATTTCGTCCATCATTTTCAGTCCCTGAATATATTTTTCACAGGTTTTACTACCGCATATCTCGAACTCGGACCATGATGAAGGGGAAAAAAATGTAAGATGCGGCGCCGCAGGTCTCTCAGTTAATGAAAATCATAATAGGCCATTGATAAATAAATATTTTAATTTTCCCCTTTGTCCAGATAATTACAAACAACACAAACAATGTCTAAAATCCATAATTATGAAATCACGTGCGTGTCGAGTCGGGTTTGACACGCGGCGCTCAACACCGTCTCGTGTCATTGATTTGTAAGATAAAAAGCGGTCCAGAATAGTGTTATGGAAGATTAATCAACAAAGTTTCTTTAATTTATTGTTTAGATATGCTCTTCACTATTGAGTACTGTCCGTCTGAATGATATAGCGTCTTCAAGAAAAGTCAGTGCGCGACAGATCAGCCAGTATTGATCAGGCTAGCTAAGTCTGAATCTTCGCTTGTTACTCTTTGGTCAGGCGGTGCTCTTTGGTAGGCCCAGATAAGGCTCATGGGTATAATGGAAAATTTGCGGGTGTGCAGGCTGATCCGAGTCTTTGACAGTCGCACGGCCTCAAATAGACGAATCACACGTGGGTACCGATGTTAACCCTTCCGACCCTGTAGACTGGTACAGATACCCGCACAAATAGTGTAGGTCCAGATGAGACAGTTCATAACGAGCTTTCTCTGCAGGATCTACAGTTTGCCGCGCTGAGATGGTTCGTTTATGCCAGGGGAGATAATCCAAACTAGCTTCCATCTGCCGCTTAACATTGTAAGCGTTTTATGCAAAAGCGGAAACCAGTCAACTCTTTATCGAGTTGTCTATGCGAAGGGAGCTAATCCAAACCAGTTCATAATGTATAGCTAATATAACCCGGAAACCAGTAATTTATTTATATCTCATATGGAAATCCAAATTTGCAGGAGTATTAAAAGACAACAAGAGACATTTGAAATTTATTATAATTAACATTTATTGATGATATTATTCCAAGAGAACCATTGCATCTCCTAAAACAAACAGTAACAATGCAAACTGAAGTATGAGTAAATTATTTAAATTGCCGTATACATGTGCCTTCCAAGCACGTTTTGGCAAACAGAGAGGCGAACAGTCGTCATACCTATGACGTCACAATTTGGTTGTCTCGAACTACTGATAACTCGAACATTTTTATCAGGTCCCGTGAAGTTCGAGATAACGAGAGTCGACTGTATTTCAAAATGCCGTCTGCTGAAATTTTTACCCAGCATGCACAGTAATAAGCACATCTTAACTTCAAAGGTGAAAGGGGCCTAAATACATATGTAGACAGCTAGTTTTGACCTAGATCGTATCCAAATCAACCTCTATATTGTTCAGACTTCCTATCCCTTATAAGTGAACAGTATTGACGCTGATGATGAACACACTGTTGATGAACACAGGTTGCTGTGGTCACAAATGTTATTAGTTGGTTTCATAGAATTTGGAAGAGTGATGTACTTATGAATGTTACCTTAAAGATATTATAGCAGATAAAGAGTGCCTATATAGTAACCACAACTCAGAACTTAATAAATGTTTGAAAATAAATAAATAAAAATAGATAATAATGTTCATTATGAATTCATAAACTAAATTTAATTAAATCATAGCTCTTGATAAGATGCTTTTTTCAGTCCAAAAGTATTGAAATTTTTCTTATTTCTCCATGTAAACATATGTTGTGGGTACTCATTAGTGAGTACCCAGAACATTTGTGTTCATGGAGAAATAAGAAAAATATTTACCTGATATCCACTCTTATCTAGACCTAAGTAAATGCATAAATTGATATATTGCTTCTTGTAGCTGTATTTTTTTAAATACAACAGGTAATCTATAAATATGTAAGGCCTGTGTAATTATGGTAGACCAGGTGAGCCAGTGTGTCACACCTACACTATGTGATAATTCACACCTTCCCAAGATCTTTTCAAACACTGTCTCAGTCTAAATACAACCACTTTGATATGTTAATTCACACCTTTCTTAGATCCTTTCAAACATTGTCTCAAGCCCAACACAGTAATTGGTGACAATAATTTAACTAAGAAAGTAGGCAAAAGTAACAGCTGGCACATTGTATTCCTGCTTAAAACATAAAATTTTGCCTTTTTTGTCATTTTGTATGCAAAGAGTGTTAGTATTGTTTAGTATCCAAGATGAAGTTTCCTCTGTATTTTGGAAGAAGACAGAAATATGAAGTACAGACAAGGCATGGAATTAGACATAGATTTTCACAAGTTAGTTTTTGACATTTTGCTTTATATGAATCATTGAAAATAGTGCCATCAATGCCATTGTAGCAATGGTGTTGCATTATGATGATGCTGTTAGTTATGAGTCTGTTTTGTAAGTATACCGGCTGAAGTCTCTTTATCAGATGGTTCATTATAAAACTGCTCGAAAAAATAGATTGTGGGTACTTGTTAGGACTGCCACGCTGAGGTGGTTTTAACGAGTACACACAATATATGTTTTGAGCAGAAATATGAAAAATATCAGTTTTTTATCTGAAAATTTTCAGTATTTGGAGGTGAAATTTTCTATATATTTGAATAGGCATGTTTTCGTAATGTTCAGAACCTATGAGGACAGTGAAGGCCCATACCAGCCTGCGCATCTGCATAATCTGATCTGGACCTTCTCTGTCCACTTACAGAATCATTGAATACTGTAGAATATATCAATGTTTAACAAAGGTCCTTATCAGGTTGAGCAGCTTTGCTGACTGGTCCAAATCTTTACTGTTCCCAAATGTCCCAAAGATGCTTTTTTCCTTGGCGCGGCCCATAAAGACTTCCTTGTTAAAAAGTAAGATCTAGATGGGTTCATCTGGGCAAGATGATTGTAATGAATCTAATATAATAAGCCCACGATAGGCTTTCATGAGAGATTGAAAAAATGAATTAACCCTTAAAATGCGAAGAAAACCTGCATCTGAAAATGTTGTTTGTCTATATCATCTGCTGAATATTTTTGCAAACTTTTCAAACCTATTTTTGCATACAGGCAAACAGTGTGGAGCCTGATCAGACTGCTCCTAGAGGAGCAGTCTGATCAGGGTCCACACTGTTTGCAAAAATGACTTTTAAAATCACAAACAGATGACAAAACAGACGACAGTTGTTGTGATTGGCAGTTTAAGGGTTAAAAAGAAAATTCCTTTTCCCTGTAAACAGTGGCTTAATTTTGAGCCATATGTCTACCATTTATACCCTAAATATTAGTTCTAAAATTTGAACCTGTCCATTTAAACTGCTTAATGAGGTGACTATAATGTTGTGACGGAATGGCAAACAGTATAAACCCTGATCAAATCACTCCACTGGGAACAGTTTGATCTGGGTCTACATTGTTTGCTCGGGCCCTATCTTTCTGAATATTTAGGGTGTATGTGGTATATCATTTGATAGAGAACTAACACTTACCAGGCTATGGGCAAATTCAGCAGACAATAACCTGTTAGTTTTCTTATTTTCCTAGAAAATAGGATCGGACACTTCATGCAGATTGTCTCCTTAGGAGACAGTTTGCATGAAGTGTCTTATCCTATTTGCTAGGAAAAATTAGAAAAAAAATATTTCCAAATGTCTTCTGAAATTTTTACCCAGCATGCAAAGCACTAATAGAAAAAATCTTGATGGATGATGATGGTCATTTTAAACATTTGACATTTTTATGCACTGAGAGACTGATTTATTATGTGGTGAGAATGACAGCAATGTAAAAGGCTCTTCAGTGATGTTATTGCTCCACAAATTCTCCTAATCTGACCACTTAAGTGGCACACTAGAGTGGGATAAGTGCTGTCCAGTATATCTGGTTTAGTGGCTCAAGTGGTGGTTCATATATATATATATCCAGATAAGTTTATTTTCAACCAAATAGTTCTGATATTTTTCTTATTTCTCCATGAAAAGGTATGTTGTGGAGGGTGTAGTATAAAGGTGAGAAGAGCCTTGTGAGGCGCTTCTCACCAGTACCCATAACATATGTTTTCATGGAGAAATAAGAAAAATATTTGACTGATTCACCCTCTTATTTAGAGGTATGAATTATATGGATAATATGAGGTCCAGTGTAAGGAAAAAAAACAACAATTTCCAACAGTGAAAACCGAGAAGACTCGGGCCATACTGTTTGTAAGTATGGTTTGGCAGAATCTTCACTTTTTCATTAAAACAGGTTCTGGTCCTTCCAGAATTTATACAGTGAACATCAAAGACCCTGGCCAGTCTGTTCCAATGTGCAGCAGGTGAGGTTTTCTGCTTTTCATACATGAAAATATTGGTTTTCCCACATAGCAAGTTTGTAAACAGAATAGTTTTGTACATTTTGGCTCTTCTTTATGAAAAACATATGCAAAAACTTTTAACCTATGGTTGAAGGAATGTCTCAACTTTCCAGTGATGGTGATGCACTTGGTTCTGACTGGCCAGATTTTAATAGAACAGAACAGAACAAAACTTTATTAATCTAACTACTTCTCAGGCCACACACAGGAGGCGTAAGAGAAGGAAGAAACATTAACGAAAGCACTGAGGGTACTGATGGGGTTGGGGGGGTGGTGGGGGGGGGGGGGGTGGGAGGTGAGTGAGGGGAAGAGGGCAGGGGGCAAACAGGATTATCATGCATGTTATAATATTGAGGCTATACTGGATTTGCCTTGTCCTTCCATCATTCCTTTTGTCATTCCTTCTGTCCATCATTCCTTCCTTCCGCCCAGTTATCAGATAAATTTTGTTATAGCCCTGCTTTGAAAAATGGGGCTATACTGGATTTTCCTTGTCCTTCCGTCATTCCTTCTGTCCATCATTCCTTCCTTCTGTCCAGTTATCAGATAAAATTTCATTACACTTTTCTCAAGAACTGTAAGGGTTACAGTGTTGAAACTTGGTACACACATACCAAGTGGGTTGATGTATTGTGTATACCAGAATCAGGGGCAAGGGCCCATAACTCTTGGAGTTACATCCCTTGATAGGTTTTACAATTTACCATCAATGAAAATTTTTCGTTACAGATGTCTCAGGAACTTTGAAAGTTGTGAAATTGAAACTTGGTACACACTTAGACAATGGGCTGATGTATTGTGTATACTGGAATTGGGCAAGGGCCCATAACTCTTGGAGTTACATCCTTTGATAGGTTTTACAATTTACCTTTAATAAAATATTTTTGTTTCAGATTTCTCAGGAATTATGAAAGCTGTAAAGTTGAAACTTGGTACACACATGTACAATGGGCTGATGTATCTTGTATACCAGAATCAGGGCCAAGAGTTTATAACTTGGAGTTACATCCCTTAATAGGTTTAACAATTTATCATTAATGAAAAATTTTCGTCACTATTTTCTCAAGAACTGTAAGGGTTATAAAGTTGAAACCTGGTACACACATGGGCAGTGAGTTGATGTTTTGTGTATACCGGAATCAGGGCCAAGAGCCCATAACTCTTGGAGTTAAATCCCATGATATGTTTTACAATTTGTCATAAATGAAAAATTGATAGGTTTTACAACTTACCATCTATGAAAAAATTTCGTTATAGTTTTCTCAGGAACTAAAAAAGCTGTAAAGTTGAAACTTGGTATATCCATGGACAGTAGGCTAATGTATCTTGTGTATGAGAATTAGGGCCAAGGGCCTAGAACTCTTAAGAGTTACTCTCCTTGATAGGTTTTACAATTTTACCATTTTTTTTCTCAAGAACTGTAAGGGTTAAAAAGTTAAAACTTGGTACACACATGGGCAGTGGGCTGATGTATTTTGTATACCAGAATCAGGGCCAAGAGCCCATAACTCTTGGATTTAAATCCTTTGAAAGATTTTTGCAATTTGCCATAAATGAATAATTTTCATTACAGATTTCTCAGGAACTATGAAAGCTTTAAAGTTGAAACTTGGTACACACATGGACAGTGGGCTTTTGTAGTGTGTATACCAGAATTAGGGCTAAGGGCTTGTAACTCTTGGAGTTACATCCCTTGATAGGTTTTACAAATTACAAAAACACATTTTCAAAAGGGGACAAAAATAACTGCCACAGAGTTTTCTCCCCTGAAGGTGTATCAGTTCTCCTTAATACTTTCGGGGGTGGTCGGGTGTGGCAAAGTTTAATCCAGATGAGACAGCTTATAACAAGCTGTCTCATCAGGATCTACACTATTTGATATTCTGTCCTTCATTTTTGACTGATATTCCTATTTTAATAACATGTCGAAATTCAGTGACAGAAGACTCCATTGCAGAAACTGAGGGATGAAAATGTTAATATGGTCTAAGGTTTGTATGGTGTACGGCATAAAATATGGGCAGGTTTTCCCTGACAGTGCTCAAAAAGAGGAAGGAAGAATAATTAACAAAAGTTTTCAGAGTGGAAATATCAGCAGCTTCTTCTTTTCATAAGTTAATTACCCTTGTAATTACTACTTGTAAGAGATAATGATCCATATGTACAACACAATACACAAAACACTAGAAATAACAGAGAATTGCAGGTTGTATTTCTTTTGTTTTTTAGCTCACCTGAGCAAAAGCTCAGGGTGAGCTATTATGAACACCCTCTGTCCGTCGTCCGTCGACATTCGTCGTCTGTCGTTCGTCGTCAACAATTAGTTTGTTAACACTCTAGAGGTCGCAGTTTTGACCCAATCTTGATTAAACTTGCCCAGATGTTTGCTAGGTCAAGTTTGATACTGGGTCTTTTGGGGTCAAAAACTAGGTCATCAGGTCAAGTCAAAGGAAAAACTTGTTAACACTCTAGAGGTCACATTTTTGAAGCAATCATCATGAATATTGCTCAAACTGTGCCTTGATGATTTCTAGGACAGGTTCAAAACTGGATCACTTGGGGTCAAAAACTAGGTCACCAGGCCAAATCAAAAGAAAACCTTGTTCAGACTCAAGCGGTCACATTTTTGAAGCAATCATCATGAATCTTGCTCAAAATGTTTGTCTTGATGAGTTCTAGGTCAAGTTCAAAAGTGGGTCACTTGAGGTCAAAAACTAGGTCGCCAGGCCAAATCAGCAGAAAACCTTGTTAACACTCAAGGGGGCACATTTTTGAAGCAATCATCATGAATTTTGCTCAAAATGTTTGTCTTGATGATTTCTAGGTCAAGTTTGAAACTGGGTCACATGGGGTCAAAAACTAGGTCACCAGGCGAAATCAGCGGAAAACCTTGTTAACACTCTAGTGGTCACATTTATGAGGCAATCATCATGAATCTTGCTCAAATTGTTTGTCTTGATGATTTCTAGGGCAAATTTGAAACTGGGTCACTTGGGATCAAAAACTAGATCACCAGGCCAAATCAAAGGAAAACCTTGTTAACACTCTAGCGGTCACATTTTTGAAGCAATCATCATGTCTTGATGAGTTCAAGTTTGAATCTGGGTCACTTGTGGTCAAAAACTAGGTCACCAGGCCAAATCAGCAGCAAACCTTGTTAACACTCTAGCAATCACATTTTTGAAGCAATCATCATGAATTATGCTCAGAAAGTTTGTCTTGATGATTTCTAGGTCCAGTTCGAAACTGGGTCATGTGGGGTCAAAAACTAGGTCCCATGGCCACATCAGTGTAAAATCTTTTAACACTCTAACCGTCACAATTATGAAGCAGTCATCGTGAATCTTGCTCAAAATATTTGTCTTGATGATTTCTAGGTCAAGTTTGAAACTGGGTCACTTGGAGTCAAAAAGTAAGTAACCAGGCCAAATCAAAGGAAGATCTTGTTAACACTCAAGCGGTCACATTTTTGAAGCAATCATCATGAATCTTGCCCAAAATGTTTGTCTTGATGATTTCTAAGTCAAGTTTGAAACTAGGTCCTGTGGGGTGAAAAACTAGGTCACCAGGCCAAATCAAAGGAAAACCTTGTTAACACTCCAGAGGTCACATTTTTTAAATAATCATCATAAATATTGCTCAAAATGTTCGTCTTTATGATTTCTAGGTCTAGATTAAAACTGGGTCACTTGATTTCAGAAACTAGGTCACCAGGCCAAATCAAAGGAAAACCTTGTTAACACTCCAGAGGTCACATTTTTTAAATAATCATCATAAATATTGCTCAAAATATTTGTCTTTATGATTTCTAAGTCATGTTTGAAACTGTGTCACGTGGGGTCAAAAACTAGGTCACCAGGCCAAATCAAAGGAAAACTTTGTTAACACTCCAGAGGTCACATTTTTTAAATAATCATCATAAATTTTGCTCAGAATGTTTGTCTTGATGATTTCTAGGTCTAGTTTAAAACTGAGTCACTTGATATCAGAAACTAGGTCACCAGGCCAAATCAAAGGAAAACCTTGTTGATGCTCTAGAGGTCATATTTTTGAAGTAATCATCAAGAGTCTTGCTCAAAATGTTTGTCTTGATGATTTCTAGGTGACTTATATTTCACTTTGTAGTGACTTTCTTATGTTTTTCTGTTCAGGTCAGTGTCTCAGTAATTATTGGTCCTACAGAGTGATATTTGGTACTTGTGAAGTGTTTGTATTTTGTGTGCAACTGTTGCTCCTACAGCCAGTGATACTTAGTACATGCATACATCTTAGCATGGCCTCTTGGGTGCAGTCATCCATATTTGACCTTGACCTCTATGTCACAGTCCATTAGACATGCTACATAGTCTTGTTAATATAATCATTTTGAATTTTGATCAGAATGTTTGCCTTGATCAGTTCTATGTCAGGTTCTCATAGTGCTATGATACTCAGGTGAGTGCTACAGGGCCATCATGGCCCTCTTGTTATTATTTCTTTATAATCTCAGTTTTGGAAATTGTAAATTCATGTAATCAAGCCATTTCCTTTGCTTTTTTCAATATAAAAAATGTACTTCTAAAATGTTACATGAAACTGCTTGCTGATATATTTAAGTCTGAAAACAGGTTTTCTGCAATAGATAGTTCTGCTTTGTACTTGCATATAAAACTTGCCCAACCAACAGAAAAATACTTTTTTTTTTTCAGTGTCCCAGAACCTAGCATTTCTGTTGCACATTGTTGTTAAAGCGCCAATCACACTGCAGCAGACGATTCTTTTAAATTTCTTATTTTTCATAGAAAATAAGTTGACATTTCATGTGAACTGTCTGCCTAGCAGACAGTTCCCATGAAATGTCAGGACTTATTTTCTGTGAAAAATAAAAAAAAAAGACTATTTTCTGCTACTGCTTGGTAATACTAACAGCCTCTGTACGCCAAGAATGCATTCACTGCACTACAATGTGTATGGATATGACACTCTAGCCACTATGCATCCAGGGCCCAGTTGTTCAAAGTATTGTTTGTTTAATGTGCTCGTTAGTGGTCAAAATGTTAACTGTTCTAGTAAGTACAGTATCAGATTCACACGTATTTTTGCTGAAAAAATGTGAGTAAAAAGCTACTCACATTTTTTCAGCAAAAATATTAGCATATATGCCATATTTAATGATCAAAGTTCCAACGATAAGTTAACTAATAACATCATTAGTTTTGAACAACTGGGCTCAGGTGAATAACTATACAGATATGCAGGTTGATCTGAGCCTTTGCTGTTTGCATATGGCATAAGAGCCTTTTTCACACACTGCACCATATGTAATAATAAAAAAAAAAGTAAAGAAAAATGCAAGCTTATATGTTCAGGTTTAAAGAACTGTTCGTGGTAATCTGAGGCATTTACATTACAGTGAATCTAAAGCTCAGCATGCTGGAATATTTTAGCAGATGATATTTGATTTTTTTTTCCTTATTTTTGCCAGAAAATAGGCTTTGACATTTCATGCAAATTATCTCCCTTTAGGAGACAATTTGCATAAAATGTCAAAGGGAGACTGGCATGAATTGCCAATGCCTGTTTTCTGGAAAACATATCAATTTGTCCTCTGCTGAATTGGCCCTAGACTGGCTCCATTCATTTCTGCACTTATCTTTTTGTCATTTTTCTCAGACATTTTTCTGTAGCATTGTTTGTCTCTTTATCTTTAATCCCAGTCCACTGTGTTTTGCGGTGTTTTAGCTTTTTAACTCTTTCCCTACGACTGCCGCATAAATGCGTCATGAAGATAGCCGGTAGTATCCTTAGTCACGCATATAAGCGTCGGTATTGGTCTTTAGCCGAACCTTACTGACGCATATAGGCGCTTCATTTATTGACCGTCAATATCGCAGAGACGCATCAATGCGCAATGTTAGAGGTTGTTTGATTGGCTTTGAAATAGGGATTTTCCGAAATTCTTATAAAATGAACCAATGAAATTTTAGTTTACGGAAGGCTAGAAAATGTCTGTGTTCGGATTTACTGCAGATTAATGGCGTAGAATAACATAAACAATGCTGATAATTGGGTAAGTTTTTAGCGTTTCTGACCTCTGTAGTTAGAGTTCGTAGTAGTAAAACAAAGAAATGGCGGAGAGTGATGTTGAAAGCGATTTCGAAGGCTTCGATTCGGAAGACATCGAAAATGCCGATGTCAGAAGCATTGGAAGTGACATTTCAGTGTCAAGTGTATCTTCCAACGAGAGTGACAGTGATGAGGAAGACCGCCAGAACATTCAGTGGTCGAGAATTCTGAGGCCTCCAGAAGTAGAGGAGTTTACAGAAGATACTGGGGCTTCTTTTGTTCTGGATGGAAACTGCACAGAGCTGGATTTCTTTTTGAAGTTTCTACCCTTGACATTTATAGACCGCATTGTGCAGGAAACAAATGCATATGCAGCCAGATGCATCCAGGAAAAAGCTGACAGTCTGTGGTATGACACCAACAGATCAGAAATGATGGCATATTTTGGGCTGATGGTTGTTATGTCCATCATTTCAGTTCCAAGCTATACATTAGCTTGGAAGTCTGTCTGGCCTTTTGCCATACCTGGCATCGCAGAAGTAATGACAAGGACCCGGTTTGAGAAGCTCTCAAAATATTTCCACTGCAATGACACCTCAGCAAACCCACCCAGAAGACAGCCAGGTCATGACCGCCTTTGCCATGTTCGACCGGTTATAGATGTCCTGTCACAGACATGCCTCAACAACTATAATCCTCCTCGTGAACAAACTGTTGATGAAGGGATGATTGCATATAAAGGAAGGCTTTCTTTCAAGCAGTACCTCCCAGCCAAACCGACCAAGTTTGGGATCAAGGTCTGGGAACGAGCAAGTCCTAAAAATGGGTATGTTCATGAGTTCCAGATTTACACCGGTTCCAAAGATGGGAGGAAACCTGAACAGGGATTAGGTGCAAGAGTGGTTAAAGACCTTACCGACAAATTAAAGGGAAAAAAACATCATATCTACATGGACAATTTTTTTTCTAGTCCAGAACTTTTTGATGATCTTCAGAAGGACAAAAATTACTGCACAGGGACAGCGAGACTTAACCGGCGAGGAATGCCAGAGGCCTTGAAAACAGCCAGGCTAAAAAACAGAGGGGACATGCAGGTCATGCAGAGAGGAAACTTGACGGCTTATGCATGGAAAGACAAAAAGATTGTTACATATCTTTCTACCATTGCAGATCCTTTGCAAAACAAAGTCGTGAGGCGCAAACAGAAAGATGGCAGCGTGAAGGAGGTTCCCTGTCCTATGGTTGGAGAATCCTACAACAAGTTTATGTTTGGCGTAGACATTGCAGACCAAAAGCGTATGCAGTATTCTACATGTTGCAAGGCACTGAAATGGTGGAAGTATATATTTTGGTTTTGTTTTGATTTGGCTGTTGTTAACGGATTTATCTGTATGAAAGAGTCTCCCAATCATGTCAAACACACTCGTTCTGGAAAAGAGGTTGCCCGAACTCAGCTGGAGTTCCGCATGAATCTTGGACAAAAATTAATTGGGACTTTCAGGGGCTCGCGCAAACGGAAAATACCGCCAACGACAGACAACTGTGGAAATGCTCACTGGCCATCAAAATTCCCCAAGCGTGGTAGATGCAAGCTTTGTGCACAGGAAACGAGACGTCACGAGGTGTACCTTGGATGTACCCAGTGCAGTGTACATTTATGTGTAGACCATAACTGTTTTTTCCGTTATCATCAGCAAATGTAAACACTGAGATCCATGTCTGTAAATAGTGTAAATACTGGTAACTGACAATGATTGTTGTAAAAAAAAGTTGTTATTTTGAGGTGTATATAGTGCTTATGAAAAATATCAAGGTTCTGCTACATTTGGGAGGATTTCAAAGGAATTAAATGACAATAAAGACTTGGTAAGTCAAATAATTATTTATTTAATTACATCTTAAGACAACAAAACAAAAAACAAATAAATTGAATAAATCAAACAACTCAACAAAACAAGCAAAACAAATGAACATAACAGTTGGAAACACTTCTGCTGTCTGCTGATTGCTCTGGTATTCTACCTGTAAACTAGCATCAGTAATCTGCTTGCTGCACTGCTGTGGTAGTGACTCATAACAGCAGTTCTAGTAGGGAAAGAGTTAAACTAAGGGACATAACTGATTAGAAAAAATTAAGCTACACTAGATTGTACACCTTCAAAAAAATAGTCTGAAGACCCGACTAAATTGGCCCATGGAGTAGTGAACTCAAAGGATAACTGAATTATTAGATAGTCTGAAATACTCTTGTAATGTCAGAAGCTAAATGAGCATGAAGTATTCCTTTTTTCACAATGTGTTTTATGATCTTAAACTTGTTGGTATTTATGTCAACACTTATCAGATTTTCTCAGGTTTTACAAAGATACATTGACACTATCGCCAGATCAAAAGTTGTAACTTTTACAAGATGAAAATTTCAAGGTTCACATCTTTTCTGTAGGTTCACCGTTACATGGTTGTTATTTTCATCTAGATATTGAGCAATATTTACAAGGTATTTACTATTATTTGTAAGTACAGATTTATCTGTTCATCTGTCAATGTTCCAGATAAGTTGTTAGAGATGAAAAGAGGCCTTGTCTTATTTTCTCCTTCTGTGTGCTTTAGGGTCCCTTCACACTGACATGCTGGGTAAAAGAAAGTCTGCAGACATCATTTTGAAATATTTTTCTTATTCTTTCCAAGAAATTATTGGGTTTGATATTTCATACAAATTGTCTCGGGAGACAATTTGCATAAACTGTCAAACTCATATGTTCTGGGTGAAAAGTGGGATAGTTATCATCAATTTGTTGGCTACTGAATTTGCCAAGAAAGTGCAATGAAAGATTATTTTAAATTCTAAGTGAATCTGGGACATTTTTTCATGGGGTATACTGGTTTTGAGGAGAAAGGTTCATCTGAAGAATTTGATTTTTCTGTCTATTTGGAGCCCTGCATAGTGGGTAAAAAGATGGTTATCCCAGGAAAAAATGGAGTGAAAAAGAGATCAAAATCTCTACAGTACATGCATTGATGAGAAAAACCTCTTGTCTGACACCGTTTTTTTTTATTCTTAGTGCGTACAAAGAAGACACTGTTCTGATTAACTCAAAAACTAATATTTGAAATAAAATAGATAGAAATCCATTTAAGCAGACAATTACTGCTTGTGCACACTTCATAAGAACTGTTTAACCTCTTAACCTTTAACACTCCCAAAGGACAAATTGATTTTCCCAGCAAAATGGTTTGATGTTTCATGTGGATTATCTAAAGATGCAGTTTGCAGGAAATGTCAATCCACATTGTGGGAAAATAAGAAAACATTTAAACAGTGTTGTGTGTTGAAATTTTTAACGCTCAATGCAACTTAGCAAATTTCTCCAAATGACAAATTGATGATATTTTCCAATTTTTCCCAGACAACAGAGTTTAAACATTCATGCATATTCCTACATTTGTCCAAGTCTGTTCATTGGTTTCCTTTTTATGTCCCGCCACAAAAAGTGGCGAGGGTATTATGTTATACCGTCCGAAATTTTGAGTTTCTGTCGGTCTGTCTGTCCATCGGTCAGCGCTTCCATCATTCGTGTCCGCTCCATAATTGATACCGTCAGAGATTTTTTCACCAAACTTCACACAAATGTATAGCACCATGAGACAAGATGCAGAACACATAAACCATAACTCTGGTTTGCCTATTTTTGGAGTTTTGCCCTTTGAACATTGAACATAGCCATTTCTACCATGTATTCGTGTCCACTCTGTAAGTTGAAAACTGTTCCAGATATTTTCAGGAAACTTCACACAAATATAAAGCACCATGAGCGACACACAAAACACATGAACTGTAACTCTGGTTTGCCTACTTTTTGAGTTATTGCCCTTTGATGGTTGAACATACCCATTTGTACTATGTACTCGTGTCCACTCTGTAAGTTGAAAACCATTCAAGATATTTTGATGCAACTTCTCACAAATGTATAGCACCATGAGCCCGGACCATGAAACAACATACAGAACACAAAATACGTAACTCAGGTTACCCTGCTTTTGGAGTTGCGGCCCGTTGAACACAGTAGATATTGAAAATAGCCATTTCTACTATGTACTTGTGTCTGCTCTGTAAGTTGAAAACCGTTCCAGATATTTTGATGAAACTTCACACAGATGTAAAGCATCATGAGACAAGGTGCAGAGCACAAGAATGGTAACTCTGGTTTACCTACTTTTGGAATAATGCCCTTTGAACTTTTGAAAATAGTGATTTCTGTAATGTATTTGTGTCCCTCTGTAACTTCAAAACTGTTTGAGATATTTTCTTGAAACTTTATGCAAATGTATATTACCATGATACAATTTGCAAAACTTAAGAGCCATAGACTTACCTGCTTTTGGAATTACCGCGCTTTAAACATTGTCAGTAGTGATCCAAGTTATATAATTTGTGCCCGTAAATTCTATAACTTGAAAATCATTTCAGAGATTTTCTTGAAGCCTTGCAAAAATGTAAAGGGACATAACATATAGAACATATTTTATTTTTGACAGAGTTATGGCACTTGCTTGATGTAAGTGCAGTGGCGGGGCATGGTGCAGTACTAGTGCTTGCAGTGCTTTTATTTATAATTATTAAAAATAATAATATAAACAAAATCAATTCCTATATCTATATGTTGGCCTCAGTGACTTAGTTGGATGTGCCTCCGACTGGTGATCAGGAGGTTGCTGGTTAGAACCCCTCCGGGTCCGGCAACATTCTTTCATGGAGATTGATCATGAAATATTTTTTATGGTCATTCTCTTCCTTCCACTGATTTAAGAAGGGCAGTTGTCAATTTCTGGTGCAAAATATTGGTTAACGGCTTAGAGGACTATCCTGCCCAGTAAAAGTGTGGTTAGGTAAATTGACTGTGTTTGACATGACCCCATTAGGTTGACTGGGCTGTAAAACCTCAACACAAATGTCTATAAGTCATGTTACTGAAATGAACATTTAGAGATGAAAACTTAATGGGGCTGTTACAATATTTTGCCCTTAAAGAGACATCTCTAATAACAAGGAGGGCAAAAACAAATGTAGGGACTTGGACAAGTCTAGCATTTTCCCTAAGGAGACAGCCAAAAGTATATTTCATCGCAGCTTAATTATATGTGCATGCATCATATTTACCAAATGTATTTAGACAGATAGGCCTGAGCAGGCAGTGTAGACCCAGATGAGATGCCGCAGAATGCGGCATCTCATCTGGGTCTACACTGCCTGCTCAGGCCTATCTGTCTAAATACATTTGGCATTCTGCAGCATCTCATCAGGGTCTACACTGTTTGCCACTCATCCAGCAATTTTTAGACACAACATAGGGTAGTGAATTGTACTTGTTCATATTTTAGAACAAGTATGTAAAGAGTTGAGGTGTCCAAAAACTTATGGTAAAATACGGTCTTTTAAAATGTTTACTTTTATGAAATATTTGTATAGAAGTGTCTGAATGGTAAGTCCTGTACGACAGTTAGGTGCCCTAAAAGTTAAAAGAGTAATTACCATATTTACTCTAAGTATTCAGACACCTCAACTAATCTTACTTTACTGTTCTTAAATTTGAACAAGTACAATTTACTACCTGATGTTTTGTCTAAAAATTGCTGGATGAGTGGCAAATTCTGTAGATCCTGATGAGATGCAGTGTTCTGCAGCGTCTTATCTGGGTCGACACTGTTTGCTCAGGTCTGTCTGTCCGAATACATAGGGTAAATAAGTTAAGTCCTGTAAGACAATTAGGTGTCATAATAGTTAAGAGTAATTACAGTGACATAAATCCTTGTCGGACTTGGCAGGCTGGACCAGATCTACATTGCTTTATGGAATGTTGGTTGTTTTTTTTTTTGTACTGTATGGCTGTCGAGTAAACATACCAATGTCTAAATAATGCCATTTCGACATCGCTTTGACATCATGCTGCAACATCGTGGCATTGCATCAATGTCGAAACAAAATTATATAGATGTTGTGTGTTTGCTGGGTAAAATACACCACTGTCTTTGGTGGTGGTGGGCAGTAAACCTGGCTACACCTATAGGTGGGTATGTGGCACACCTGTACAAGTCACCTGTATTGATACCTCAACTCTGTCATTATCTGAAGGTTAAGCTTCAAATCACCCATTATTGCTCGGGTAATAACGGAGGTCTCGCATCACATATCATCGCGTCTCCTCACCTACGACTCATTTTGATGATAGTATTACTATGTAAGTGCACATTATATGCAAGTTTTGATAACTGAAGTAATTTGTGTGGCAATTTGTTCAGCTTTAATGATAACTGCATTTTATTACAACATTATCATTTCAGTAAGAATGTAAAACAATTTGGACAAATAGTTATGGCATGCAAAAATGGACTTTCATGTGCACATACAAACAGTAAAGGACATTCTATAACAACAATTTTAAGACACATTGTCAAGTAGTGAAATAGATCAGTATGTGCAGGAGTTAACACTTGTCCTGCTGAATATACCCTGCCTTTGCAAACAATGTAGATCCAGATTAGTTGGCTGCTTCAGGATTAAGCAATCTGATTGGCTGTCAGTTAGAAATGGATGTGGCATCTTAATTGATTCAGCAGTACAAGGATTAAGATGCCAGATTATCTAGGGTTGATGCTGTATATGGTATGGTCCATTTTTGCATAATAGGGCTGATGTTTGACTCAGATGTGATAGGCAAACTGGACTTTTTCCATGGTTTGGATAATAGATTAAAGAGCTTGATTTATGCCTTGTCAAACACAGGTATTTTTAATGGATTTAATTAAATTCAAAATATTTTGGAGTTTGGTGTAATGAAACATTCGAAAGCATTGTGTTGGTTATATTATTATCTATTTTTAAGGAATAAGAGATATTTTTAAAAACTTCATAATGCAGGAGAATTATTTTTCAAAAAACTTTTTTTAACCCTATGGCAAAAATAAATGGCTAAATAAAAGCATTTTGTTGTAATTGAATTAAAAATCAATTTACATGATAGAGGAATTCAAAATGATTCTGTTATGTCCACAGTCTGCATCCATACTTGCATGGTTTAAATTTTCAAATGATTCAATATAATTTCAATATTTTATTGATTAAGGGAAAACCTTCAGGTATTGATTATTATTAACCTTTACCACTCTCTGGGCATATTCAGCAGATGACAAGTTGATAATACTTTTTTCTTATTTTTTTTTGCAGAAAATAGGCTTTGACATTTCATGCAAATTGTCTCCTTGAGACAAGTTGCATGAAATGTGAAAGCCCATTTTCTACAAAAATTATAAATATTACAAAATGTTGTCTGCTGAAATTTTTACCCAGCATGATTTGCATTAAAAGGAAAGTGATTGTTTCAGAGTCCGCTATTATATAATGTATTACCTGAACAAGACACCCAGCGGGTTAATGAAGATTTTCAATTCTGATAGTAGCACCAGGTTTTAATCAAACATCTGGTACTTGTATTGATCTCTACACTTTGTGTGAATCTTGTCACCGCAATATAATAATTACATCTGGTTCTTGTCTACCAGACAGTTTCCATGGCAATACCTGGGACAGTTCAGGCGGAAAGGATTAAAAGTTTTCTTAGACAGGTGAGAATTCATATGTGTGTTTGATATTTTTCTGAAAGTACCGTAGTTCTTGGGCTTGTTTTAAGTCTTAGCAAGCTGGGTAAAATTTTCAGGAGATAATGATTTAAATTTTTTCTTAATTTTCTCAGAAAACAGGGTTTCACATTTCATGCAAAATGCACATAATTTGTATGAAATATCAGACTACATTTTCTTGGAATAGATTAACCCTTAAAGCGCCAAGAAAATCTGCATCTGAAAATGTCATCTGCTTATGCCGTCTGCAGCATCTTCTTGCAAACTTTTCAAACTTACATTTTGCATATAGGCAAACAGTGTGGACCCAGATCAGACTGCTCCTAAAGGAGCAGTCTGATCTGGGTCCACACTATTTGCAACAATGACTTTTAAAGTAACCGGCAGAAGACAAAGCAGACGACAATTGTTGTGATTTGCACTTTAAGGGTTAACAAATTGTCATAACTGTACATCCAGGGGTCACAAGTTTGAATTTTCTGCTCAGCCACATATCTTTCCTGTAGATTGATTATGATATGAATTCTCCCATTTCCACTGATTCAAGAAGGACACTAGGCAGTTGTCAGTTACTAGTCATCACGAAAACACGCCTATGTAGTTTTGACCCCCTTAAACCCCACTTTTATACGGTGAAACTGGAGTTTACAGGGTACACATTAATTTTCTTATTTCTGCTCAAAAGCGTAAATTGTGGGTACTTGTTAGAACCGCCTCGCTGAGGCGGTTCTAAGAAGTACCCACAATCTATGTTTTGAGCAGAAATTTGAAAACTACCAGAATTTCTCATCTGAAAGTTTTCATTTTTTGGTGGTAAAATTCTCAATATATTTTAATAGGCATGTTTTCGTAATGTAAAGAACTGGTTCTAAGCCTGCCTAGGAAGGACTAAGCCTGGTCAGGAAAAGTGTAAGTACCGGGTAGGTTACCTGACTGGCTCGGCAGTTTAATTCCATGTAGATCTGGAAATTACAATCCTGCAAGTCTTCTTGGTCTGGTAAAGATCTGGCCATTCATCTTTACAATATTAAGGAAATTATCTTGAATCTTCAACAAAATTTTACGTACTTTTTATACCCTGCCACACAATAGTGGCGGGGTATTATGGTTTCACATTGGACGTCCATGTGTCCGTGTCTGTCCGTCAGTGTGTACGAGCCGACATTTAGGGGGCAAAAACTTTGGACATTTTGCCACAGAAGTAGTCATTCGTGAGTGCATTATTATGGGATTTATTCCGTAGATTTGACGTTTAAGTGGTAAAAATTTCTCTTATGTGGCTTGCCACTTAAGAGATTTTGCCACTTATGTAGTCATTATGCGAATGCCTAGCCACCTAAATGTCTGTTCGTGAGAATGTCCGTCCGTTTTTCGTTTCCAGATGATAAAAAGAATTTTTAACTGTTCCGAAGTCATTGAAGCAGTTTGACTGTAATTTGGTTCAAATATTGCTTGGGTAAGGGCAGTTGATTTAAAAAGCCAAAGTTATGGGTTTTTTTGCCCAGGCAACAGAAAGCAGCTGAGCCTTAGATTTATAATGGGAAAATGGTTAAATTGCGTTTTCTTTTTAACCAGTGAAGTGATGTGAACTGTATTTGGCAGTTATGATCATTTGATGATTGTCTACCTTGTTTATGTGTTTTATGACCAGTGGCAATTTTGTTTGGTTGCCATAACAAAATTAAAGTAAAGCACCAGCAGGGAAAGAAGACCGTGTTGTGCAATTTAGCAGGGAAAGAAGACCATGTTGAACTTGTCTCTTGTCTGGCCTTGTAAAGAGACAGGACGTTGGAGTGGTAACATGCAACTGAAATACCTCTTCTTCCATTATAGCTTTACTTATTCAATGAAGATGAGAACTTGGCCAATCCCTGCATTCTGGCAAAGATAAATAGATTATAAAAAGAATGACCCTTGAGAGCAATGAACACACACACACACAAAGAAAAAATAGCTGAAGTGTCTAAAATGTACAATATATGATTGAAGCAGCTAAAGCTTTAACCCTTAAAACGCCAAGAAAAACTGCATCTGAAAATGTCGTCTGTTTATGTCGTCTGCTGAATATTCTTGCAGACTTTTCAAACCTATTTTTGCATACAGGCAAACAGTGTGGACCCTGATCAGACTGCTCCTAAAGGAGCAGTCTGATCTGGGTCCACACTGTTTGCAAAAATGACTTTTAAAATCACAAGCAGATGACAAAGCAGAGTACAGTAGTTGTGATTGGCGCTTTAAGGGTTAAGTTGCAATTAAAATTATTCTGTGAGGGTTATCTTCCCCTGTCCCTGTGCTGTATACATGTATAACATCATGTTATTGTTAAATAACTTCTCTTCTGAAACCACTTGGTCAATTTTCACCAAATTTCATGTTGATCCTACAGTTGAAACAAGAGTGAGAGTTTGTTCAAATGGTCATGCTCCTTTGACTGTCACACCCATATATGGTAAAATAATAATAATAAAAATCACACTCTTCTTCATAACTACAAACTGCTCAAAATGATGATCCATTCATTAGTTGCATTGACGTGATTGGAAAAATGTTGCATAACATCTGCAGTGGCTATTTCACTCAGGTGAGCAAGCAGTGGCCCATCGGCCTCTTAGAAAATTGACCATTTATGGTAATGTTTCTATATAATCTACACATTTTTGTATGTACACACAGATTGTTACCTTTCCTGATTTTATATTTGCCTCTGGGCTATAATCTTATAAGAGACCATGGTAAAATGTATTTCTTATCAAATGCTGAAGACCTTACCTGTGTAGGGATATACAAACTGATACTTCTAGAATATACTGATTATCTGGGAATGGAAAACTGTGTAGGTCCTGTTCAAACTGCTTCTTATCTAGAGTTTGGCAGTATTTGCTCACCAAACATAAACCTTTACCTTGGTTACGGTAAATGTCCTAAAATTTCAAACCCTTTATTCCATACTATTTTGGCCTAAATTTTGCTTTTAATGCAGCTGTTTCTTAAAATACTGAGTGGAATGGCAAACAGTGTAGACCCTGATCAGACTGCTCCTACAGGAGCAGTCTGATCTGGGTCTGCACTGTTTGCATATGTCATTTTGTCAGAAACTTTGGTGTACGAATTTTTAGGACATTTACCGTAATTTAGCAGATGACAAATTGGTGATATTTTTCTTATTTTTCCCAGAAAACAGGATTTAACATTTCATGCAAATTGTTTCCAAATGAAGTAGTTTGTCCTAGGTCTACTTTTTTTACACAGACATGTCTATCTGAATGTTTTGGGTGAATATGGGGTTTTAATTTATCCCCACCTGTAGAGAAATTTGTCGTTCTATCTATCCATATCATTATACATGTATATTTAATCATATCCCCCGCCTAAAGGGAGGGGACATAATGTTTTTGGTGTGGATCCCATTTGCGTCAGTGTCATACTTTCTTGTTTGCACAATATCTTGTGAACCAGTGTTTGGATTCTTACCAAAGTTTTATGGATATATAATTGGGACATGACAAGGAACTGGTTAGATTTTGGTGACCTTGCTCTAATTTTTAAGGTCACAGCAGTAGAAAAACCATAAATTCATGGTAGGGGGTACGGAGGGGGAGGGGTACATCTGTTTTCTCTGAAAACACTGTTATTAGTTTACTAAATTATAACTAAAGAACTGTTCATATTTTTGTTCTGAAATTTTATATTTGAATTGACAGTAACCTTTTTCACCAGACTTGTATATACAGGATAATGCTTGATTTAAAAATAAAAAAGAAAAAAAAAAAAACAAGAAAAAAAAATAAATAAATAAACTGGAGTTCTTCTTAACATGGTTTCAGAGAAGGTACAGATAACCTGATTAATTTTTCTGTCTATTCCATAATTATTTCATTGAATTATGCCCCTTATATAACTTGAAACTGCATATAGTTGGAACATATTAATGGTAACATATTTTGCAGTTCAACATGTATTGATCTGTGTTTATATTGATACGATTGAAAAAGGATCATTTTGGCATATGTGAATAGTGAAGGCTCAGATTAGTCTGTCCATTAGCTTAGTTTGATCAGGTCATTCCCCATTTACTTAGAGGATCATGGGCTGTTTTTAACTGCGTTGTCTAACAGTGAAGGCCTCATTAAGAACATAAGTGTTTGCAGGCTGATGTGGGCTGTTACTGTTTATAAAAGCTGAAGACCCTTTTCTACTTGGTACATCTTATTTAACACTTAGAACTCTGGGTAAAATTTTCAGCAGACGACATATTGAAATTATTTTTCTTATTTTTCCCAGACAACAGAATTTGGCATTTCATGCAAATTGTCTCCAATCCAGTGTTTTCTGTAGAAGATAAGAAAAAAATATCACCATTTTGTCATCTGCGGAATAAGCCCAGAGAGTGGTAAAGTTTAATGGCTGAACAAGTAAACAGCCTCCCTTTGATTAAACATGCACAGATTGAAAACCAAACTGAGTTAGCATACTTACCCTAAATATTGAGACACTCCTAACCAGTCTTGTCCAAAATTTTATACAAATGCAGTTTACTACCTAAAGACTGTATAGTCCATAACTCCAGATAAGACACTTTTTTCAACAGAAAAGTTTTGATACTTTCATTACGAAAACACGCCTATTCAAATATATTGAAAATTTAGCCACCAAAAACTGAAAGCTTTCAGATAAAAATTCTGATATTTTTCATATTTCTGCTCAAAACATAGATTGTGGGTACTCGTTAGAACTGCCTGGATGAGGCAGTTCTAACGAGTACCCACAATCTATGTTTTTGAGCAGAAATAAGAAAAAATAATGTATACCCCTGTAAACCCCAGTTTTACCATATAAGAATGGGGTTTAAGGGGGTCAAAATTATATAGGTATGTTTTCGTGATGTATTTATTTCTCCACAAAACATATGTTGTGATACTCATTAGAAGCACCCCATTGAGGGGCTTCAAATGAGTACCAAGAACATATGTTTTCATGGAGAAATAAGAAAAATATGTCAATACCTCCTCTTATCTGAAGCTGTGGTATACCCTGATCAGATATCACAGACATAGGTCTAGATAAAAAGGGGTATCAGGTAAATATATTTCTTATTTCTCCATGAAAACATGTTATGGGTACTCATTAGAAGTGCCTTACTAAGGCGCTTCTAACGAGTACCCACAACATATGTTTTCATGGAGAAATAAGAAAAATATTGATACTTTTGGATTGAAAAAGCATCTTATCAAGAGCTATGACAGATCTGGGTTTACAATGTTTGCTCAGCCCTGTCTGTCTGAATATTTAGGTTAAATATGGTAATGACTGAAAGCCTAAGTGAATCACTGCTGTGTCTGTACAGAAATGTCACAAGGCCTGTTGCCATTGAATTGCACAGCTAAACAGATTTTCACACTATAATGCACAAAACTTTTTTTTTTTTTTTTTCAAGCATCAATGGCATTAAGCTTTCTTTATTCAGTGGTTTAGGACTGAAAATATTACAACCAATAATGGTCCAGTTTGGTCCCCTTTAATTACTTTTTATGTCCCACCTCCTTTTACCATTTGATAACAGACAAGGGGAGTAAATTGAAGGTCTGAGAATATAAATATGCTTATCCTGTATCCTGTATTCCCTGTTTCAGAGATATTGAAGAAATATAGGGGTAGAGAATCTGTGTGGAGCATAAAACATGGTTCCCATTCCCTATTATGCTGTCACTTCAAGGTTCCAGTAAGGATGCTGTTTTGGAGACAATAATAGTCATTGATGTTAACACATTCTATCTGCTATAAACCCAACCAAAAAATTGGCTGAGAGAAACACTTATGTTCCAAGTAATGCTGCGCTTTGAATTATTTGTATTATATTTCCAGACAATCAGTACAATGCTTGAAGGGTACTAGGTTAAGTTTAAGGTGGAAAGGCCACATTTTAGAGACAAGCAGCAGCTCTGTGTGTGCAAGGAAGGTCCATGAAAGCAAACCCACAATGCCAGTCTAACCCATTGTAGACTGAATGAACTCACGTACACTATATATTGGAAGAGTCCAATTTTAATTTTAGGTAGGAGAGGCTATGAGGTTTAGATATTCCTAGAGAAAAGTGGCTGAAGTATTTGCAAACAGAGAAGACCTTGATCAGATGCCGCAGAATGTCTGATCTAGGTCTGCACTGTTTGCCATTTACCCTTTTAGGTGTCTCCCGACAACAATGGGCTAATTCTATTAATTCATAGACTGTTGTGTTTTTTCCCTAGGGAGAAATAATTTAAAAGAATATATTTATTCAGTTGAATGGCATGCAAAAAGGCTTTTGATATATTTTGCCACTGAAGGCTCAGATCAGTCTAAACAAATGTGGAAATTACTTTTACTGAAATGTTGGACAGTAGCATCTGTAATGGCAAAAATCAGACTGAACAGACTTGATACACAATCAGATCTGTATCTTCACTGCTCATTTATCTTTTATTCCTTAAACTATCAAATTTAAATTCAATAAAATTTTATATTCTTATTTTTTTGGGGTTTGGAAAAATAAGACTTAGTAGCTCACATGAAATGCCTAATCTGCCAAGTCCTGTTTTCCCCCAAAATATCACAAAATTTTGTTTTCTGCTATGATTTTTGGGAAAAAAATGTATTAATTGTTTTGCCTCCTTTTGCATGATGCTGCTCTGTTGACTGAGAAAATATTGTTATTTATCTTATTGCTTATTTTGTACCTAATGGGTTATGTCAAAGAATATTGGGCTCTGGCATGAAATATAGCTGTTTGAGAATAGCAATTTGGCTCACAGTGTTGATATTCTGCCTCCTTGTCAGGCTTCAGAAAGAAACACACATATTTGGCTTAAATATTTAGACACTTTTACCCTTTCATCCCTGAGTTTCTGAAGTGCCCTCTTCCATCTTTGAATTTGGGCATGTCCATTATCACAAAAAGGATATTAATCAAAAATCAAGAGCAAAATGGCAAACATTGTAGATCCTGATGAGACGGCTCATTAAAAATGTTAACCCTGGTTCTGCTGAACCTGGATAATTCTGCCTTTCATAGCTCTTGATAAGATGCATTTTTCAATCAAAAAGTATTGGTATTTTTTTTATTTTTTTCAGAAAATGTATGTTGTGGATATTCATTAGAATTGCCTTAGTGAGTTGCTTCTAATGAATACCCACATTATATGTTTTCATGGAGAAATAAGAAAAATATTTACCTGATACCCACTCTTATCTAAACCTATGGGGCTGCCTTTGAAAATAGTGCAGATTCAGATCAGTTGGCTTCTGAACTGATTTGAATCTGAAATGTTTGCCATTAAGTATGTGAATTTGTACCAACAACCTGGATCAAGTAATCTGATTGGCTGAAAATTGGAAGTCGGCATGGCGTCTAAATTTATTTAGCATGTCAAGGGTTAAAACAGCAAAAAGAAGAAGTGTTTTCAGGGCATATGCATATTGTCTGTAATATCTGATCTGGGCCTTTACCATCATGAAAACATTTCTATGTAATTTTGACCCCCTCAAATGCCACTTTTATATAGAAAAAATGGGCTTTACAGGGGTATACATTATTTTTCTCAGAATTTTTATCTGAAAATTTTCAGTTTTGGTGGTGAAATTTTCAATATATTTGAATAGGCATGTTTTCGTGATACTGTTCAGAAATGCTGTTCTTACAGTATCCAAAAGTTCTGCAATGTCCAGTTATGCTCTGAACATTCTTTTTCTCAGGACACAGCTGTTTGATTGTTGAGTTTTATTACAAAAGTCCCCGTTTCTTAGGTTATTGACTTGAGCTTTTGTACCAGCCAAGTCCTGTCTCCCAGGTATAGATCAGTTTCACAGGATTACTAAGTCCAGAAATAATAAGACAATTTACATGAACTGTCAAAGCCTGTTTCCTGGGAAAAATGAAAAAAATGTTTTAAAATGTTGTCTGCTGAAATTTATATTCAGCATGCTAAGCGCTAAAAAGGGAGCATTTGAATTTTATAATAAACCACTTTTAGAAAGTCTTGAAATATTATAGAAAATGCTCTTAGTCATGACAAAATGTGATTTGAAATCATTTTAAATATTATATGTCAACAATATGTCTTTGTAGACCTCTCAGTGACCTTACCAGTTTGGAGATTTTTCTTAATAAATAAACTTTTACTACAAAATATCTTTCTGATGAGAGGGTACTAACATTTTGATTAATGACCTTGATAGGAATTCTATTGTGTTGTCAATGAAGAAGAAGTTGTTAACATTTTTGTTAATATTTCTTTCATTTGTTGTTGAAGAGATCTGAAGTGAAAGCTCTAATTTTTTCTGAACTCTGTTATTATAGATAACATTAACCCTTAACCCTTAAAGTGCCAATCACAACTACAGCAGACAACATTTTGAAATATTTTTTTTTAATTTTTCAAAGAAAACAAGTCTTGATATTTCATGTGAATCAACTGCTAGGCAGATGATTCACATGAAATATCAAGACTTGTTTTCTTTGAAAAATTAAAAAAATAAAAATAAAATGTCATCTGGTACAAATTTTGCTTGGCACTTTAAGGGTTAAAGTGGCACAACAATCATAACTGCAGCAGACGACATTCTCATTTTTTTTTTTTTTTTTTTTTGTATTTTTGTGAGTAATAAGACTTCACAATTCATGTGAATGTTCTGCCTTGCAGATGATTCACCTGAAATGTCAAATCTTATTTTCTCTGAAAAAAAAAAATGAGAATGCCGTCTGCATATTCGCTTGGCACTTTATAAAAGTTCAAAGTTTTTTTTTAGACTGAGAGAACACACAAGAGTGATCTGGTTATTGATGTGATGACTGATGGATTGGGAGGTGTAAGGGTCAAAGATTATGGTGCTTTTTGTCCTCTTGGTTGTGGATGAGAGATAGGGGCCTCATTATTCTTGGGGACAGAAGGATCATTATTGCACCTATTGATCTTTGAGTTGAAATTGAAAAGGAGCTGTTTAAAATTCAACAAGTTGCATTCCATGTGGCCTGTGGAAATAATATTATTGATCAGTGTCACTGTCATTTTCTTTCTTTTTTTTTTCACTTTTGCCTCCCAGACATTGACAAACTGCATGGTGCTCAGCTTCTGAGTGTATTTACCCTAGATAATGGAACACCTTTACTCCTAGCCATGCGATAGTTTTCCTAAAATTAAAAAAGTCTGTTTTACTGCCTCTTGATGTGTCTATCAGCTGCTGAATGATTCACAAACAATGCACACCCTGATCAGTCACTGCATTCTCCAGCATCTGATCTGGGTTTACACTGTTCAGGCATGTCTGTCTTAATATTTAGAATAAATGTGGTAATTTGTTTGTCCTAGCTAGCTGGCAATTATTGTGTGACATTTCTAACTTTGATTTTTGCCTAATGCTTAGAACTCCGGGTAAAATTTTCAGCAGATGACATTTTAAAATATTTTTCTTATTTTTCCTAGAAAACAGGATTTGACATTTCATGCAAATTGTCTCAATTTGCATGGAATGTCAAATCCTATTTTATGGGAGAAATGAGAAAAATATCATCAATTTGTCACCTGCTGAATTAGCCCAGAGAGCGGTAAAGGTTAATAAAGGGGTATTAGGAACAGCATTTCTGATACCATATTAGATATATACCCTAAGTATTCTGACAAACAGGCTAGAGCAAACAGGGTAGACTGGATCAGGTGCTGAAGAACACACCATCTGATCTGGAGTTGCACTGTTTGCCACTCATCCAACAATTTTTAGACACAAGATCAGGTAGTGAATTTTAAATTGTACTTGTTCAAATTTCAGAACAAATATGGTAAGGGGTTGATGTGTCCAAATGCTAGGGTAAATATGATACTTCCCTTTTCTGTACAGTTCTGTCTGTGATTTAGTGTGCAACCTTATTTGTCCTAAATATTCAAGTACCTTAACTCCTTATAATACTTGTCCTAAACGTGAACAGCTCTTTTTGACTATCTGTTGATGTTTCTTAAAACTGCATTATGGGTTGCAACCATTGTAGACCTTGATCAGATGCTACTGAATGCAGCATCTGATGTGGGTCTACACCGTTTGCTCAGGCCAGTCTGTCCTAATATTTAGGGTTATTGTGGTTCCAGTTCCTATGAAATTTTAATGTGTCTCTTTTCACTGCCCACAACTTAATAGACTGCCCACTTCTGGGCTGTTATTCAGGAGCACAGGCCTGTAAGATAGAAAGATAGAATTGAGTGCCCAATTCTTTTTCTGTCAGAAACCTTGATCTATTCAAAATCAAGTTCAATTAATTGAAATGATTTGAGTTTCTGCTTGATTTCTGTTTCAAATCAAGAAGTGTCATGGGAAAAAGTGAAAACAGACCTGGTTGCAAGGTCCTGGTGATGTTACCCTTTACCAGCAAAGCATGTTTCCGAGGGTTGAGCGCAAGACTGTAGTAACTCAAACATATTTTTGAAACCCTTGTTTAGGGGCAAATTTGACCCCTTTGTAAACAATGCAAATTTAGGTGCCATTGCTCATATGAGCAATGGCACCTAAATTTTCATTGTTTACAGAAAGAAATGTAATCTTCATTACGCCTTCATGGTGAGGAGATTAAGTTTGGGGAAAAACAACCATCTGACTTACGTCAGTCTTGCGCTCAACCCTCGTAAATTCTATGTTTGATTGTTATGTCTGGGGGAAAAAAGCAAAAAAAAAAAAACAACAAAAAACAAGGACATTTTTATTAGGCTGATATCTGGATAAGATTTCTTACCTTTGTGTTGAAGTAGTGTCACTTTTATGGCCTCAGCTATGATCATCATAGTAATAAAAGCATGTGATGGTGGGTAATAAAAGATCTTGGTGTCCAGCATGATCTCATCTTTATTATGATATGGTGGATGGTTCCAGAGGTTGGTGCATGTGTTTGTGTGTGCATGCAAGTGTATGTGCATATTTATGTGTGTCCATAATGTTGCTTTGTTGAGAGGGTTGTCTGAAAAGTTTGCAACTAAACTAAACTGAAAAGATTTTCAATGCAACCGAAACATAATCATGTACAATATGTACACGACAAAACCCTTACTGGAATATGCAGGTAAGGTGCGATGTGGTTGTTTAAATGGGGGAAATGTTAGAAGATTTGTCTTAAAGAAAAAATGAAGTTCAAACAAAATCTTCAGAAGGAAAGAAATTCACTATGATTTTTACACTGAGAATGATCAGAAAGTAAATGAGCCACAGCATGGGAAAAGAGCTGATATAGCAATTAGCATATCGAGGGTTGAGCGCAAGACTAGCGTAAGTCAGATGGTTGTTTTTCCCCAAACCTAATCTCCTCACCATGAAGGCGTTATGAAGATTACAAAATTTCTTTCTGTAAACAATGAAAATTTAGGTGCCATTGCTCGTATGAGCAATGGCACCTAAATTTGCATTGTTTACAAAGGGGTCCAAGTTGCCCCTAAACAAGGGTTTCAAAAATATGTTTGAGTTACTATAGTCTTGCACTCAACCCTCGATATGCGAACAACAAAGATTTGGGCAAAACTGCACGTATGCTGTTTGCTCACATTAGCAGTAGTCCAAGAGGAAACTTTAACCAAAGAACCAGTATTTATTGGTGGGTGTAATGTTCGGGAGTTTTGCAGCCCTTTATACAAGGATTAAGTTAAATCAGAGCCAGAAAATTTATTAAGCTTTACAAACTGATGCTATTTTTTTATTTTTTTCCCAGAAGCCGGCCTGGACGGCTCAGTTGGATGTGCGCCGGACTGGAGATAAGGAGATTGTAGGTTCGATCACCGCTATTCCAGCAGTTTTCTTTCGTGAAGATTGATCGTGAAATATTTTCTTTGGTCATTCTCTTCTTTCCGTTGATTCAAGGGCAGTTGTCAGTTTTTGGCAAAAGAATATGCACAAGCACTGGTTAATCACAGAGGGCTAAGCCTGCCCAGGAAAGTGTGGTTAGGTAAACAGACCTCTGAGAAGCTGACTGCATTTGACATGACCCCAATGAGATGTCTAGGCCGTAAAACCTCAACACAAACAAACTTTTTCTCAGAAAATAGGCTTTGAGATTTCAGGCAAAATTGTCGCCTTGGTTGAACTCTCAGTCTGTTTTCTGGGAAAAATAAGAAAAATATTTCAAAATGTGATCTGCTGAAAATTTTACCCAGCATGCTAAGTATTAATCCTTCTCTTGCTGAATACGACATGCCCTGTCTTAGCAAACAGTGTAGATCCAGATCAGTTGGCTTCTGATCTGGATCTGCACTGTTTGTCATTAAGTATGTGTATTTGTATGAACAATCTGGATCAAGTAATCTGATTGGTTGGAAATTAGAAGTGGGCATGGCATCTTAATTTATTCAGCATGACAAGGGTTAAGATGATGCATTTTCTGTCATAAAAATCATGATCTGTAAAGTTTAAAGGTGATCTTATGTGTTATATTAGATTATTATTTCATGTTTTCTCTCCCTATCTGGCTTGTCAGGTGACATTAGGTCATTATATTTTTGACAATAACAAATATGTCTTTATTTACCAGAGCTCTACCAAAAGTATACACATTGTATTATATAGATCCTTAAGCAATAGGGTAGATACCATATTTACCCTGAGTACTCAGACACCACAACTCCTTATCATACTTATTCTAAAATTGAACAAGTACAGTCTACTATCCAATGTTGTGTCTAAAAATTGCTGGATGAGTGGCAAATAGTGTAGACCCAGATGAGATACCACATTCAGCGGCGTCATCAGGGTCTACACTATTTGCTCAGGCCTGTCCATCCGAATACATCCAGTAAATGCAGTAATTATTACAAGGCTCGGGTTCTGTGGAATTATTTGCCGTCCATGATTTACTGAAATATTATAAAATATTGGAACAGATAGGCTTGAGCAAACAGTGCAGAAAGCAGTATCTGATCAGGGTCACTACTGTTTGCCTTTCATCTAGCAGTTTTAAAGGTACACCAATGGGTAGTAAAATGGACTTGTTCAAATTTTAGGACAAGTATGGTAAGGTGTTAAAATTGTTGAAATATTTGGGGTAGATACAGTAGTGCACAAAATTGCTGTACTTGAAGCAGGTGTGTGAGGGGTGGGAGGGAGGGGGGGGGGGGGCCCAGTGCATGTTATTATTTCTCTTTCTGCACTGTCATTTGCATTTTCCTTCATCCTCCTCTGCTTCTCTCATTCCTCACATTCTTCTATCTCTTCTGTCCCTTTTCTGCCTTTCTCTGGGACATAACACAAAATGACCTATACCGAATAACCCTAAGTATTGGGACACCTTATCTACTTACTATACTTCTCCTAAAATTTGAAATAGTTCATTCTACTACCTCTTGATGTGTCTAAAATACAGCTGTATGTATGGCAAACTGTACACCCTGATCAGATGCCGCATATTGTGGGGTCAGACACCACGACACCGCAGCATCTGATCTGGATCTACACTGTTTGTCCCAGTACTTTGGGTTTTTAGGGTAAGCGGTAACAAGAATTTCAACATGAAATTTTCAGACTTGAAAGTTTGGATGTTGTAATTTGTTACATATTAAAATGGTTAACTGAATATGCAGACAGCTAAGATTAGTCTGCACATCTCTGCAATCTGCTGAGGCTTCAATGCTCTCCCAAACATCAGTGCTGTAGAGTCACTGGCAAAATATGAAGATTCTCATCTGACCATGTCTGTACCTTAAGCCCCCTTCAGGGTTCTCATTTAACTCCAGATCAGCTACCTTGGACACCTTTTTGGGGCTTAGACTCCTGCTATTGGGGGACAACAAGGATCTAGCTTCTTCAGGCAGAGAGGCAGAGAGTAAAGACTGATCAGACTGTGCAGATGTGCTGATCTGAGTCTGCTTAAGGTACATTTTCTCATGTTACTGCGCAGATGAAGTTGTAAAAGTCATAAAACTTTAGTAATTGTAATATGTGCAATAATATTCACGGTGGTGGTGGTCCGCACCATCATTGCCGGTGGTGGTTCCCTCTGTAATATGTGCAACATATTCACATTGTTAGTGGCACTGTAACTATTATGTGCAACATATTCACATTGTTGGTGGTGGGTCCCACCACTGTAATTGTAATATGTGCAGCATATTCACATTGTTGGTGGTGGTCCCTACTATAATATGTGCAACATATTCACATTGTTAATTGTGGTCCCCGCTATAATATGTGCAACATATTAACATTGTTGGTGCTGGTCCCTACTGTAATATGTGCAATGTATTCACATTGTTGGTAGTGGTCCCCACTATAATATGTGCAACATGTTCACATTATTGGTGCTGGTCCTACTGTAATATGTGCAACATATTCACAATGTTGGTGGTGATCCCCACCATAATATGTGCACCATATTCACATTGTTGGTAGTGGTCCCTACTGTAAAATGTACAGTATATTCACATTGTTGGTGGTGATCCCCTCTATATGTGCAATATATTCACATTGTTGGTAATGGTCCCCACCATCAGACCAATGTGAATATGTTGCACATATTACAGTTACTATGGTACAGAAAGTGTCATATACAAAAAATATGAATTATAATAATGCATTACTGTATTGTTCTTTATATCTATATATCTATACCTATGTGTAATTGATGAAAGGGCACCTGCCAAATACAACATAATTACCTGTAAATTGTTTCGCAGTGGTATTTTCACGATTATAACTCGGTGATATTTTGCTTAGCAAGTTATGTTAAGAAGAAAACCTGCTATCATTGCACCATAGGAATCTATAATATTTCTTCATAATAATTTCTTAACAGTTTCACAATGGAAAGCAGATAATAAAGGTGTTCCTTTTGAACAATATTATTTTAAAGTTCATTATTGTCGATACTTAAAGGATATATGGATGACTTTCATTTGTGACAAATCTATATGTTGGCAATGGAATTATAACAGAAGTATAAGTGGAATTTGAATAGAACTTGAAATTAAATTGGCATTTACTTAAAGTAGTTTTATTGATGTTGAGAGAAAATCTTCTTGTATTGAATGCAACAATTGAATAGTCATCATATTTAAATATTTTGTATATTCAAATTAAGTAAAACAAAAAGATGCTGAGTAAAGATGGGATAAAATGGTTTCTAGAAACAAAACCATGTTAACTAGGGAAGAAAGCAGCAATATATATTTTCTACCTGGTACTTTTGGTAAAATGATGGATCATGTTCTTATTATCAAGGTAAATGCTTCACATCACAAAAACACACCTATATAATTTTGACCCCCTGAAACCCCACTTTTATGTAGTAAATTTGGGGTTAACAGGGTATACATTATTTTTTTTATTTCTGCTCAAAACGTAGATTGTGGGTACTCATTAGAACCGCCTCACCAAGGTGGCTCAAACAAGTACCCAAAATCAATGTTTTGAGCAGAAATATGAAAAATATCAGTTTTTAATCTGAAAATTTCAGTTTTTGGAGGTGAAATTTTCTACAACCGCTTTTATAATAACATCATTGCTGGGATCCAAAGCAAACATGTAGAGATTACAGAGAAAAATGACATAAATGGTCATTTTACTACGGTAAATGTCCTAAAATTTCGAACACTAAAATTTCGAACACCTAATATTTTTGCCCAAAATAATTTCTGGAAATGTCCTAAAATCTCGAACAGTGGCGATTTTGCAAAAAGGGGAATTCTAAAATTTCGAGTATTTTTTTAATGCACATTCTAATTTCGGTAACGTTTTTTTTTTTGTTTTTTTTTTGTTTGTTTTTTTCTGTTACGGAACCGGAAACTAAAGTAGTAGTGTTGAAAGCCACCGCAAAACGTAAATGCTCACAGCAGTGTCATAACGAATTTTATGTACATAAATGGCATGGGAACCGTATTTTAATTTTATACAAACGAAGGAGATAATGACTGAAAATTCACAAGGAAAAAAAAAAAAAAAGAAAAAGACTTTCCATCACAATGTTAGCCATTTCTACGCGACAGTCACGTGGATGTCCGCGTGACAAGGGTTAGATTATGCGCAGGCGATCCAGAACTGTTGTTACCTTGCGGCAGACATGATAAATATTCCGACTGAAAACGAAGGCCAGGATAAATCTATGGATCCGCGCTGTATGATCTGACTATTTGCTGTTTGTTCGTGTATCTCACCACTACGTATGTCTTATTGCTTTACCTACGTAGATTTTCATGGGACTGCTCAGATACGCCACCGGGCGACGACACGCAATTCTGGGACAGTCTCATTTCCAGTATAGATTACAAAAAAAAAAAAAATACATATGACAGAAAATGCAACGGTCACATTCCCTTTTCCCGCATGAAGAAACTGGGAAACCCATACTTTTGTTCGTTAAATTATAGAGCAGTTTTTCCTCAGAAATGCATATGAAACTGGCAGGTATTAAAACTACATAAACTCAGATCAGACGCCGCAGACAAAGAATGAAACTAGTTAGGGGAAACAGGGAACATGGAAATTTGGAAAACACTTTTAGGACAATAAGACATACGACTAGTGAAGACTCAGATCATCGATGCAAGGGCAGTCAGATTTTGCCGTTTGTGGTAACAAACAGGCATGTAAACTCCAGTTCTTGGAGTGATTACAAATGTTTGGTTAAATACATCACACCGTTTCAGTGAAGGTTTTAATTGCATTCTGCGGCATCTGATCTGGGTCTACACTGTTTGCTCAGGCCTGTCTGTCCGAATACGTAGAGTGAGTACGGAATTCGATCAAATCGAATCCCTTCAGAAATCATCCTGGATCCGCCCCTATTCATAAAAAAAAAAAAAAAAAAAAAATGCTGGGTCCGACTCGTAAAATTCATCATCGGGGCATATGCAATTATCTCCCTTTAAACAGTAAAAACCTAAAGAGTGAGGACCTTACTCTGCATTTACCAGGGTATAAATAAATATAAATACTGTTATTCTTTTACATTATGTATATACGTGTATTGAGAACATTATAATTATTAAAATATCCAGAAAACGAACAGTCACAAAGCAACATTTACTTGTCCTGCATTAAGAAACCACGTGCTCATAGCGGTACGTCAAGTCTCGGACCCATCAATCGTGGCGGGAAACCCTTTCGGGAGAAAAACAAACTTAGAGCCTTTTCTCGTCAGAAATGCATACGAAACTGGCACGTATTAAAAATTTAAAGAACCTAAATATTGGAACAGATAGGCCTATGCAAACAGCGTAGACCCAGATCGGACGCCGCAGAGAACAAGGGAATGAAACTATTTTGGGGGAATTGGGCTTTTCAGGGTCGTCCTCCGAGTATATTCATTTCTTAATTAAAACCAGTATTGGTGTCTTCACAGGTATTCCTGTATTTTTCACGGGTATTCTGGCATTTCGGTAGTATTTCGGTTAGTCGTGTGACCGCTATACCAGAATTCCAAAGTTGATCTGATCATTTCTGCAAAGTGTGACGCAAATGCGATAGTGTTAAAGCGCTACACGCGAAATTGTAAATTAGCAAGTGCATCCGCGCATTCTGATCTGGGTCGTTCCTGCTCGTCTGTACACTGTGTCCTTCGATAATACCTGTCACTAATATTTAAGTTTAGCGTGCCAAAGGTTTCCTTTAAGCACGCCGAAAACATTTTCGTTGTGGTGATTAACGCCTCCAGCAAAATATTTCCTGTCTGGCCGCGTGATTGTCATGATATGCTCAGTGCATCCTATTTGAACAGGTAATGGTCCCAACAGAGATGATAGGTCCCAACAAGCCAAAATGAACCTAATCATTTGTTACAAATGTGATCAGTCTGTGCACTTGCTGGAGACTGCGATTCATGTATTACAGAGTTTTATACCAATGACCTAATCAGAGAATTTAGTGGACACCATCCTGCACTAGACTGCGTCTCGCATTCTGATCTGACTTACACATATACAATGTACATAAAGGGACATTTTCGCCTGAACAGGGATCTAATAAAAGGATTACTATTGATGACACGATTCTTGCAATAAGTTTCGTTACCGAATTCTAAACAACAATACATTTTTTTTAAGAAAGAAATATTGCTAAAAACGATAATGGCAGTTCACAGGTTTGTCATACGTAGTTCAGTTTGGTGTAGAGCTGAAATCTTTGATCTTGATCAGGCTGCATTCAGATCTGGTTGCCCGCTCTGTTCGTTTATGTATGAGTCCTTTCCAACAGAAACGACCTTATGACATCTGAGACCAGCATAGACAAGATCAACATGCGCATCCGCGCAGTCTATGTATCGGGGCGGCCTGATCTGGGTCTACGCATATTGCCAAAAGGATGCATTATGTCAGCAAGCAGTGTGAATACTGCACTTCAAAACGGTGGAAGTTCTGATCAGTCTGCGCTTTTCACATTTAAACTCCGTACACTTCACCTTTGAGGAAAGGGACTTTTGTGTTTCTGTAGTGGTTCAAACAAGAACAAACGTGCGGTAACCTTTTGAAGTATTTTTGGTCAGCTTGTGTATCTCAGTGCGATAAAGTGAAGAGGGTTGTTACGTAAGAAGACAGTGGACTAAGCCAGCCTATTTTAAGAAAGTGGCACATTCCCGGAGTGCGGAACAAACGTATCTGGCGATTAATTAGTGTACCGGATAATTAATTGTTTTGTTAGAGAAACATTATTCAACATAGAATTAATGGGATGGAATTAAAAACAAACACCAGCGTGGAAATTATTTATTAGTTCATACAATTTCACATTCAGTTTACCAATCACACATAGCAAATAAGAAAACCCTTTCGTCGTGTAGGTCCTTTTTTGTCGTTTCGGGTGTCCGAAAGTGTCCGATAGCCAGGTCAATTTTGGCTGTAAGTGAATCTGTCCTAAAATTTCGAACAGTAAATTTGTTAGCAAATCATAATTTCTAAAATTTCGAACAGCAAGAACTGAAATTATTTAATTTTGTTCGAAATTTTAGGACATTTACCGTATATAGTCTATACACTTTTGTTTTGGAGTCCACCTTTAACCCTTGTTATGCTGAATAAATTAAGATGCCAAGCCCATTTCTAATTATCAGCCAATCAGATTACATAATTAAGATTGTTGATATAAATTCACATACTGAATGACAAACAGTGCAGATCCAGATCAGTTGGCTTCTTCAGAAGCTAACTGATCTGGATCTACACTGTTTGCAAAGGCAGGGCATGTCCAGGTTTATCAGGAAAAGGGTTAAACCATTTTGTCTCGGAAACACCCTTATGATGAACTGTCTTATAAGGGGGTTCCAGTGTTTTTGCTTTCTATCTTATGACCAACACATTTACCAGCAGCATAACATCATTTCATATCAGTATTACTCATATATTTTATAATCAAGGCAGTTTGGTTAGTTTCTATTTAGTGTAAAAGCAGAGGATATAATTTTGACTTGGGTCTGGCCGTATTTCCATCCAACCGTGCAACCATGTGTGTTCATCTCGCCCTCTGCAGTCATATCTTTGTAGTGGTTTGTCACATTTAATTGATCTTGTTGTAAATGTATTTACTGGAGGATTTTTCCAGTATTTGTTGGATTTAGTGACACCAAATTTATTGCCCTTGAATTACAGTCATTGACAATAATTGGCATTGGTGTTCAAAATAATGCATTTGCATTTATTTATTTTTTATTTATCTTTTTTTTTTTTTTTTGAAAAAAAATGCTGCACATAACCTTGCATAAGTAAAGTTCACAAAGAATAGACAAGATAAAAGCTGAAGGAAACACACTATACTTACATACAAATTACCGTATTGGACCTAATTACCGCACCATGCACTTAGGTTTTTCAAAATACTGGGAAAATTTGTGGTGAAATATATCCACCTATACTAAGGGCACACATAAACAAAGATTAGCAAAGGACATCAAATGATGCTTATGTGATGTTTTTGTGTTTTCTTTTTCTGATTTTCTTGATAAAAGCATATGTTGTGTGAACTCATTTGAATTGCATCGGCAAGTTGATGCAATTCAAATGAGTACCCACAACATATGCCTTTGTAAAGAAGGAGACAAAAAGTACACAGGCTGTAATCTGAAGACTACTGAATTGCTTGACTGTGCGCTTATAGGGGTATGCGCAGTAATTAGGTCAAATACAATAGTTGGGTAATTTTTGTACTTTAAGAAATGGAGCTGACACTTTAAGCGAGCATAAATTCTCGAAATGTAAGATTTACATTGATGTTAATGATGACCAATGAAAAATGAACATTAAAAGTTTTCTTTGAGTTCAAAACAAAGCTGTATGAAAAATGAACTGTTTACTGACTTTTTGACTTATTTGTTTTAATCAATTTGCATACTTTGGTGTATATGTATTTGCATTACTGTACCTTTTTATAACTTTGGCAGAGACATTTTAACAAAATTTATAGAAATCCATTGACTTAAATTGCAGAATCAGAGTCGTAAATAACTATGTCCGTAGATTGTAGCTAAAAGTGACAGTAGTTACTGTCAGTTTCTGGTGAAAGAATGTGCACAAGGTCTGGTTAACTGCTTAGAGGACTAAGTCTGCCCAGGAAAAATATGATTAGGTAAACTGACCAACTCAGCATGACCTTATTAGTGTTGACTGGGTCATTAAACTCCAAACCAAGCAAAAACTTTGTGACTAACTTGATAAGTGTTGGTTGGATTTGACAAAAAATTGGTGATAATGTTAGTAGCAGCCTCTGAATGCAGTTTGTACTGTGAAGTTTAGTAAGATTCTGATCTTAAGATGCTGAATATTGACAATTTGGTTATCTATAAACAATATTATAATGGCTAGTGATACTTGGTGCAAATGTTTATATTTACCTCAGGATGCTTTTTACCAAAGGTCATAACCACATTAATCCTAAATATTTGGACAGACAGGCCTAAACAGTGTAGACACAGATCAGTAGAGCAGTTTGGTAAGGAGCTGCACTGTTTGCCGGTCCATCACAAGGTTTTAAACAACTCATCTGGGCCCAGTTGTTCAAAGCTAACGACGTCGTTAGTTAACGATTCGTTAAAATTTACATCGAGTAATATGCAAATATGCTGAAATTTTTTGCTGAAAAAATGTGAGTAGCTTTTGCAGTGCAAAAGCTACTCACATTTTTTCAGCAAAAAATATCAGAATATTGTATATTGGATCAGCTGAAACAGTTAACGAAATGACCCTTAATGAGCTCGTTAAGCTAACGACGCTTTGAACAACTGGGCCCAGGTAGTTAATGAACACATTCAAAGTTTATGAGAATTATAATAAGCAGTTAAATTGTCAAAGTATTTTGGGTAAATGTGGTAAATTGGAGGAAAGATTAAAACAGTTTACTGTATTTACCCTAAGTATTGGGACATCTTATCTACTTACCATACTTTTTGTAAAATTTTTTAAATTTTAAGTTTTAAATCAACTACCTGTTGATCTGTCTTAAATTATTGCTGTATGTATGGCAAACAGTGTAGATCCTGATTAGATGCCACATTCAGCGGCATCTGATCTGGGTCTACACTATTTGCAAAGGCCTACCTGTCCCAATACTTTAGGTTATTATGGTAAATGAAAAATATAAGTGAGGATACCTAGGAAATGGCACAATCATGAATTTAAGCCAAGCCTGCCCGAGACACCAAAAGAAGGAGAGATGAGGAACAAACAATGACAAAACAAATTATTTATAAATGATTAATAATATGTGCGTACTGGTCGGGACGTGATCATGATCTAACAGTCCGATGCAGAGAGCCTATTAAATCATATTTTTGCCAAATTACTGAAGTATTGCTGAGGAGGCATAAAAATATCTTGCCAGGCATAAACTCGGTGTTGCGAATAATAAGATGAAGTGATATATGTGGGCTGTGGGTTAGCAGAGCCGACAGATATACTTTTTTATTGCTACATGAAAACATACTTGTGGAATCTGTAAAAAAAAATTGATGAGATGATTCTAATGTGAAACTGACACAACATGTTGATGTGGAGAAATTACATGGTTTATGTGTATCTGTTTACGGGAGAATTTATAGCTTAACTGGAGCCCTTGATATGCAAAGAATGTAACCTTATTACCTGGGAAAACTGTCATATCTATGACAATATTTACATATAGCTTAATGAAGGCACTTAGAGTTTGTTGGTCTTAGCAGAATTAGAAATCTGTTTGGAAATATTGTAGTGTTGGATTATAGTACTGGACACAAAAAATCTTTGTGGTAAACTGCTAAAACTGTATTTTTGATAATTATGAATATATTCTATTTAAAAAAAACATGCTGTTCCTTTCCGATAATACATGTATATTTTAGTTAAACTAGAAACAGGACATTTGAGTATGCTATATCTGCTTTCTGAGTATGCTATATCTACTTTCTATACCTACCACATGCTAATGGTGGGGTATTTTGTTTTTTTTTTCTACTGGATGTCTATGTATCCATCCATCCATTCATTCATTCATTCATTCATTCATTCATTCATCCATCCATCCATCCATCCATCCATCCATCCATCCATCCATCCGTCCAGCCATTAAACTAGCAGCAGGACATTTTAGAGTGCTAACCTGTTTTTTACACCTGCCACATGATAATGGTTGGGTATTTTGTTTTCCTACTGGATATCCATCCATCCATTCATCCATCTATCTGTCCATCCATCCATCATATATACCTCCACCCACAGTCATTTCTGCAGTAACTTCAGTTAGTAGTTCATGGATTTAATTTGTTACCTATGCATGGGTATTGAAAAGGTCTGGTTTGGGAATGTTTATTGGCAAATTTCTACTTCTTGAATGAATGATGCAGATTTTTAAACCTTCACAGACACAGTGCCCTTTTTACTCATTGTTTAGGTTTAGCCATTTTTAATGTAAAACATGTTTTTGTAAGGTTTCCCCTATGTAGGTGAGTTCATTCGGTCTACAGTGGGTTAATAAAATAGCATGAAAGATGTGATCAGTAGTTCTACAATGTGTTTTTCTGTTTTATCTGCAGGCATCAAGAAGTCAGCCAGCTATTGGTCTCAAACAAACGGCTAAATCAAGGGTAAGTGACATTTGCCTGTACCTATAGGCAAATTCAGCAGATGACAAACTGGTGATATTTTTCTTATTTTTCTCTGAAAACAGGCTCTGGCATTTCATGCAGCCATATCAAATGTCAAAGCCTATTTTCTTGGAAAATAAGAAAAAAATATTTCAAGATATTGTTTGCTAAAACTTTACGCAGTATGCGAAACATTAACTCTTTCCCCGCTAGCGCTAGCGGCGACTTTTGTAATCTGCTGATAACCTTTGCAAAAACAGTGTTAGCTAACTAACTGTGTTATAGCCAACATTTTCTATATGATCTGTGTTGTTTGCTTGGATACAACACTTTTGGGTCCACCCATAAATCATCTTATATCTGTAAGCGTCTTCTAATTGTCCCATAAATGTTCAATCAGTGTAGTAATTTACAGTTGACTCTCGCTATTTCGAACTCGCTTATCTCGAAAAACCGCTTATCTGGAAGTGAAAATCTGGTCCCTGCCTAAATATGAAAATCTAATAATATGTAAAAATATTGTGGAAAAGAGGAGAAATTGCTCCTGAGGAGCAATTTCTCCTCTTTTCCACAATATTTTCAATATATCTTATAACTTCAAGAGTCCAATTACACATATATTTGTTAAATGTAGTTAATCGAATTAGTTTTTCCTCAATTCTACAAATCTGATATGTCGAAGTACAGCTATCTCGAAGTATTTCAGAGAGTCCCTTGGAATTTGAGATAACGAGAGTCGACTGTATTTAATATATTCTACTTGTAAATTTAATTTCAGACTTATGATTCTTGAACTGAGATATTATTATTGCAATAATTTGAGCTGTACTATGATGTGCTGTAACAAAACCTTTTGTTGGTTAGAGCTTTCCCATTGTATTCAGATTATGGTATAAACCTTTCATAAAAACCCATTTAGAAGACTGACCATCATGACAGATCTAGATTGACCAATTTGAGAATATTGCCTCTCAGGAGACTGGTTATCTGATTAGTAGACCATGTTCTCAGTCAGATAATCTAATCTTAATAGAGTTCAGAATAACTGAACACTGACATGCAAAATGTACCCAGTCAGATATGGTTGCCTTGTGAGAAAAGCTGTTAAACCCTTTCAGCCCTATAATAGACCGTGCTGAACACGGTGGCTCAGTTGGATGCGTGTCTGACTGGTGATCAGGAGGTTACGTGTTCAACCCCTGCCAGGTCAGCAACATTCTTTCGTGGAGATTGATCATGAAATAATTTTCTGTGGTCATTCTCTCCCTTCCGCTGATTCAAGAAGGGCAGTTGTCAGAATGTGCACAATACTGGTTAACCGTTAGAGGACTAAGCCTGCCCAGTAAAAGTGCGGTTAGGTAAACTGACCATGATTGAGTTGAATGGGCCGTAAAAGCTTAACACAAACGAACAAGGCCAAGACAGAGACTCTTGCAAACAGTGTAGATCCAGATGAGATGGCTTTTAATGAGCCATTTCATCAGGATCTATTCTGTTTGTTATTCTGTTTTGGGTTTTGACTGAGCCCCTTATTCGGAACAATGGTTCTAACCAGATTCTAAGATAAAAGAGTCCCCTTCAGAAACGCAGGGGTGAAAGGGTTAAGAGGCTTATGCAGAGCATGCAGAACCAGACTAACCTGTGCAGATGCCTTTGTAGTATACTATAAGGCAGTGTTTGCTTGTCATGGCTCTATCTCATAAACTCTAGAACCAGATTAACCCATTTAAGCTTAGCGTCCCATAAATGGGACACAGACAAACAATGTGGATCCAGATCAGTCTGATCAGGGTCTACCCTGTTTACATTAAATTCAGAAATTTCTGCTAAACATGGTACATTTATAATAATAAAAACTAACTAGACACCCCTTATATAGGAAATTATCTTGTCCAAAGACTTGAGGTAGAAGGGTCCACTAGGCATAAATGGGTTAAAATCCATGCAATCTTATGAGAGTCTTTTTTATCCACCTGAAGAAACCTTGAATCTTTGACTAAATAGAGTTTGAGGCTTTTGTCATATTTCACCTGCCTTCATGGTATATATACTGAGTCAAAGTAATTTTTTCTTACAATGCCAATCACAACTGCAGTAGAGGACATTTTGAAATTTCTCTTTTTACTTTTGGAAGAAGGAATAAGTGAACATTTCACATGAAGTGTCAAGACTTATTTTCTCTGAAAAGTAAAAAAAAAAACATGCCTTCTGTGACTAGTTTTGCTTGGCACTTTAACCCTTGTCCTGCTGAACCCGGATATGTCCTGCCTTTGCAAACAGTGTAGATCCAGATCAGTTGGCTTCTGAAGAAGCCAACTGATCTGGATCTGCACTGTTTGCCAATCAGTATTTGAATTTGAATCAACAACCTGAATCAAGTAATCTGATTGGCTGAAAATTAGAAGTGAGCGTGGCATCTTAATTTATTCAGCATGGCAAGGGTTAAGGGTTAAAATTGATGCCAAGGCTCTTTCTCTATCCACATACATTGTATATTATCCATGCAGGGACAAGGGTATGAAATCAAAGTTTTATTGTTTTAGAAATGACAATTTGATGTGTCATTTTAGTTTCTCATCTTGTATTTGATTTAATTTGTCTTCATGTCTTAAGATGCTAGACTGTTTGATCAGATCATTTTGAGACATTTTGACAGTTCTGTGGAAGCTACCTAATCTGTGGAGCCTATGAGATCATCAGTAGTTTCAGGGAACTGAGCTGAAGCAATGCCTACAAAACAGTGATTGGTAAACATCAGCTCCAGATCAGAGGCTCAAGCAAAATTATAGCTTTTTCACAGCTTTTCTGTTGTCGTTTTTTCAACAAAAGAACTGATTTCTCCACAAATTGTTATGGTGCTGATAAGAAGTACCTTACCAAGGCAATTCTAATGATGCACAACATGTTTAACCCATTGAATACTGAATAGTTTGTGTTGAGGTTTTACGGCCCAGTCAACCCAATGGGGTCATGTCGAGTGCGGTCAGTTTACCTAACCACACGTTTACTGGGCAGGCTTAGTCCTCTAAGTGGTTAACCAGTATTGTGCACATTCTTTCAACAGAAACTGACAACTGCCCTTCTTGAATCAGTGGAAGGGAGAGAATGACCGTAGAAAATAATTCATAATCAATCTCCACGAAAGAATGTTGCTGACCTCGGCGGGGGTTGAACCCGCGACCTCCTGGTCTCCAGTCGGACGGCGCATCCAACTGAGCCACTGAGGCCGGCAAATACTGAATAGACTTTCCCACACTATATATTAGAAGAGTCCAATTTCAATGTTAGGTACGTCCGGCTATGAGATTTACATATTCCTACAGAAAAATGGCTAAACTATTTGCAAACAGTGGAGACCCTGATCAGATGCAGCATTCTGCGGCGTCTGATCTGGGTCTGCACTGTTTGCCAATTACCCTTTTCAGATCTCCTGACTACAGTGGGTTAAAGTGAGAAGTAATAAAATAGATATCTCGGGATACCCCTCTCATAGATGTACTTTTTGTATTTCTCCAAATGTGTTGTGCCATATCACTGAATTGTCTAACAGACAATTCTGTCCCCAGCCTATATACCATACTTATCCTAAATATTTGTCCACTCCAACTCCTTACTATTCTGGTCATAAATTTGAACAAGGCCATTTGACTACTTGATGGATAAAAAAATGCTGGATTTGTGGCAAAAAGTGTAGACCTTGATCAGATGCTGCAGAATGCGACATATAATCTGGGTCTGCTCAGTTTGCTATTTACTGTAATAACTCTATTGGGACAGAAGGGCCTTTGCAAACAGTGTAGACCAAGATCAGAGAATTTAGAATTTTCCAATATTTAGGGTAAATATGGTACTCAGAATAGTAGGGAAGATAACTAGGAAGAGTGACCATTACAGACCATAGCCTACCAATGACCTAAAGCTGTCCCAAAGCTCTAGTTAAGAGCTGATATCAGGTTAATATTTTTCTTATTTCTTCACAAAAACATATATTGTGGGTACTCATTAGAAGTGTCTCACCAAGGCGCTTCTAATGAGTACCCACAACATGTTTTCCTGGAGAATTAAGAAGAATATCAATACTTTTGGATTGAAAAAGGCATCTTATCAAGAGCTATGTGTCCGTATGAATACTTTGAGTAAAGTATGAAAAAGTATTTTGAACCACAACATGAGAAAATGTACCTTCTGACATTTGCTCCTAACGAAACTTGAATCAGCCTGTGCATCCATGCATTCTGATCAGTCTTCCTTTTTGTCCACATGAAGAAACTGCATCCTTGTCTTTCCAACATGTGCCTAGTGAAGCTTCAGATCAGACTGCACAAATGTGCAGTCTGATCTGAATCTTCAATGGATGCACATGTCCAAAGGTACATTACCTGATGTCGAAGCTCATGTTATTGTTAAGAAACACAAATTGTATCTGGAGCACTGTTCATGACATGTTATTGAGTCATGTTAGGCAGCTAATTCAAGTAGTCATTTGTTCCCCAATATTGGTCCCCTGTCAATTGCTGGAAGAATGGAATTTGATGTAGTAAAAGCATTAGATGGAAGAAAAGACATGTGGAGACATTTGTCTTAGCTCTAATAGAATTTTTCACAGATTGGGACTTTGTTTCCTAGTAAATAGGACCTAATGGTAGCCATTGGGAATAGCGATGTATACTTACTGGTTAAAAAGTTTTTTTTAACCTTTACCACTCACTCTCTTGGCAAATTTAGTAGACAATAAATTTATGATTTTTTTCCATCAGGAAATAGGATTTGACATTTCAGATCCTATTTTCAGCATAAAATAAGTAATATTTCAAAACATTGTCTGCTGAAATTTTTACGCAGCATGCTAAGTGTTCAAAAAAACATTTCCCAGCCTATTTTCTTGGTAGTTTATGTTGATGAAAGTCCCGTTCATTTACACAGCCCCTATTCCTCCTAATATTTTTCAGATTCCTTTAATATGCATCCAAAATTGAAGCAGGTGGCATACACAAATATTTTAATCTTATTTTTCAGAGAAAAACTAGGCTTGACATGTCATGTGAATCATCTGCTAGCCTTATTTTCTTCAAAAAATAAAAAGGAAATATTTCAGAATGTTATCTGCTACAGCTGTAATTGTTTTATGAGTCCATTTATACATGTGTTTGGACTGTTAGTTGATAATGACATTTTTATTGGGCCCCTCCCCAAACTCCTGATTGGCATTGCAGATAAGGACAGACATATGGTTTAAAGCAGAAATGCCAGCATCCTCAAATCTTCAACTTCCATGGCAAATTCAGAATAAATAAGCACAATTTCACTTTCCCTTCAATATTCAATATGTAAATACTTCTGGTGAATTTTCAGATATACCACTTCCCTAATTTTATCTTCAAAACTGATTAGCTTCCCTTAAAAAATCAATGGGAACAATAAAAGGAAACCCCTGGCAACAATGAGTTGTGTCATTAGAAAATTGTCCTTATCGTATTTGTGGACAATAGCCTAGGACATATGCCACTTGCCTAGGACGATAGCCAGGATCAGCATTACGAAAACACGCCTATTCAAATATATTGAAAATTTTACAACCAAAAACTGAAAATTTTCAGATAAGAAATTCTGATATTTTTCATATTTCTTCTCAAAATATAGATTGTGGGTACTCGTTAGAACTGCCTCAGTGAGGCGGTTCTAATGAGTACTCACAGTCTATGTTTTTTAGCAAAATAAGAAAAATAATGTATACCCCTGTAAACCCCAGTTTTACTATATAAGAGTGGGGTTTAAGGGGGTCAGAATGTTTTCGTGATGAACATTCCAAATTTCAAATTAGACTGTGCATCAGCAGTCTGCTCATGATTTTTCTTGCCAGTCTAAACACTTTACTGTTAACTCATTTTAGTCTGGAGACCCCCAAAAGGGCAACTGGCAAACAGAGCAGACTCAGATCAGATGCTGCAGAATGTGGTGTCTGATCAGGGTCTACACTTTTTGCATTGACTACAGAATTTCTGCAAAAAAATATAATAATAATAACTAACCAGACTCCCTGCTATTTGAAATAGACTGCTCCAAAGAGTTGTGGTAGAAGAGTCCTCCTGACATCAATGGGTTAAAAATGCAGCTGTTGCTCTCTTTTATAACATATCTTACTATGCAGCAGTCCCTGTCTCAGTACTTTGATTTAACCCATTTATGCAGAGTGGGCGCTTCTGTCTGGATTGTTTGGAAAGCTCCATGTCCAACAGAAGGGGTATCAGGTCAATTTTATTATCACCATGTTTTATAGAAATTTCTGTATTTTAATGCAAACAGTGTAGAACCTCCTCAAACACCATATTCCGCAGCATCTGATCTGGGTCTACACCGTTTGCCAATGTCCCTTTTATGGGACATTAGGCACAAATGGGTTAACTGCATCCATACCCCAACAAAGTTGTCTAGCCTTCTCATATTACATAGGTTTTCTACTGCTCTGGCTCAGTCAAAACAAGATATTTATCAAACTAGCAAAAATAATGTAAATAGTATCTATTTTATTAGCAAGTTCACAGTGGGTCATTGCTGGCAGTTGACCTGTTTTAAAAGTGTCCACCTTATTGACTAAATGGGGAGAAGATATGGTGTACCATGAAATTAGAACTTTTTGCTCTGTGTGAACAGTGAAAGTCCAGATCAGTTGGTCTTTATTAGTCTTATAAAGGCTTTGTCGTATGTTAGGTAAATCAGATTTACAATGAATGTCATAGTAAGACTGCATGCAGGTACCAGGCTGATCATTGCATATGGCATTAACCACTTGGCATACTGGGTAAAAATTTCAGCAGACAACATTTTGAAATATTTTTCTTATTTTTCCCCAGAAAATAGTAGTATTGGCAAACTGCCAGAATTTCATAATCAATCATCGGTTTTGAAAAACCTTCTGATCATCGATTAATAATCGACTTGTAGAAATTATATTCATTCTTAATTTAGCCCTCTTCCAAGTACTTATTCATTGCTCCAGATCAATAAGAGGGGTATCCAGATAATATTTGTCTCATTTCACCATGAAAACATATGTTGTGCATACTCATTCTAATGAGTACCCACAACATATGTTTTCATGGAGAAATCAGAAACATATCAGTACTTCTGGGTTGACATTTTTAAGGCTGTTTTATCAAATTTTTCTCTTTTATTGGCCACAAGTTTAGATTGTCCCAAATAAACAGCTTTGAATTTCGTTTCTTTATAACGTTGTCTAGAAAAATAAAACGTGAGAAAATATGTTTCTAAAAACAGAATTTTTTCTGATTAGTTGACTACAAAAAATCTTTCTGATCATCAATCACAAGAGGCAAAAGTGACTGATGATTTATTATAATAGATCATCAGTGGCAACACTAGAAAATAGGTTTTGACATTTCATCTCCTCAGGAGACAGTTTGCATTAAATGTCAAAGCTTATTTTCTGGGAAAAAATAAGTTTGGAGACAATTTGTATGAAATGTCTAAAACAGTTGTCTGCGAAAAATAAGAAAAATATCATTAGTTGGTCATCTGAATTAGCCCAGAGAGTGGTAAAGATTAACATTTGTCATGCTGCATAAATTAAGATGTCACGCCCACTTCTAATTTTCAGCCAGTCAGATTCCTTGATCCAGATTGTTGATATAAATTCATATACTGAATGACAAACAGTGCAGATCTAGATCAGTTGGCTTCTTCCAAAGCCAGCAGATCTGGATCTACACTGTTTGCAAAGACAAGACATATCTGGGTTCAGCAGAACTAGGGTTAATACAAGAGTAATGCAGATATTTTTCCTGTCATACTATACTGGTAGACATAGTATTACCTACTATGGTGAAAAATGAGCCACTTGAGGAGGAGACAAAGGCGCTTTGGACTTTGTGTCGAATTAAGCTTTCGGTGTGCATGCCTGGCCCCTTAGCGAGGCCACATGTCTAGTTCTCTGCCTGAAATTCCCCTTGCTCTGACTGCTTACACAAGTGAACAGCATAGATCTTGGTGAGACTGCATATGCAAGAACCTGCATCAAGAAACCTTAGGTCCTTAGCTACCCACTGAGTGCCTGGGCAGTCTGATCAGAGTCGCCCAGTCTGATCAGAGTCTTCGCTGGGCACACATGCCATTTTGTAAGTTTTTGTCTTGTGCTGGCTCATACGAGGGTTGTGCAAAAAGTTCTGTTACTCATAGGCTTCCTTAGTTTTATCCCAGGTATATTTTAAAATACTTCACTGCACTTGAATGGTGTGTTGAATAGCTAACGATACCCGTTCATTTCATGCAAATTGCTTTCCAACTGACCGAGATATTTCAAATTGAAATAGATGCAGTCATATACACTGACCAATTTACTTGTTACATTGGAATATGGACCAGAAGACTGAAATTCGTAGCTATATTAAATGCCACATTAGGCTTAATATAGATTCAAAGCAGATATTTAATGAATTGTGTGGTATATATGGACCGCAGACCATTTCAATGCACACAGTTTTTAGGTGGGTTAAACTTTTAAAGCTGCGAAATTTTTTGTTGAAGATGATACCCGTCCTGGAAGGCCTAAAACCTCTGTTACCAAGGCTAACATCGCTGCTGTAAAGATTGTGGTCAAACAGGATGCGCGATTGTCTGTCAAAGATATAGCTAGTTGTACTGGCATATCAGAAGGCAGTGTGCAAACAATTCTGAAAAAGCGTTTAGACCTGAGAAAGGTTTGCGCTAGGTGGGTACCTCATATTTTGCTCACTGAGGACCAAAAGACACAATGCCTTAAATGTGCCCGGGAACTTTTGAAAACATATAATGGCTGTAATAGTCGGATTATTTCTAACTTGCTAACAGGTGATGAAGCCTGGGTGCACATGTTTGAGCCACAAAGAAGGGCTGATAATAAGCAATGGAAGCGAAAAGATCAAAAACGCCCATGTATTGCCAAGAGAACCATAAGTTCGAAAAAGATGTTATACGCAATTTTCTTTAATTCAAGTGGGCCAGTTGTTCAAGTGCCTTGTCCATCTGGCCATACAGTCACTGGCCGATTCTACAGGAATTCTGTACTGAAGAAAGTGAAAGAGTTTTACAATAAGAAATGACCAAGCAAAGGATGGTCAGGAGTCCACCTTTTACATGACAATGCCTCCTCTGTAAGTGTGAGGTTGTTAAGTCTTTTTTGGCTTCTGAAAAGGTGAAAGTTTTAAACCATCCACCTTATAAGTATACATCAAAAAGTTCTCTTGGCAGCGCTATTTATCAGTATCTCCAACAGATACCAAAAGAAGACTATTTATCTGCTTTTCGCGACTAGGTAAAAAGGTTACAAAAATGTGTTTCAGTAAAGGGGGAATACTTTGAAGGTTTGTAATAAAAATATGTTTGATAAAACGTAGCATTGAAGTAATCCGAACCCAGTGAAAAACTTTTTGCAGGACCCACTTATAACAGCTCTTTTCCCATGACTCGGCGCTAAGTTCTTATTAAATGGTTATTCTTTACATCATAGTGGACAGTTGTTAACCAGTGGGATATCTAAATTAATTTGGGAAAAGTTTACAAAGTCAGTGGTGGTCCAAAACTCTAGATAATACTTTGTTGAATCTTAACCCTTGTCCTACTGAAGCCAGATATACCCTGCCTTGGCAAACAGTGTAGATCCAGATCAGTTGGCTTCTTAAGAAGCCAACTGATCTGGATCTGCACTGTTTGCCATCAAGTATGTGAATTTATATCAACAATCTGGATCAAGTAATCTGATTGGCTGAAAATTAGAAATGGGCGTGGCATCTTAATTTATTCAGCATGACAACGGTTAAAGGTTAGCAGTTATCAAATGTCTCCATTTTCATAGCTCTAGATAAGAAGGGTATGCAGATAAATGTTTCTGTTATTTCATGAAGCAAATCTAGTGTGTATCTACAATGTATTTTTTTTTTCTCTTTGGAAATAAGAAACATTTCAGTATTTTATTTCCGTTTGAAAGTTACTTCCACCTTCGCTATAATATTATAGGGTTATTGCACTGATATTGTGAATATTGTCCCGAGTTGGGATATCAAAGGACGAGAGCTTGCGAGCGTCAGTAGATATCCCATCGAGGGACAATATTCACCAATATCAGTGTAATAACCCTTTTATTATATAGCTATAAATATTTATTTCGTTTCCGGTGTTTCTAACCATTAAAATGCTATTTCAATAACAAAAGTGAATTCTTGGCGCGACATCACTGCATTATGAGGTCATCAAAAGCAACGTAATGTAAAGGTAATATGGGAAGGCATCCAAGTAAGTGTGCAATATTGAGTAAGTGTGCCGATATCGTGATATCAGCTTTTATCGCACATTTTAATCATTTAGTATTTATAGCTATATAATAAAATTTTATATTTACCTGCAGAATTCAGATACCTGCAGAAATATTTTGGGGGGAGCATATAGTTTATGCTTCCCAAAGGGAGAGCATAATATTATAGTCACTGCTTTGTCCGTCCGACCGTCCGTCTGTCCGTCACACTTTTGTCTGGAGCATATCTCAAAAATTATTAAAGGTAATTTAATGAAAGTTGAGTTGCTGATAGAGATTGCAGAATGCAAGAATCATAACCCTGTCACAAGTATTTACAGAGCTACTTCCCCTCTTAATTTTTGCAATAAAAAGCTTGTCCAGAGCATATCTCTGAAAGTATAGAAGGGAATTAAATGAAACTTGGTACATTGACAGACAGCCATCAGAGGAAGTGCAGAGTGCACGAACTGTAACTCTATCACAAGTAATTACAGAGTTATTTCCCTTCCTAATTTTTGCAATAGTAAGCTTGTCCGTAGCATATCTCTAAAAGTATTGAAGATAAATAAATGAAACATAATACAGTGATAGAAAGCTATGAGGGGAAGTGCTGAATGCAAGAACCATAACCCTATCATCAGTATTTCAGAGTCTGAGTTATTTCCCTTCCTAATGTTTTGCAATATTAAATTTGTCCACTGCATATCTCTGAAAGTATAAAAGAGAATCAAATGAAACTTGATACATTGAGAGACGGCCATCAGAGATAGTGCAGAGTGCAAGAACTGTAACTCTGTTACAAGTAATTACTGAGTTACTTCCCGTCTTAATTTTTGCAATAATAAGCTTATCCGTAGCGTATCTCTTAAAGTATTTTACTCATTCACTAACATAACCCTCCCACTACTGCGCATCTTAGGGGAGCAGCCTTCGGTTTCACCGATCTCTTGTTCTGTTTGTTTGTTGTTGTTGTTTTTTTTGTTGTTGTTTTTTTTTTTAAGAAATTAGGGTTCACATGCCATGGGAATCATCACTAATAAGTTCTGCTTTGGGAGAAAATCTCACTAATTTTTAATAAGACTTGATACTTCAGGTAAACCATCTGCTAGGCAGATGATTCACATGAAGTGCCAAGTCATTTCTGAAAAACACAAAACAAAATTATAAAATGCCATCTGCTGCAGTTGTGGTTAGCACTTAAAGGATTACTAGATACTAATGTTACTATCACTCCTTTCATTTCTGCCTTGTCATTTTTACAGAAAAAAAATTAAACTGATGCTAAAATAAGCCATTATTAAGTGCTGACTAACTGCCAAACAGTAATCTCTGCAGGGGTAACAGGTACTAGAACAATCTCTATTACTGAACATTCCAATACACAGAGATCATGATTCACAGCCAGTAATACCTCTCACAGACTCCAGTGGAACTTTCCAATGTAAATACTACAGAATGAAGCTGAGTGGCATCAATTTGTTGGTAAAGTTTAAAGAGTTCATGGCTGCCCTATTTCTAGTGGAGCCTAAACTCAATATTTAATCTAGACTGCCTATATTGATCAGTGATTTGTGCTGTTCTTCATGAATTTCTGATGGTGTTTACTTGTTAGGACTCTTGAATTAGTAACTGCCGAATTGTAGGAAGTAAAGATATAATCTGTCAGTGGTGGTAATTGGGCAATTGCTGATGTTTCATAAAAAAAACAAACACCAAATTTCTCTGGATTAGCATAAAAGGTCAGTTGATTTTGATTTTCTAGACTTTTGTAAATGTATGAGTCTTCTAGTTGGTGCCTGGTTTATAAGCTTATAGATTATATAAGGGGAAAGGGTTATGAAAGTGAGTGGGGATGGTATATGCAAGGCAATTTGGTTCCTGGTTTCACTTTCAAAACCTTGTGGATATAACTGAGGGATATGATGGTCAGAATCTTCCCTAAAATTTAAGATGTTGCCAGGTGTGGTTACCAGGTTCTCTTCAAAATTGGAAGCTGTTGTTATGCACCATCAGAATATTGTCACAAATAGAAGATGCCAGGGCCCTGTTGTTCAAAGCATCGTTAGCTTAACAAGCTCGTTAGTGGTCAAAATGTTAACTGTTCTAGTAAGTACAATATCTAATTCACAGGTATTTTTGCTGAAAAAATGTGAGTAGCTTTTGCAAATGCAAAAGCTACTCACATTTTTTTCAGCAAAAATATTAGCATATATGCCATATTTAAGGCCAAAAAAAATTAATTATTAGATTCTCAGGCCATTTTTGGCAAAAACAGATGAGGCAGGCAGGAATTTTTTTTTTTTTTTTGTTTTTTACTCATGAAACAGGCGAGGGAACTTTTTTTTTATTACACGAACCCTTTAAAAGGACTCGTTTCATGAAATGCATTTTATAGTAATATTACCATAAAAATACTTAATTTTTGGACACATAGTGATAGAAAATTAAGGAGAAGTACTGAGGATAACTTTTTTATATGTCCCTATTATTATTAAATATAAAGGATAGTCCCCTACCAGCTAAAGTTTAGTAAAGTAAAGTAATAAAATCAGTTTGTGCAGCTCCAGTTTAAATTTCTACCAAAGGTTTATATACCTTCAGAGAGGGATGTGTTGACAGAAATTCTGTCGAATGTGTCTATTTTGGAGCGTCCGATCGACGCACTTACATCGTGGTTTGATAATTCATCCGGGAAGGACCAGAAGTCGATACTTCGGATCCCGATTTTATGCCGTTATACAACTCGGCAATTGTGCAGTCTTTTTCGTAACCGCCTATAATGTTCCAGGACAGATGCACCGTAGCCCCGGATGAAATCTGGGTGGATATTTGAGACATCTGCTTTGAAAACGAAGGAAACACAAGTTTTGTTTACACAACTTGCGCTTCGGCAGCCATTTTGATCAATGATGGTGCTAAAACGCTTACTCGCAATGTTCAATCCAATGAAAAAATCAATAATATAAGTGTTTACGTGACCGTGTATGCTTCGGTTGCATCTAAAACTAGGATTTTAAAAATCGCGACGCACCGGCATGCTGTATCAGACGCGGATGTGTTTTTTTTATTGGACACGGAAAAAAGGCTTATGCGCAGACTTTTTGGTACATACGGCGGGGCCTGAGAATCTAATGATTATTTTTTTTTGGCCTAATGAATGTTAAATTTAATGAGTTTTAACAATATGTTAGAGCCGGCCTTGGTGGCTCAGTTGGATGCACCATCAGACTGGAGACCAGGTCGCGGGTTCAACCCCCGCCGAGGTCGGCAACATTCTTTCGTGGAGATTGATCGTGAAATATTTTCTACGGTCATTCTCTCCCTTCCGCTGATTCAAGAAGGGCACTTGTCAGTTTCTGGCGAAAGAATGTGCACAATACTGGTTAACCGCTTAGAGGACTAAGCCTGCCCAGTAACGTGTGGTTAGGTAAACTGACCGCGCTCGACATGACCCCATTGGGTTGACTGGGCCGTAAAACCTCAACACAAACAAACAAGATGTTAACTAACGACATCGTTAGTATTGAACAACTGGGCCCAGACCTTCAGCACACTGTGCCATATTTACCCTGAAATATTAATTATGACAAGATCACAAGGTCCCAGGTTCTTATTCCACTGGAGACAGAATTCAGCTCATGACTCGGTGGCACTTCACTGCACAGAGCCTTTCATTATCACCCTTCCATCATCTCAGTATATGTATGACTTAAATAATGTTGAAAGGGATGTAAAATGCCAAGCCATATTTACCCTAAATATTTGAGACACCTTAACTCCTTACCATACTTGTTTTAAATTTCAATGTAAAAACATCCAGCTGGGTAAATACAGTAAATTTACCCATTTAAGACTGAATAAACTCTCCCACACTTTTTATTGGAAGAGTTCATTTTCAATTTTAGGTATGTCAGGCTATATGATACAGATATTCCTAAAGAAAATTGGTTGAACTATTTGCAAACAGTGGAGACCCTGATCAGATGCCTGGTTTGTACAGCATCTGAGGGGTCTCCAGTCTTCAATGGGTTAACATGATAGTGTCATTCAGGGCACCATGAAACACAATATGTACTAAAATTCTTACATAAATACTATATCACCAGATGAACCATAATATCTAGTCCATTTGAGCAGAAATCAATTTCTACAAATAAATATTTACTTTACAAGAAAATTATTGACATTGACATTAGGTTCAGTGAACCTCATTAATACAGGGTTGGCTGCTGTAGGCATCTGCATATATAAATATTTGTATAGGTATGTTTATAAAACAATATTAATTTAGCTGGGGCAGAGCAGAACCAAAGCTTTGCAGTCTACAAACAGTGAATGCTCAGATCATGCTGCTGTATGATCGGTTGGTTATGTCTTTGTGAAGTTGTGTTTTAAGTCAAATGTCTGTCTTTGAACTACTCTAATGAACAAACAAACAGTGTAGACCTGGATCAGACTGCTCCTAAGGAGCAGTCTGATCCAGTTCTACACTGTTTGCCACTCAGCCAGCAATTTTTGATGCACATAAAACTTATTGTATTATAGTATTATTATCAAAAGGATTTAAAAGTTTTAGAGGAACTATAGTATCACTGACCATAAACTGTACTGGTTTATTCCAAGTGTTGCATTGGGGGACATAGATGGCTCTTCCGATGGCTCTATTTTATAAATGTTGGAGAATTCTCATCATAGCTCCCTATAGTAGAGTTTGGGAGGCGGTTCCAATGAGCACCACATGTTTATTATAGTATGCAAAATGTCATAAAATTTTGTACACCAAAGTTTCTGACAAGATGGCTTATGCAAACAGTGCAGACCTAGATCAGATAGGAGCAGTCTCATCAGGGTCTACACTGTTTGTTATTCCGCTAAGTGTTTTCAGAGAAAACTGCATGAAAAGCAAAGTTTAAGCCAAAACGTTGTGGAATAAAGTGTTTGAAAATTTTGAACATTTACCATAATCCTTTTTGTTTTGCCATGTCTCTGCAGGATAGGGTTTATGCTGGGGCGAGTCCGTAAACATCACGAAAACATGCCTATATGTTGATCCCCTTAAACCCCACTTTTATATAGTAAAACTGGGGTTTACAGGGGTATACATTATTTTTCTTATTTCTGCTCAAAAACATAGATTGTGGGTATTCGTTAGAACAACCTCACTGAGGACACTGGTTCTAACAAGTACCCACAATCTATGTTCTGAGCAGAAGTACGAAAAATATCAGAATTTTTATCTGAAAATTTTCATTTTTTGGTGGTAAAATTTTCTGTATATTTGAATAGGCATGTGTTTGTAATGTAAGTTCTTAGGCTTCGTTGGTGTGTTTCTTTCACTGATACATTGTTGTTAACCAATTAACGTATTGACTGGTTGTTTGTCACTTACTACATGAATATACGTCAAGCCAGGTATTTTTGTGATTTTAGTCATATATGCCTGAGGGGAATCCTATTCTCGTCATAAAGCAAATTTCAACCAGTGATCAGTAAATATTTGTCAAAACAACACTGATAATTGAGTTGTTTGCTGAAAATCTTTCATCATTTATTGTCAACAAATGCATGTCTTTGGCGGCTTTTTGTAGTTGGATCTAAAATTAAATCCTTTCTATTTTGCAAGCTACTTTTTCTTCAGATTTTGTTTGAAAATCTGGGAGATAATCATACCTCGATGTAAGATGTTTTTTGAATGAAAAAATATAACATCTTTTCTTATTTCTCTACTAAAACATATGCTGTTGGCACTCATTAACCCTTGTCCGGCTGAACCCGGATATATCCTGTTTTGCAAACAGTGTAGATCCAGATCAGTTGGTGCCATTAAGTATATGAATTTATTGTAACAATCCAGATCGAGTAATCTGATTGGCTGAAAATTAGAAATGGGTGTGGCATCTAAATATATTCAGCAGGACAAGGGTTAAAAGTGCCTCTGTTTATGTTGATACACCACTTATCTAGAGGTATGGATAATGGTACAGAGGACAAAAATATTCTTCATTTAGTATTGCCATTTATCTAACATCTCCAAGACTATATCTAGAGTACCTTACAGTAGCTTGGCATTTCTGCTGCAAAACACTCAGCTGGGCTTACCATTGTGATCAGACAGTGCTAGCATGAGATAGAAAGAAATAATAAAACAAAAGAGATAAAGAGTTAGAGTGTCAAAATATTTGGGATAAATAAGGTAGCCTCCTATCACAGATTATCAGATGAAGGTGTATTGCTAATTTATTACCATTTTGCTTTAAATACTAGTATGTGGAACAGCTTAACTTCACATTGTTTTTTTCCATGATAACCCTAATTATTGGGATGCACAGATCAGATTAAAGTGTACAACCAGATCAGATGCCAGAATGAGGTATCTGATCTGGATCTGCACTCTACACTTCTCAGTCTAGCAATTTTTAGACACATCAACATGTAGTAAAATTAACATGTTTAAACTTTTGGACTAGTATGTTAAGTAGTTATGATGTACCAATGTTTAGGGTTAAATGCCATCTTCAAATTTGAAGAAGTCTTTTTGACTTTAAATTTCCTGTTAATGTGTCTAAAATGCTAGCAGAACTGCTCTTGAGTAGTTTGATCATGGTCTATACTGTTTGCTCAGACATGTCTATCAAATGCTTTTTATCTGAAAGTCTCAGTTTTAGAAGCAGGGAGCTGAAATGTAAGGTGGCAGATTATGAATGTGTCTGTGTTGTGACAGCAGACAGATAAAATAGGGCCACAGTGACTGTAATTTTATTTAATGTTAATATCCCTGTTGTATCACTGGTAGCACTATAAATTTGTCATACACCAGAAACTTTTATCTTGTTAAGATATAATAATGACATGATTAGTCCATATTACATTTTATAGCAACTCTTAAAACAATAGCAGACTAATATCATGAAACTGACTGCATGGTAATCTATATTTTCTTCTTTGGTTTTTGGCCATGCTGAGTAAAAATTACAACTGACATTTGCAGCATCTGATCTCACTCCAAGGTCTGCATTGTTTGCTTGCTGCCATCGAAGGGGTTTGTGGGTGAGTTGCCCGGTGTCTTTCCTGTACTCAACCATCCTTGTTACCAGCTAATTCCTGTGAAGGAAAATAAGCTGACTTATGCCAACTGAAAGGAACAGTCTAGGTCCAGATCTGTCTGTAGTCTGGTCAAGGCCTTTTCAATTATATAGAGGTATATGTATATTGATCTTTAGTATTACAGTGTCTTAACTTTTTTGTTTGTTAGTGGTTTGTTTTTTTTTGTCCTATACTAAGTCACTGTATTCAGGTAGAAGGCATCCAGGGATCGCAAGTTTGAATCTCAGCTCAGCCTTATAATTGTCCTGGAGATCAATCATGAAACCATTTTATTCGGTCATTCTCTCCCTTCCGCTGATTCAAGGACTGTTGTCAGCTACTGGTGAAAGTATGTGCACAAATACTGGGCTGCAGTCAGAAATGCAAGTTACTCGCGATTGTTTTGCCCTGGACCTCTGCTTCTGTTGGGGCTCATCATTAGGTACAGGGATCCAGGACAAAATATTCTTATCACTTGGCCCTTCTGAATGCAGCCCAGGTTAACAACTAAGAGGACTAAGCCAGCCTAGGAAAAGTGTGAGAAGGTTAACTGATAAGCACAACAGGACCTGGACCATAAAACTCAAACTCAGGTACAGGGCAGATGGCTGTGTGCATTTTTTCTTATGATTCTCTGCAGAATGTTGAACAGTGTAGACCCCGATCAAACTCCACTGTTTCCTTAAATTTGTCTGGTCCAATATTCAGGATAAACACAAAGTGTGAAATGAGCAGACTGATGAGATCACACACTTGCATAGGCTGATTTGAGTCTCTTCATTCTGTGAATGCATGAAGACTTGTTTTCGTTTGAGATGGTGCAATTAATAATATATTCTCTCAAGTTATGCAGGGCTCCAGATATGGAGATACTTTAAATGAATGTTTTTCTTAGTTTTCCCTAAAAATTATATATAAAAAAAGTCCTTGCATCTTATATCTGTATGTTCCTTATAAGTTCGTAATCGTTGGAACACATTTTTCTGAAGAATAAACTGTTACCACTCTCTGGGAAAATTCTGCAGAAGGCAAACTGATGATATTTTTCTATTTTTTTCCCAGAAAAAAAGGCTTTGACATTTCATGTCAAAGCCTATTTTTTTGGAAAAATAAGAAAAAAATATTTTGAAATGTCATCTGCTGAAACTTTTACCCAGCATGCAGTGTTTAGAAAAATACCAAAATTTTACAGATTATTTTGAGCCCTCCTGTTGTTGGGAAAGCTATAGATCAATGTTAGATCTTTCCATCAAAGATCAAGTATCTATCATAAGGCATGACATTTTATAACTTCTACTATTGACGCAAGTATATATGTTAGACTTATCGGCTGATTTTTGCTTGTAATGACGTTAGTACATCATGTATATGACAGAGATGGCACATCTGTTGCATTCTCACATTATGGAGAAATACTGAATGTACACATATCAGGAGACATGATGTGAGTTGTATCGAGTAAAATGGTACCTTAACACTGAGCATGCTGGGTAAAAATTTCAGCAGACGACAAATTGATGAAATTTTTGTTTGGTATTTTTCTCAGAAAACAGGCTTTGACATTTCATGCAAATTATCCCCAAAAGAGACAATTTGTATAAAATGTCAAAGCCTATTTTCTGAGAAATAAAGAAAAATAGTATTTCAAAATGTCATCTGCTGAAATTTTAGCCAGCATGCTAAGCATTAATGTGTGTGCCAGAACAAAGACCCAGATCAGCCTGCACTTCAACACAGTCTGATCAGGGCTGTCATTGTTTGTCGGTACAGAAGACTTGTTAAGGAGGAATATTTTGTAATAATTATGGGATAATTTTTCTTATTTCTTCATTAAAACATATATTGTGGGTACTCATTAGAAGTGCCTCAGTGAGGCACTTCTATTGAGTACCCACAACATATGTTTTTATGGAGAAGTGGAGCAAATTATCCCAGAATTATCACCAAATACTCCTCCTTAACAAATCCTCAGACGCTAGATATTATTACAAGACTGTACCTGTATACTGGCTAATCAGAGCTTTTACTGTTCACATATGTAGTACTAAAAACCTTTTTCCATGGCACAGCTCATATATGGTTTTATGATGATTAAGACTTTATGTCATGTGATATTACGGATTTAGTTACTGTTTGTGACATTTTGAGTCTTCTTGCTGAAGAAACAGAGGGAAATTGACAGAGGAATTCAGCAGAAAACATAGATTTGCCAGCAGAAAGTATTTATGTATATTTTGTATTGCTTAGATACATCACGAAAACATGCCTATATAATTTTGACCCCCTTAAACCCCACTTTTATATAGTAAAACTGGGGTTTACAGGGGTATACATCATTTTTCTTATTTCTGCTCAAAAACATAGAATGTGGGTACTCATTAGAACCACCTCGCTGTGTGGGTACTCGTTAGAACTGCCTCGGCGAGGCAGTTCTAACGAGTACCCACAATCTATGTTTTTGAGCAGAAATATGAAAATATCAAAGTTTTTTATATGAAAATTTTCAGTTTTTGGAGGTGAAATTTCTATATATTTGAATAGGCATGTTTTCGTAATGGTGTGAAAAAATAGGGCTAAGTTTTGGTTGGAATTTTGAATATTATTTATCAAATTGCTGAATACTGGTGAGTGGGAAGGCATCAGCAACTGTAACATGTGTAAGTGGAATTTCTGCTTGAATATTGTGATAATACATCGTACTGGTTTATAGAATACAGTTGGCCAAGAATGATAACTCTTTTTCCAGTGATGTCACTTTGTTGTTAACCTTTTTTTTCTTTTTTTAGGACTGTAACTTAAGTTCCATTTGGAATATTTTATAATACTTGGTAGCAAGATGCATGTTTGAGTTCAAGAGTGACAACTTCGTCATTTATACTTTTCAAGTTATCTGCCATTTGTTGTGTCATCTGTTTTGTGTTTGGACTGTAACTTCAAAACTCTTTAGAATATTTGGATAATACATGTACTTGACATGATTATTGAATAGACCAAGACAATTTGCATGAAATATTTTTCCTATTTTTCTCTGAATATAGGCTTTGACATTTCATGCAAATTGGAGACAATTTGCATGAAATTAAAAACCTATATTCTGAAAAAAATATGTTTTGCCATGCAGATTATCTCCCTAGGAGACAATTTGAATGAAATGTCAAAGCCTATATTCTGAGAAAAATAAGAAAAATACCTATGAGACAATTTGCATAAAATGTTGAAAGCCATTATTCTGTGAAAAATAAGAAAAATGCCATCAATTTGTTGTCTGCTGAATTTGCTCATAGAATGATATAAAGGTTAAGGTTCCTGCAGTTTTTGTGTCAGTGTGTTAGAAGATTATTGGAAGAAAGATTTTTCCTTGAAAGACTTCTTGAGTAATTAGTTTATCACTTGTAAAAAGCCTATTGATTACATCATAAGGTTTATTTCATTTTCTGTTTGAAATCCGGGAATAGCTTCATAGAACTGGATGAAAACTACAGATTTAATCATCCTAGTCTTATATAATTTAGTTCTTTCAAAGAATTCTCATTTCCAGGACTCTAGATACACATTTTGGAGATCTCTGTAGGTTGTTAGTTCTCCAGAAAATTATGTATTGAAATATTTTGTTACATGTATCTCTTTAGAAGTCTCTTCAGTAATAGCTAGAGCTTTATATCCTTCTTCTGAAACTTTCGGTGGGTTGGTCTTGCTATCATCTGGTAAGGAATATAAGCTGCAATATATATTAGAGAAAAGGCTACATAGATTCAGACTTTCATACTTCTTGATAAGACTTTTTTTTTCAGCTAAAAAGATATGATATTTTTCTTATTACTTGAAGAATATATATGTTGTGGGTACTCATTAGAAGTGCCTTCCTGAGGCACTTCTAATGAGTACCCACAACATATGTTTTCTTGGAGAAATAAGAAAAATATTTACCCGCTTTCCCTTTTTATCGAGAGCTATGGACTTCCATGATATTTGGACTGCATGGAAAGATGAAGTCAGAGGTCATCAAAATTCTTGGAATTTTCTTGCTGTTAAGTGATGCTAAGTGATTGGTTATTTGAAAGGAATTCAGAGTTGTTCAAAATTTATGAAAAATCTGTTAACAACTTGAAATTATCAGTCTGAGTATAATTTTAATGCATTCCATCACTACATGTTATCTAGATTACTGTAGTAACCCTAAAAGTTCAGACAGATATGCCTTGGGATAATTAGGGATGTCCCTTTAACCTTCTATAAAATAATAGTATGTTGAGTGTACTCATTAGAATTGCCTTAATGAGGTGATTCTTAATGAGTTTTGACAACATACATTTTCATGATATGATAAGAAAATTTCCCTAAAATATCCCTAAATATTTGTTTTCTTGAGCTATCTGAAGAATTTCCTAGGGACTCTAAAATGAGTTTTAATTAGACACAGTAAACAGCCATCAGTTTTTGAGTCATTGAAGTTTTAACCCTGAACCAGGATATACCCTGCCCTTGCAAACAGTATAGATCCAGATCAGTTGGCTTCTTCAGAACCAACTGATCTGAATCTGCACTGTTTGGCAGTAAGTATGTGAATTTGTCAGGGATCAATTTTAGCACTTGCTAACTTGCTAAATGCTGGTTAATTTCCTCAAAAAGCAAGTTGCAATTTCCATCACTTGCTAATTCTAGCGGATTGGCAGAACCAGAGGCATTGTTGCTGGAGTTTTGCAATTTCTTTTCCAAAAGCAATGATGATATTTTTCTTATTTTTACCAGGAAACAGGTTTTGACAGGTGTCAAAACCTGTTTTTTGGAAAAAATAAGAAAAATATTTTAAAATGTCTGCTGAAATTTTTACTCAGAATGCTAAGGTTTAAAGTCACATTTAACAGTGTTTACAAGTGTGAAAAAGCGAGATGGCTGAAAGGTTTTAGCAAGTAAAAAATAATGCTACTTGCTAATTTTAGCAAGCTGTCAAAAAAGGTAAATTTGAGCCCTGTTTGTATCAATAACCTGGATCAGGTACCCTGATTGGCAGAAAATTAGATGTAAGCGTGGCAATTTATTCAGCATGGCAAGGGTTAATGTACTTTTTTGGTTGAACTGACATAATTGTCCATCATATACCAGAAGTCCACTTGATCTCAAGGTCAGTATATAGGTGTCCAGCTTCCCCTGACCCATTAGGGACTCTGGTTGAGTAGCTTTTTCAAGAAGTTAAGCAACATACACTGTGGTTACTGTATGGATGGGTGATCACTGTGCTTGACTTTGTGGAGGAGCCATCCACTCTACCTGTGTCACCATGTAGAAGTGATCTGTATATATTGGAACCCCTTTATAAGATGGTTCATTATAAGATGGCTTCGGATATAAGACGGTTTAAAGGTGGACGCCAAAAGCATTGTATCTAAACAAAAATGTGTAGATTATATAGAAAAATGACCATTTATGGTCATTTTTCTATATAATCTATACATTTTTGTTTGGATACAGCACAGTTGTTTAGTTAACAAGGTTTTTGCTTTGGATCTCAGCAATAGTGTTATAAAGAGGTTACGTTGTACCTATTTTGTTACAATACCCTGTTCTGTGACAGGTCTTGTTACATTTTCAATTAGAATTTAATCGAAATTATTATTTTTTTATTTTCACAGCCCAGCATATTTGGAACTATCACAGAAGAATTTTCTAACAGAGAAAACAGACTAGTAAGTACCTAATATTTATTTTTTTCAGTCTGGTCGCAAGTTCCAGTCTCGGCTCTGCCACATAGCTTTAGTGGAGACTGATCATGAAATCCTTTTTACGGTCATTCTCCCTCTTCCAGTGATTCAAGAAGGGCATTTGTTAGTTACTTTCGAAAGTATATGCAAAAGTACTGGTTAATCACTTATTAGAAGACTAAGTCTGCTCAGGAAAAGTGTTAATAGGTTAAATGACCAGCTCAACATGACCTTAACAGTGTTGACTGAGCCATAAAACTCCATCTCAAACAAACAGTCTGGTCATTCAAAAAGCACTTCGGAATGTCCAGGTTTCTTTTTTTTTCTCTCCACAAACATGTATGTTGTGGGTTCTTATTAGAATCAATCAAGCAATTGCAATGAATGCAGGAACATATCTTTTCAAGGAGAACTACAGCAGCATACTGAAATCAGACTTCAATTTTCACGTCCAGTTGGCGCTTTTGAGGAAAGACCTGCAACACAAATATAAAGTATGATTTTCTTGATAATCCAGTTCTACTTTCGTGATATTGTTGTGTCAGTATTTCAAGCACAGGATGTTTTTTGCATTAGGCCAAAAAAAATTAATTATTAGATTCTCAGGCCATTTTTGGCAAAAACAGATGAGGCAGGCAGGAATTTTTTTTTTTTTACTCATGAAACAGGAGAGGGAACTTTTTTTTTATTGCACGAACCCTTTAAAAGGACTCGTTTCATGAAATGCATTTTATAGTAATATTACCATAAAAATACTTAATTTTTGGACACCTAGACATAGCTAAAGATAAGGAGAAGTACTGAAGATAACTTTTTTATATGTCCCTATTATTATTATTAAATATAAAGGATAGTCCCCTACCAGCTAAAGTTTAGTAAAGTAAAGTAATAAAATCAGTTTGTGCAGCTCCAGTTTAAATTTCTACCAAAGGTTTATATAC